>BLKR01000789.1:0-113269 GCA_011170035.1 Teleogryllus occipitalis | reverse complement strand
TGACGATAAAAATAAGATTTTTTATAAAAAGAATATTACTATAATCATGTTAAAGTACATGTGTCGGGCCTTATCGGGAGATATTTTTTGCACTTCTGTAAACTTAAACATGTCTTTTTGAGATATCATCAATAAAACCTTGCGCATATTTGCGCCATTTGGATTACTGCCCGTTTGAAATTATGGGGTGCACATGTTGTTCTTCTCGAATGTTACAAACGTTTTCTATCTTTTTGCAGAATCTTCTGAGATTGTAACGGAGATGACGAAAATGTCACTATATAAACTGATGCAAGAATGTCCTAATAAAGAAATAGATGACAGGTTGTTATTTGTGGAGAAGAAGTTGATAGAAATCACCCGTTGTCCAGGTACAGAAGAAGGTAGAATAAGACGTGTTCTACGCTATTTCAAGTCCGATTTCAAGAATAGATGGACAGCGGCTAATAGAAAGGAAGAACGTTTTTTTTAAACAAAACAGAAATTGGCTTAGCATTTGCGTAAAATTGCCTACTTGGACTGTACCAAAGGCGGGTCGGCCTATCAAAGATTTCGCGGAATGTAGTGATCGAAGTAAGCGGCGCAAGACTCAACATTTGCGGGAGCACGTACCTGTTGATGAATTGACGTATGCAGCTCGAATGAGTCAACGAGCTGCTGGAAACTGTGACGTATCAAAAATTATTAAAGATATAACAGTCACACCAACACGAGCTACAAAGTTCCGACGAACCATTGTTAAAGCGCAAAAAGAAACTGTGCACAAACTTACACCATCAGAGGCATTAGCAATATTCGTAGAAGGCGAATTTACTAGAAAACAATGGGAAATATTGCACAGTGCGAGCAAAAACATTTACCCTTGCTACTCACTGATAAAAGAAGCCAAAAAAGCGTGCTACCCAAGGGAACAATCAATGCGAGTGACGGAAACATGCGCCGAGATTCGGCTTCAAGATTTACTGGACTTCAGTGCGATTGTGTAAATATTTGGAAGACGTTTTAGAGACTGTGACATCAGAACAAAAGCAGAATTTGGAACTTATTTCAAAATGGGACTGCGACGGATCCCAGCAGGTGCAGTTTAAACAGAGGTTTGAAAATAGTTCGTACAGTGACGCGAATATTTTTCAAAGTTCCCTTGTTCCTTTACGCCTGCGAATAAATACCGGTAATGAGAACAAGACTGTATGGCAGAATCCAGTGCCATCGTCTACGAGGTATTGCAGGCCAATAAGAATACGTTTCATACATGAAACTAAAGACATTACCAATGAAGAACTGGAATATGTAGAAAAGCAAGCCAAAGACCTAACAAAGACTGAAATCGCAACTACCAATGACACTGCATATATTCAGCACATTTTAGTGCCCACAATGGTGGATGCAAAGGTCTGCAATGCTGCTACTTTCACATCTTCTACAATGCGATGCTACATTTGTGGCAAAACATCCAAACATTTTAACAAATTGGATAATATAAAGGAAGAAAATCCTGCAGCTCTGAAGTTCGGACTCTCAATTCTGCATGCAAGGATTCGGTTTTTTGAATCTCTTCTACATATAGCTTACAAAATACCTATCAAGAAATGGCAGATCAGAACTAATGAAGAAAAGAAGATTTTCAAAGAAACGAAGGCATTGATTCAAAAAAAATTCCGGGAAGAAATGGGACTATTAGTGGATATACCAAAAGCCGGGTTCGGGAACACAAATGATGGAAACACATCAAGAAGATTTTTCGAGGATCCCGCTACAGCCTCCAGAATCACTGGCCTCAATGTAACTTTAATACAAAAGTTTAAAATAATACTCGAAACACTTTCTAGTGCTCACAGAATTGACGTGGAGAAGTTTGCCCTGTACTGCAAAGAATCTGCCAAACTATATGTAGAGTTGTATGGATGGCATCCAATGTCACCTACAATACACAAGATTCTTGTGCATGGTGCCACAGTTATTGAACATGCTCTTTTGCCTATCGGCCAATTGTCTGAAGAAGCGGCAGAGGCTCGGAACGAGCACTTTAGAATTTATAGGCAAAACTTTGCGAGGAAATTTTCGCGGGAAAGCTGCAACAGAGATGTATTAAACAGACTCCTTTTAAGTTCGGACCCACTGTTAAGCAGCGTAAGAAAAAGGTTTCAAAGGAAAAGTAAGCCATTCTCCTCTGAAACACTAAAACTTTTGCTGCCTGCAACAGAAAACACAGAAACAAATGAAGACGAACAAGAATCGGATTGTTCACTATCGGAATAGCGTTTTTTGGGTCTTTGTTTTATGCATTTAGCAATGTTTTCTCGTTTTCTGTTTGTTCTTATTGTGCTGTTTATACTGATTTATATGTTGTATCTATGTTTCCTATGATTTTTATGATTTTTCTATTTTTCTATTTTTTTCTATGAGTTTTCTATGAGATATCAATGATTAAATTCTATGTTTTTATATTAATATATTTATTATTTACAAACAAAAGCGTTTTATTGCATTTGGACTTGGATAAACCTATGAAATAATTTTGGCCAGATTTTCATGCAAAATACTCCTCTGTGCAGCGGTGGGGCTGGGCTGCCCTGCCCGTGGACGAGAAGGGCCTTCGGCGGCGATGGCCCAAGGTCAAGCGCAAATGGGCGACACACTCTACTCCAGGGAGATTACACCACTACTAGGGGGCGGATTTTCATATCCTTAAAACACTGCCAAAATATTAAAGTCCAAAGATTAAAAAATGTTTTTAAAATGTCGAAAAAGCAAAGAAAGATGACGTAAAATGTTTGATCAAAACCAGTTCAAGCTTAAGAATTTGTTGCTAATGTAATCCAGGTTTTTTCCTTTCGTTCAAGTGAACTCAGCTTGTAACCTTTTGGTTTTAGACTCTTCTTTACCAGGAAATTTCTTTTTCTAGTTATCCCGAAATCGGCCAAACCAACAATGGCATTGATAGGCGTCGCAGGAACCTGAGATTACATGCAACGGTTGGCATTACAATTTCTGAGCGACGAAATCGAATAGGCTACTCTGGAATTCTGTGGAGATCATTTGTTTGATATCATAAACATTAATAGAAGCAAGTACCATTAAAATGATATTAAAATCGAAGAAATCCACGAAATCGCTTTAAAAATGACGGGAAAAGAAAAAAATACTTATTGGTCGAAATCGACGAAAACAAAGTCATAAAAATTGGTATTTTCTTTTCATCGTAACATGAAATTAAAGTGTATACTAAAAGGCATTTTTTAAGGTGAAAATTTAAAAAAGTGGCATATCATTAAAATCCCTCTATTTATATATGTTTTTATAATACGCCCTCCGTTCAGTCACGGGAGCGATTATTTTCATATTATATGTGCACGTTTTCTGGAGCCCCGAACTTTATACCTCCACTCCTTCACTAATAGAAGCTGAATTAAGAATAAGCGATACCATCGAGCGTTGTTGACAAAAATCTGATGACCACAAATGCTGTCTCGCGTTACATGAAAAATTATTTTGCATCGAAGAACGAGCCAAAGATTTGTTAAAACAGTCCTGACGACAAAATAATCAATATGTCCTTAACAGTATTGTGGAAGCGTATTATTGGAAATTAAATTCTGTTTAGTTAAAAACAAACGTGCAGTAACGGGCGTTGCGTGAGCCCGCCTCTTATTCTGAATCCCCGCGCACGCATGTGTGCGTCCGCTTGCATTCCGAGTCGTGCCAGGGCGTCGGAGCCGCGTGCTCATCACCCTTGGCCTCGCGGCGGCGCCAAGTGCTTTTTTTTTTTTTTTAATGTTTCCCCTCCACAGTAACCCTGTGGAAGCGGGAATTTATTTAGTTACTGGTTTACAAATTATGCTGCTGCCTTGCGGCTTAAGCGGCTAAGGGAGAGGTAAAGAAAAAGCTAATACTAACTAAAGCTAACTTAAATCTAGCTTAAATCTAACTTAATAATTATGTTGTAGCACTTTGGCATACTTAATTTACACGAAAAATGTTATTGTTTTTTTCTTCTTAATTCTGAATGTTTTTGTGTGTTTTTCTATGTGGTTCTTTTACTAGTTTATATTTCGTTCACGCATCATTCATTCATTATATACATAACCATTCCCACAGCACTACACTGACTTCTGTTTTTCGCCACTGCACTGACTTGACTCAAAGTGCCCGTGGCACTCAGGCCCATTGGGAGGTTGCGCCAAGTGCCAGCCTCCCCGACTGCCTCTGCGGGGTAGGCCGATGCAAGGAATGGCTTCGGAGCGGGGCTTCCCAGCCATTTGCCCCGCAGGCGTACACCTGTTTCTGAAACGCATTTGGCAGCATTGCTCCTCGGTTGCATCATTATAAATTACAGATCCACCATTTACGGGGTGTCGGTGATTTAAATACATGGGAATTGATACTTTCAGGAGGTACCTCGAAGTGATTACTACACGTTCATGAGCGAAACCGGTCATTCGTTTTTATTAATATGAATCTACAGACGTAACAAAGATTAGTTTCCTTTATTTTGTGTGCCATAAGTAGAAACCGATTTAAGAGAAAAAAATAGCCATCAAAATTTCTCACAAACAAATGGTATAAATGTCTGGTTTTGGAATTGATATTTAATAAACATTGTTAATTAGTTCTATGTAAAGCAATATCACTTGTTAGTCGTTTAGAACAAGTCACTTGTCCTTAAACAAGTGACTCTGCTAGCACTTGATGAACGTCCCCATTTTAATTGTTCATCGACTCCACTATTCATCGTATATTTAGGCCAATTTTCGTAATACTCTCAGTAGATAGAGCAGTATTTGCTGTGTATCAGAACACTTAAAGCTTGTTTGATGAAATATATTCTTTTTAAAAACACTATTCGATAGTTACTTGTGTGTATCATTAATGAAACTTATGACAAGACGACCGTTTCTGTTGTTTCCATACATTTGGAGTAAATTCTGGGTTAAGAGAGGCAATAATGATGTGGCAGTACTGTCATTAGGTAATGAATGTGCAAAAGCCAGCGCGCGCATTATATTAATCCTTTGTGAAACGCGTTAAATAATCCATGGCTTAAGTGCAGCTTTGAAAAATTCATCGGCCTTGGGAGAGGGAGGGCGGGGGCTCGCTGCTGTATTACGCCGCGTGCAGCTGCTGCCTCGCGGGAAGGGCCTGTGAGAGAGCACGGAGCGGGCCACAGAATCCACCTGTTTGCTCGAATTCAGGCGCTGTCCGGAGCAGAATTCTAGCGGCCGGCTGCTCTGATTGGTGGCTTTGCGTGGTTTCTCCGATCAACACTGGGCAGCACCCTAACCGGAGCGATATCCTAACAAACGAGTGCGATCTTTCCTCTTCCTTGCTTTCCTTCCTTGCACACTTGCATGCACTACACTACCTGCGGGGAAACCGGTCGGGAGCTAAGAGCTTGTCCCGAGTGGGACGGTGCTACGCTGGTGGGAGATACCTGGTTACACCACGAGTTAAAGGATTTTTTTTCTAAATTTAGCAACTGAATTTATCTTCTTTTCCGTTACAAAGACCCGTTGTAAGTGTTTTTCTGCCGAAAATTTACCGGGAGAGGTGTATCAGTGCTTCAACTGATGTCACTTCATGGCCTCTGACCGGGAGTCTCCTAGGTTCGAGTCTCGACATTGGCAAGATTTTCGATACAAACTTGTCAGCTAGGTCGAATTCAGTCGCTGTCTGAAGGAGAATTCAAGCGGCCGGCTGCTCTGATCGGTAGTTTTCCGTGGTTTCTCCGAACAACACCAGGTGAATGCCAGAGCAGTACCCTAACAAACAGGCCACGGACCGCACGCGATCTTCCCTTCCTCTTCCTTATCCTATCCTCACCCCCTTACTCACGCTTACACTAAGATGCACTACACTACCACATATTCCGGGAGACCGGTCGGGAGCTTAGAGCTTGTCCCGGCTGGGGAAGTGCCTCGCTGATAGATAGGGAAACCCCGCTAGCCGGATGGTAGGTCGTGCGCCGGATCTCGCCATCCAGCGGGAGAAAAGATCACTGCCACCTCACGTGGGAAAAACGTGCACTACGGGAGTAATGACCTCAGAAGTTGATGCGCCCGGAATCACTAACAATCAACCAATCTGCCGAAAATTCGTCGTTTTTTATTTCTCGCAGCATTACATAACTTTCTGCGCGGAACTAACCGCGGTAGCAGTAGCGAAAAAGTAACTAGAACCAGATGGATAGGGGTTTCTTCAATTTGGAAAAGATCGTACGTGTGGTTTAGGCGCTAGTAGTTCACTGACGGACGGACGGACGGACGGACGGACGGACGGACGGACGGACGGATGGACGGACGTTTTGAAGGGGAAAAAAACCTTTTTCGGTATGAGGGGATTTCAAAACATGTATTTTCGTTGAAATATCGATTTTCCGCAGCATAACATAACTTTCCCTATACTACGTATATTACTCCCGTATATACGTATAGGAGAACGCAAAAAGCAATAGACGAAAGCAGTGCCCTTTTCCGCCGTGCGTATCCCACGCGCTGCCGAGGGGGCGGGGCGGGGCTGTGCGCGCCGGAGCGGGCCGTGCCAAGCGAATGCGTCGCCGCCAGGCGGCCTTCCGTAAACAGCGCCGGGCGATTAATTGCCTCCCGCTGCGTACGCGTGGCCCTCGCCCCGCCCCGCCCCGCCCTTGCCGCTTTTTCTTGCTTTTTACTCTGTTGCCTTTGGCGCCTCGAGGCTGAAACCGCACATGGAGCGGCGTCGGGGTGAATGCTTTCGTCAGTTTTATGGGCGTGTCTGGTCGAATAGCGATCAAAAATGGTAAACAACGAAACGTTTTGGTTTGTATTTTTCTCGCCTACTACGTACTTACGTGGTGAAGAGATTGGTTAATTGACTGATTAGTGATGTCGGGCGCGTCAACTGCTAAGGTCATTAGTCCCACGAGTGTAGAGCGCGTTTTTATCGCGGGAAGTGGCAGTGATCTTACCCCGATGGATATTGAGATCCGTCGCCAACCTACACGTCGGCTTGCTGGGATTTTTCTGTACCAGGAATGTCCCACAGTGCGGAGAGTCGGGACAAGCTCTAAGTTCCTGAGTGAGGTAGTGTAAGTGTGCGTTAGTAAGGGATAAGATAAAGGCAAGGAAAAGAAAGGGAGCTGGCGTGTGGTTCGTGGTCCATTGGTTAGGGTACTGTTCCGTCATTCGCCTAGTGTACGGAGAAGCACATGGTGAAGAGATAGATTGCAGTGGTGCAGCAAAAAATGACGATTTTTTGTCATAAAAACTCGTATGACGAAGCCCCGATACCGAAAAAGTTAATAAATCTTGTTTCTATATGTAGTAAATTACTTCTAACGCGTTCTGAGGTGACAATCCATGTTTTGTGTGTCCTTGATTCCAAAAAGCGATTGACGGCCAGACGTCGGTCCGTTCATTCAGACGTTTGCCCGTCTATGGTCAACGCTAGCCCCTAAACAGTTCCGACGAACATGATGCCCTGCATTTGATATTCTCTACTCTACATGAATCGTCAAAACCATTTTCAAAATTTTCTCCAAAATTGTCAAGGAGATTTCCATCTCCTTCCTGAGATGCCATCCACTTGGGTCGAATACGAGAAAGTCTGTACTGCGTTGTTCCTCTTCTAGTTTCTGTAGTATAATGTGGAACGAAATGGCGGATTCCCGCCACATTACCGTCGTATGTAGATGCCGCGTAAATACGAAAAAGTCTGTGCTGTGTTGATCGATTTGATTGTTAGGTATTATCGGTAACCGTCCTCTTCACCACGTCTGCGTGTGTGTGTGTGTCGCTCCGTAGACTGTCGTCCGCGGTCGTCGCTCCGGCAGCTTGTTTGCTGCGGCGAGAGGGCTGGCGGCGGACGGATCGCGTGTCGGTTGTTTGTGGGGCGGCAGGTGAGGCGTGTCTCGCCCCGTCCGACGAGAGAGATGAGGACGGGACGCGGGGACGGGCTGACGCCGGGTCGGCGGTTGCTAACCGCCAGGGCGAAGACCCACAGCCCGCCCATCCGCCTGCCCAACCGTCCGTCCGTCCGTCCGTCCGTCCGTCCGTCCGTCCGTCCGTCCGTCCGCCCGTCCGCCCGCCCGCCCGTCCGTCCGTCCATCTGCCCGCCCACCCGTCCATCTGCCCGCCCGCCCGTCCATCTGCCCGCCCGCCCGCCCGCCCGCCCGACCGTCCGTCCGTCCGTCCGTCCGTCCGTCCGTCCGTCCGTCCGTCCGTCCGCCCGCCCTATATTTTTTAAACGATATGTTTTATTGTTTCTTAAAAAAGTATGTAAAATTTATTTTACACCCCCTATTTTTTCAGCTCGTATCTTAAAAAGATTTACTGCTTTAATCGAAGAGTAGTCTACGGTACCTGTACTTCTTGGTATGTTTTCACAAACATTTTTGAAACGCATTATTGGATTTCTCGTGTAGGAAGAAAAAGTGATAATAACCTGCATTTGTGCAATATTTAATACGTGCACTATATTGAACTGCTTTAAAAGGTATGTTGATCCCTAAAAGCAAAGACGTCTCGTTCCTTGTATGTGTACGATAATATATTGCGAAAGGAAAATTCCTCAAATAAATACACTTGTATTTGGCTTGGTGTAATAAAGTTCTTGTTGGACATTCTTGTATTTAAACAAATATTCAAAGATATAAAATATTTAAACTCTTGAATTCCGTTCTGACGTGTTGTGATGAAATAAAGTAATATGGCTGAGTATACACTTATATGTTCTCGAATACACTAAACCGGTTATTTAGGTATTTTACAGGCTTGCAATGAATGAGAATGATATATTAGATTGTTCGGGTTTCTTCATGTCACCTCTTCTTTTTATGCATGCAGTTTGAAGCGTGTTATGTTAAGTAAGAAGCAGTGCTCGTATGATCAGACAACCTTCACAGTTCTAATCTCGTTTTGGACTCGTCAGTTATCCATCACTTTTGATGGTCTGAAATTACATTCTGACATGGAAAATAATGCAACATTAATCGTGGTAAAGCAGCCAGAATCTTACACTGAAATGTTGTTGCACAGTACAAATTCCAAAGTATTGATACAGATGACATGGCATGGTGTCAGTGACATGTTGTACTATGACATGGTGTCAGTACCGTACAACATTATTGAATATAAAATATTGTCTCAAGCTCAGTTTGCGTTGATATCTCTACACAGGTATTTCCATTATTTATCGTCGGCGGCGATGGTGTAATGGTTAGCGTATCGGGTTGTTATATTGCCTGTTACCCAATTCAAATTGCCTGTTTCGTCGCCTAAGTAATACCTTCTTTCTCCCCCAGTAGGTGAAAGAAGCGTAACGAAATTTGCGTGTTCAGACAGATGAGCAGGCCTGAGTCTCGCCACGTAAAATAAGGCATCATTCATTCATTATTTATAGAATAGCACTATTTCATATTTAGATATATTCGAAATGGTGAATCAGTGAAATTTTCACTAATAATACTTTTCATTTTCCCGACCATCATTGCGTAGGACTATAATGAATATTGTAGTATTTTTCCATTGAAGTTTCTGGAATCCGCCTTATGTTAAATACAATTTAATCCAACTTCGGGATTAATGAATGTAAAACGTTACTACATGAGAAACTTACTTTTTTACATTATCATAATATTTAACATTGACCACATGTAAAATAAATCTTATAAATCATTTCAAATAATCCCCCTGGAAAATGAGATTGTGACGTATTGATGTATTAGGCGTTTCCATGGGAAAGCACGTTCGTGTTGCTCAGATATAGCGAGCGGGAAGATAACTGACCAATTATTTGTTTTTCGTGGAAATACACGACGTTATTGCTGCTCACCGTAGCGTCAATTCTGTCTGTATTTGAAAGGTAGGGTGTTGCCCCCGCTTAACGTTTTTCCTTGAGCTTTTGAATAGGCTAAATAGGGGCTGAACGAGACTTTTTAAAATTTGTTGCGTCTTCGTTGACGTCCACGTTGACATCCACTTTCACATGCACTTTGATTAAATGCCCAATGGCAAACTGAGATCATTTTCAAATTAAGAATTATAGAAAAGGGGTTAACTCTTAACAGTTCGTCATAATTCGTTATGAATTGTCCGTTATCCACGAGATTAATATATTAAATAAAATGAAAGTTATAGTGTAGAGAATTTTTTTACAAAGTAGATAAAATAAGATATTCGTAATGTAACATCTTATTGCAGTGCTCGGTTGGTTGAATTTAAAATGAGTTACTGCTTATTTCAGAAATAACTGTACCATACCGACCTGTAGTTGATATTAAAACAAGATAATAGAATCAACTGGGCGGCAACATTTCAAATGAGATATAGTGTACCTGTTTCATATGCTATGCACATTCATGGCTTTATTTGCGGATTGCAAGGTCTGATAGCAAAAGAAAACTTCGTTTTGTGACCGTTGTACAGAAAAGGATCACCAAGACGGCCTTCAGTATAAGGCGTTACGGAATCTGAGTTACGTGGCGTGGGTTTGAGATGTTGAGTACATAGAGATCGATGTAGGCAGTTAGACAGGTTCTTGAAGAATAACCTGCCAGACTATCTACAGAATCACTAAACGTAGGCGCGTTTTTCATTCGTTCCCGTTTATACGCAGGGGTATATTCATACTCGTCCACGTGCCTAGAGTTCTCGCTGATTAGGACCCACCAATAAAAGAAGTTGTCAGTTCATAATGTTTAAACATTAGTGTGTTGTTTTAACGGGCTGAGGACCTAGTTTATTTTCGTGTAAATTTTTATTACAGTTCATGTTTAGTATTGGAATGTTTTAGCGGACCCTGTCATTCTTAGGGCCTCTTGAGATCTGGGGTCTGATTTTATGAATGTCCCTCATGTTATTCGCAATTATGAAATGTGTATGCATTTCTGGACAATTCTTTCCCTGTACAATTGGCGCGAAGTGCCTCATCCGATCATAAGTAATGTTCAGTTGTGCCACTAGTTAAAAGAGGAAGCAAAGGTAGTTCGAGAAAATATGGAGAAGAGGGGACTATTTTACAAACTGAAAGGAAACATTTTTTTAATGAATCCTTTTGAAATTGATATCTTAAATTCGATTTATAGACGCTGAATATGTAAATTTTACAAAAATATAAACGTTTCAAGTAAAGACTATACAATCATTGAAACTAGTGGTGCTACAAACAGCACGTACTTTCTCGCATTAATTCTAACTTTTGTTAGTTTCGAAAATTCAAGGACTTCAACGAAAATGAGACATGCACCATTTTATAGGGACAAGATTCATTGACTTCTTCGATGAACGGACCTCACAATACGAGTTTTTCTGTCGAAAAATCGGCGATTACAATACTTTCTCTCTTCTGTGCAGCTACGAAGTTAGGCAAGAAAGTAAAAGGTTGACACATCCGTTAATTTGGTTAGTTTCAGGGAGAGCGAATACAAGTCTGATTGGGACTGTAAATTTCGAAGAATTAGGTTCTTGGTAGAGTTACGCGACTAGGCAAACGAAGGATTTTCAACTCTTCGCAAATCCATCTCCTCCAGCGGGATTTGAAGTGAAGAACTGTGGTTTTAGAGCCGGTGAGCCTACGCCCGTATCAGTGGCCTGTGCAGTCAGAAATTTCTGCGTTACTTTTAATGTAAAAGTACATGAAAGTAATTAATCTCCCTTTAATGTACAAGGTACATTAAAATCCATGTCCAGTACATTAAATCGAGACCCGACCGACGGTGGCAGGATTTTCGACACTAGCTAGATAGCTAGGTCGAGCTCTATCGCTGTCTGGAGGAGAATTCTAGCGACCGGCTGCTCTGATCGGTAGTTTGTCGTGGTTTCCGATCAGCACCGGGCGAATGTCGGAGCAGTACAATAACAAACGGGCCACAGACGGCGGGCGATCTTTCCTTCCTCTTCCTTGTCATATCCTTACACACTTGCACTAACCTGCATTACACTACCACACTACTAAGCCGGGAAACCTCTCAAGAGCTTAGAGCTTGTCCAGGCCGGGGCGGTGCCCCGCTGGAGGACGATATCTGGTGGGAGAAAATCCCTCTAGCCGAATGTTGCGCGGTGCCGGATCCTTCCATCTGGCGGGGGAGGGAGATCACTGCCACCTCTCCAGGGTAAAATGCACTGCACTTACGGGACTAATGACCTCAGCAGTTGACGCGCCTGAAATCACTAATCAGTCAATTATTCTGGCGGTGGAGGGAAACTTGACCTCGCCGCGGTGGGTGTCGGGACGCCGGCGGCGGCGGCGGCGGCGACGACGATTGGCCGAGAGAGCGAGTGACCTGGCCGGCGCCTGTCGGACTGCTCAATATTTTTTTTTAATTCCGAGGACCCCGCCTGCGTGGGGGCGGGCCGGGAGGGCACCGGTCGGGGTCACGGCCGGTCAGCGAGTCGCCCACGCGGCGTCCGGGCGTTCCGCGAAACTCGCCCCCACACCACCACCCCCCGCCCTGATCGCCCCCACCCCTCGCTCCCCTCAGTTGCGACACCGATCCTCCCCACCCCACCCCCTCTGTTCGAATAGCCCGCTCCCAAAGGCCTCGCTGGTCACCCATGTCGGCCCCATGTTGCGACGCTGCGATTGCTCCGCCCCTAAGCGGCAAGCCCCTGCGGGAGGCGTGCCCTTCAATAAGTATAGGATTGAAAAAAGTAAATATGATTCAGATTATATTTCTTTTTGGTTTCGGGGATTCGAACAAAAATTGAACATAGTTCCGCAGAGAACGTAACACTTATTTCTTAATGTATTATAATTATATACGAGGGTTGGAGCATAAGTCTTAGCATTGTGTGTGTGTGTGTGTGTGTGTGTGTGAACACAAGCACAGATGGAAAATGATATATACACATGAAAGAACAAGGTATGCAGTAACTGTGTTGACGCTTAACGACTCACCAAAATTGTGTTTCTCAACTGATAACTGATTTCATATTGCTCTCTTCGTTAATAGATACACTCACACTTCTGTAGTGGAGAAATATTAGTACAGCATTTATTTCACGCGACAAATAAAATTGTGTGATTCGATTACATTTCTTTTAGGAAAAAATAGATGCCATTACTTTTGCCCCAACTCTTTATATAATTACATCATATATTGTATTTTTTTTAAATTGGTATTTTAAACGCTGTCATGTAGTTTCAATTAGGTTATTTAAATTGAAATTATCATCCTACTAGTACAATGATTGACAAGAATATTGTTTAGGTCTTTTATTTTTAAGCATTTATATATTTCAAATATGCCAATTCAAAATACGCCTACAGTGTAAGTTAAATAATTACTATGATAACGTCTATTAAATATTGTTTCGTTCTTTTAAATCCCTCCCTGAAATATTTCGTATCTTCGTCTAAAACTTTCCTTCCCCGAATGTTTTCCTTCAGTTTCGGTAAGTGGTAGACGTCTCTGGATGCTTAATCTGCGCTGTAGTGAGTGGTCGAATTCCTTGAAGCCTTAGTCCGTCACATTATTTGTAATCGGAATAGCGCAGATGCATTGACGTGAAGAAGCTAAATACCATGAGATTTCGCGCACCGCAGCCAACTCAAGAACCTCTTTCTACAAAACTGAGAGAGATGTCGGCTGCAAACTTGTAGCATTACGACAATTAAATACTATAAACTGCTGAGAAGGTTTTCTTATCGATGAGCGATACCCCAGTCAGGCCGGGAACTTATGAAACCACCTATGTATTTATATACCACCTAAAATTAACTTGTCACTAGTAAGTATTTACAACTAATACTTACTACTGACTACTAATTATGGGCCTTTTTGGGTTTGTACATAGAGTTAATTTTAAAGTCAGTATTTTTTGAAGTACAGTTTTACTAGACAGACTGGCTTTTGAATAAACTATTTATTTAAAGTCATTCATGTTCATAATTTAAGTTTATAATTTAATATTTATATATAATGTAAATTAAGCTAATAATTTATATAATTATTAATAGATTTTTAATAATTTAATAAAAATAAAAATATGAACATGAATGGTTTTAAATAGTCTATTCAAAAGCTAGTCTGTCTATAAAAAATAGAGGTGTACTTCAAAAAGTTCTGAATGCATTTAATGCAGAATTTTAAAAAAAACGACAATTTCCAAAAAATTATTGTTTTAAGGTCGTTCGCCCACGCTTTGTATGAAAGCGACGCCTCGTGGAAGCGGTCGAAGGAGAGTCGCAGGCGACCGTCCCTCGCCCCCACCCGCGACGCCTCCCTCGCCCGCCACTGGCCGCGCGCGCGTCGCCCCACGCCCCCTGCGCCGCCCACGCGGGCCCTTTTCGGCGAATCCCCTGCGCCTCTACCCCTCCCCCCACTCTTCCCTCGCAGGGGCCGCCGAAAGACCCTCCCGCCCGCCCGCGCGCGACCTGCGTTGCCTCGTAGGGGGGCGTACACCCGCCCCGGTGGCCTTGGACGCTGCTTTCGTCACGAGGGTGGAGCCGGGAGAGGTGGCTCAGGGCATCACCTGAAGGCGGCTCCGCACATTCGTTATTCGGCGAACACCGAGCAACCGCTCGCCGAATCCCGAGTAGTGTCGATGAGTTGCTTACTTCTCGTATTTGCTGAGTGACGAACAGTCGGTGTTCGCCCTACCCACCGCGTGTCGGTCCTCTGGATACATCAAAGGGAGCGAACATTCGCCGAACACGTCTGCTGCTCGGGATTGTGCGAGCACTAGCTCACTGCTCAGCGAATGACGAATGTGTGGAGCCGTCTTGATGTCACTTTGTGCCTCTAACCGGGAGGTTCTAGGATTCGAGTTCCGATGATGGTTGGATTTTCGACACTAGCTTGTGAGCTAGGTCGAATTTAGTCGCTGTCTGGCGAGGAATTGTAGCGGCCAGCCGTCCTGATCGGTAGTTTTTCATGGTTTCCCCAATCAACACCAGGCGAATGCCGGAACAGTACCCTAACAACGGGCCACAAACCCCGCGCGATCGTTTCTTCTTCTTCTTTGTCCTATCCCTCACACCTTTCTTAGAAGCACTTACTCTTACATGCTCTACACTACTACACGTGTTGGGAGCCTAGATCTGGGCCCAGCTGGGGTGATGTCCCGTTGATGGGAGATTCCTGATTGGGAAAAACCAGTAATCACTCGTAACCGGTTGTAACTCGTATCATAAATAAATATATATTCATTCAGATTTTAGCCTACATCCTTTTTATACAAAAAATATGCTGCTCGTATGCGCTCGCGAGCTCGTATGTTAACCCAGGCATCGAACCGTTTCCAAAACGTTCCAAGTTTCCCGCTATGACTGTGGCACTGAAAGGAAATAATGTCCAAATTTTCCTCCTCACCACCAATATTTTCTCGCTGACCATCCCTTGATTGGCCTGTACCTAATGGGCTTGGACTAGAGATGCGATATCGATGTTGGTGTTTTTTATAAGATCTTCGAGGTATAATCATCTATTAATATCGATTTCTTGAAGCTAATTTTTTTGTTTGTATTTGTTCGATTTTTCTTTTTGAGAAAAAGATCGTCACAGCTAAATTCTATAGTAATTTTGAGGTATCCATAAATTGAATATTCTTTAGGCCACGTCAACGAAGAATGAAATGTAAATAAAATCGAGTTCTCGTCAATACAGAAGTCTACATTATTTTTGAATTATCGAATCAGATAATCCAAGCTTTGTTAATTGTGCTGATTTTTGGCATTATTCTGTCGATTAAACGTTGTTTAAAAATTAATTAACCAGATAACTTTCAAATTACCTCCCCCCGCGGTAACGTCAGTAGTTAATCCAGGTTTTAGCACATGCATGTTTAATAACATCTATGGTTTTGGTTCGATGACTTATTAACATCGATATTTTAATTTTGAGCATTGATGTTTTAATAATTGCCGACAGAAAGGTTCTCGAAGTTCCCAGTCTTCGCTCAGAATTAGAAGTACAATGCGCTTAGTTGCAGGGATCGTGCCTTCGGGCCCCAGTAGTGCACCCCTTCTATAGAATAATATATTATATAGTTTACATATTTTATGTATTATATGAACTAACACTGGCCTGTGAAGTGGCTATCCCATTGATCCGGTGAAATAAAATAAAATTAAAAAAAGACATTGATATTTAGAAACATCGGACTAATCAACAAACACAAATCGTTGTCATACACGAACAGTATACAAAACTATAATTAGACCACTACTGCTGTCCAATATGGACAAACGCAGCCCCCACAAATGTCAATAAAATTCAAGTAATGCAAAACAAATTTTTAAGATTAATCAGAAATGCCCGCTGGTTCATAAGTAATAAAGAACTTCATTCACAAGTAAACATCAATACAATAATAAACCAAATAGCACAAATACCACACCACTTCTATCAAAACCTAACAGACATACCAGCAGCATCCCATTACAAACTACCGAAAAATCCAACCCACACCCGAATAAAAAAATAGATATCCTTTTGAAGCCTTCCTCCCTTTAGCCAACCATGATTCATAACTCCGAGTTTCTCCCTTCGAGTATCCTCTTCATTGTGTAAATTAAGTTAGCTTAGATATTTGAACTAGAATAGGTCTGAAAATACATCTGTAAGGTTATTGTACTGAACGATGGAATCCATCTACAATTAATAAACGTGTTAAAAAAAAGAAACATCGATGTTTAGTTGGCGATATCGCAAACACAAGTTTAGACGCGGGAGCGTCGCCCAGCGTCGTGGACTCGGGCGTCGGCGTCGGCGTCGCGACGCCCGCCGCGTGACGCAGCGGCGTTAGCGAGCACTCGCGTGGGGCCCTTCGTGTCCCGACGGTGGCGCCGCGGCGCCGCGCGGACGTTTTTGACAAACGGCGAAAGCATGCGGAGAAATGGGACAGGTGTGAAATGGGCTTAATGAATTAAAACGAAATGCCTTAGTGGTTGTTGCGAAGCGAGTGAAGTTATGTATTATGTGCGTTTTGGTGTAGAATGCGTTGGATATATTGCGTGGACTTGACTCGAGGATGTTTTGTGTTCATTGCGGAAGCAGAAGGCCAGATCCACACCGTTGACTTGGAAATGCGCATGCGGGACGATGAAAATTGGGCTGTATGAAACTGGCGATTTTTCGGCACGCTTACTGATCGTAATTACCGTAACAAATACAATTCTTTGTGTCTCCGCGAAGTGTATCAAACGCCCTGCAGTCCCCCGAATGGCCGCTTATTTTTTTTTGAAAATTGCAGGAGCTACTATCCTTTGGCCGGTTCTCAGGGAGGCCACTCCTCCTTGTAAATATACGATATGTCGAAAATAGTTTAAACAATGAAAAATATGCTTGTAATGTTTTTTGTGAATGTATTTACTTTTATTAACAATTGCCGTCTGTTTAACACATAATAATTCTGGTTTAAATGCAAACATTTTTTAACAGGAACACCAGTCGTACTGGTAAAATGTTTTATAAAACAACTTTTAAATGTTTTATTTTCATATTCCTTTCGTATTAGAAATTCAGTTTGAAACTAAAATATACTTAAATATTGTTCTGATAAATCAAATCGTTTTTGGATAAAACCGTAAATTTTTTCAATGGACCCTCTTTAAACTTTTCCGGACAGGCACTTGTATTACCGGCAGTATTTTTCAGCGGAATGAGAGCTGGACGCTTTAGCGATGATGTTGCCCACCTTACAGACATCACGGATCTCTAATTTCATAACCTCTTTGTTGGGACCTTTAATGTGATTTTTTAAAATAAATATGTTTTTAAACTTATGATCGGACAACACCTATTTTATTAGTATGAAATCAACCTTTTTATTTTTACAAATTTATAAATTCTTATTAAATTAAAAGAGTCCCATTGAAAATTGTTTATTTTTAACACACATTTTAAAGCTTTTTCATTTGCTACAAAATATGAAAGATCATATGTTACACGTTTTCATTGTGATATTTGTTCCCTTTTGTTTGAAATACGTTTACAGGATTTGGTTCTGCCTGGTCGCTTTGTAGTGTCTGACAGCCCGGGACTGCAATCTTCCAAATGGCCGCCAGAGGTCGTCGACGCGTTGATTATTGTGTAGAATCACGCAACTCGCTTGTATCCTTGCAGTAAATATTTAGGGTAATACTAGCTGTAATAGGGGCTTATCTCGAAAATTCCATTTTTGAGATTAATGGGTTCAAAGCTTTTTGTCATTGTGGCAATGTGTGAGCATGCTCTGGTGACGTGGTTGCTATCTGACAATTCACTTTTGGGTAATGAGTGGTGTTATGTGATAGTGCTGGAAAGCATTCTCCACGTCCATTAAAATAAGAATGTGGATGATGTTAGCATGTCATGTAAGGCTGCGTCGCCAGATATTTTTGTCGCAGAAGTAAGCAAGTTGTTGGCCGACGAAAAACGAGCAGAAACCTCTTTGGTGGGAATCGGGAAATGGCAATAAATTTGTAGTTTTATCTAGATGTTGACCGTATTGAAGGCAGTTATGATAATCTGCACTTGCACTTTACGTGTCTTCTATCTTGACGAAATTGTAACGCTTTTTGGAATGTCGCAAGATGTCGCAAACAATACCGCTTGCTGCTCGTGTAATTACAGTTTTTTGATTTTGTTGATTATCATTTCCCTGCAGGCCGCTATTGTAGGCATCAGAAACCGTACTCAATAATTGACTGTACAGAGTTCTGCGCGAAATAATGAATGCATTGCCGTGTTTCATAAGGAAAAATCATGTATATTTGCCATAGTTAAACCACGTATTTTTAGTACAGAACATAACATGTGGTTGTCATAAATTATATCACGAGAAAAAAAATTCTTATTTTTTGAAGACTTGCTGGGTTGTACTCGAAAACTCTCTCGTTGAAGAACACCTTGCGGATTTGAAAATGATGCTGCGGGACGATAGTATGCATTGGTTTGCGGTGGGTAGGCATTTCTGAGAGCTGTTTTCATGGGAAAAGACTATTCTTGCGAATGAATAATTTTCGTATTTCAACTGAATGCACGTTCGAATAAATTGCAGTACGAGAAACGTTGAATTTCTGGAAACTGTTCTTAATGCTAGGCATCATAACGTCTGCATGGAATGTTGTGGATATTCTTTCCGACACACCACATTTCCCAGCGATTTGAATTCTTAAGTTACATTTAAAATACCGCTCGCTAGCACAAAACACCGAGAAACAAAGAATCAGGACCGCAGTGTGAGTACACAATTCAGGCCAAACGCTACCTGAATTCGTATTTTACGCTGATGACAAGGCTCTTTTGTTCCAACTGCGTCCCCCTCTTGCGCGCGGGTTTCAAGGCGAGTCGCGCTGTACGTCAGAGGCATGTCTCTGTGATCATGCGCTGTTAGTGACGGAGCCAAAGGGTGAAATTTCCCAATAAATCCCGGGAAATGCAATTACAGACGGCGTGTGAGGGGGGAGGTGTGGGAGTAGGCGAGGGGGGTGGGGGCTTCGATTTTCATCCCCGCGGGTGACGCCCTTTGCCCGTGATGAAAGGGCGAGGCGGGGTGCGTGACCTGCAACGATTAGCCCAAGTCCGGGCCCCTGCCAGACCCTGCGCCGGTCACTGAGTCTTGCTGAGTGGCATTTGACGGTGAAGATACTGCACAGTGCGATCGTCCGGAGGACCTGAAAAAGCTCGGAAGTGGGAAGTGGTAGTTGTAGTCAGTGCTTGATTTATGAAATTTTTAGATCATAGAATGCGTCACAATTTAATTTATTAAAATTAGAATATTTTATAATAGAATTGAATAATTATTAATCACAATTGTGCCCTCGGTGACTTATTGGTTAGCGTGCTCGCTTTCCACGGCGCTACTTTGGGTTCTATTCCCTGTCGAAACAAAAATTAACTGTGCGATTTCCTTGCTATGTCCCAGTTTCCATTGCTGTGTGACGAGAAAGCTTCTCAGGTTCAGAGAACCAGAGATACGGCGTAGAGATCGCTATGTGCTAACCACATATCCCCCTCAACGCATGACCGCAAGGACGGGATGCAACTCGTAGGCTTTAGATCGTAAAGTATCGTGCCTAAAAAATTAATTACAACAACAATAATAATAATAAATAAAAGAGTATAATTATATATTATCGTTTTTCACTAAAAATTTAATGTCATTCGTAGAAATGATACAATTGTATAGAAGATTATTTAATTTTGAATTTACGAAATTTGGTCGAACTCAAAATCGAAGCGGCTAAGTATTTCTCCTCTACTTTCTGTTTCTATTTCGTTTCCGAGGTATCGGAACACTATTGTGTCGCGTTCCGCCAGAAATCAAGCCCTGATCGTTGTAGACAAATTTGGTAGGTTCTGAGTGAAAATGAAGGGACTCTGTAAGAATTTTTTTTTTAACTGAAAAAATTGGGGGGGAAATATATTTGGGTGAATTTCAGTTCTTGAATTAGTCTAGTTTTATGTGGTTGGATTACATGATTATATTAGTCCACATTTCTTATTATTAGATAAAAACATACGAATATTACAAAATAGGTATGAATTTTATTTCTAAAAATTATTTGTCATACATTTTTTATATTGAATTGATGACAAGAAGGCTAGGAACAAATACTGATTACTATATGCATATTTTCCTATTGTTGTTGCTGTTGCTGGGGGGGGGGCTTTTATTTATTTTAAAGGGAGGTGATAGACCAATTATGTTTGAAATCGTACGATTCTGTCAATGTCTCCGGAAATTTTACCTTCTGGAATCACAGAAATAATAATGTTCTAGGGCAGCTGCCGTAAATAATTGTTACGTTTTATTTTAATTGTTTTTTTTCTTTAAATCAAAACAGTTAGAAATTTCGTAGATGCCTGTTAAAGAAGCTCTCCAATAAAGCCCATCATCATCTTCAGAATTGAAATCTACAATAAGCCAAATCTCAGAATTACCATCGGATTGCATCAAGTTAATTGACGGCTAAAATCCTCGCTTATCGCAGTAATCACGCTCACGTTGGGTCTACGAGTTGTCACAGCTGGAATGTTAGGCATTCGGGGTCTGAGAGCAGAAGGAAACGCCTAGTGAGTAGAGAAACCCGACCATGAATGCTCGAAGGTTGGCAGTTGTTAAACATGAAGTATTACTAGTTAATATTTACAAAGGAGGATCAACTAAGCTGTATTTTTATTACAAATGAGTTTTTATACATTTCATTAATATGGATACTTATGGATGGGCGCAACAGACCGAAACGTATAAATAATTATTTTTAATAATAATCTTCATTTTTAATGGGTTAATATTTATTTTACCTTTAATGACGGTTGTAAAAGTAAGAACAGGGCAGAACGTTTATTTCAACTGCTGAAATGTATCTCAGTAAAGTTCGAGAGGCACAGCCAACCACGAGCTGCGAACGATACCTGCTGCGTTTTGCCACGCGCGACTATCCCCGTGTAGGCCGACGCCGTGTGTAGTAGCCGGTTGTCACCGTAATTGTCGTAACGCAATTTCTCTCGACTTGTCACGTGAGAGAGCGTGCTGGGGGGGGGAGGCCTCTCAATTTAGAGAGCGCGGAATGGCTGGTCCCGCGGCGCTCTCGAGCCCGCGCTCGTGCTCCCGCGCGCGCTCTCGCCGCGGGACAGCGCCGGAGGCAAAAAGGAACGGCGCCGCGCGGCGCGGCCGAGAGCGTGTCTCGAAATGAACGAGGCTGATGGCGCGGCGCTGGGCGGCGCTTGACGCCCCACGCACAGTGCTCCTAAACGCACCTCTTTAAGACATACAGAAACAATACGGGTTATAAAAACATAATTTTTATCCTGGTAAAATTATGGGTTCGTCTTATTATTGACTGTTCCATACGTGAAATTAAAACCAGCGGAGCTCAGTGCATCAACTGATGTCATTGCTGCGCCTCTGACCGGGAGGTCCTAGGTTTGAGTCCTGACAGTGGCAGGATTTTCGACACTAGCTTCTCAGCTAGGTTGAATTCAGTTACTGTCTGGAGGAGAATACTAGCGGTCGGCCGCTCTGTTCGGTAGTTTTCCGTGGTTTCTCCGATCAACACCAGGCGAATGCCGGAGCAATACCCTACCAAACGGGCCACGGACCGCGCGCGATCTTTCCTTCCTCTTCCTTGTCCTTTCCTCCCAACTTACACACACACTTGCACTAACATCCACTTCACTACCACATATTCCGGGAGACCGGTCGGGAGCTTTGAGCTCGTCCCAGCTGGGGAGATGCCCCGCTGGTGGGAGAGTTCTGGTTAGGGAGGAACCCCGCTAGCCGACGTTAGGTCGGCGCCGGATCTCGCCATTCAGAGGCGAAAGATCGCAATCTCCCGAGGGAAAACATGCACTACACTTACGGGCCTAATGATCTAAGGCGTTGACGCACCTGGAATCACTAGCCAACCCACCAAAACCAATATTGTTTAACTATTCATATAAAATGCACCATGGGCGATGTATCATATCAAAAATTACGCTGTATACTATAACCCTTAAGTACTATAATATTGCCTCTTCGATTTTAAAATGTTTTCAGTTATTTTCAATATTTCGTGCATTTTCGAGCTCTGTTGGACGTAATTTCATTCGTGGAATGATCCTATTAAATACCACTCGTGCTTTGGAAATTCTGAGATAAATCCCTTCCTCGCTTCACGAGTCGGGGATTTATCGACAATTTTCAAATACTCGTGGTATTTCCCAGCATAATTTAGTTCCCGTACTTTTTATCTGATTTTTTTCATCTCTTGTTATAATTTATTTCTGTGAAATTTTAATCGCTTTAATGATAAGAGCGGCAAATACTAAATTCAAGTAATTTTTTTTTTCTCTATTCAATTCTTGTGACCCAAAATCAATAATGTTCTCACGAAAAGTTGAAGGGGAGTTGGTGTGTTGACGCGAAATTGCGTAAAATACGTTGTTTGTTTTTTTTAAGAAAACTGAATACTTCCATGTTTTTGCATTGAAGAAAGAAAGGAGTAACTAGTGAGATTTTATTGAATGAACTGGGTGTCCATGGACACCACCGGAAGCGCATCTCCTGAGAAGTCCTCGGGTCCCAGTCCGGACGGAGGCGGGTTTTCGACCCATGTTAGTTAGTGCGGTCGACTTGAGCCTCAGTGTGGAGAATTCTAGTGACCGATTGCTCTGATCGGTAGTTTTTCGTGGTTTCTCCGATCAACACCGGGTGACTGCCGGAGCATTACCCCCACAATCGGGCCACGGACTGCGCGCGATCTTTCCTTCCTCTTCTTTGTCGTATCCTCATCCCTTTCTTACACACAGCGCTACATTACCTTACATGTTGAGAACCCAGTAGAGAGTCTAGAACTCGCCTCTAGTTTGGGCGCTGCCCAGCTGTGTCTGGAAGAGCGGAGGGGACGCAAAGCGAGGTGTAGACCGGCGCCGAATCTCACTATTCAGCACCCTACCCTTCCGTAATATAATGTGCACTACATTTCCAGGTCTAACGACCGGGAGCGGTGTGTCAGTGCATCAACTGATGTCACTGCAGTGCTTCTGGCTGGGAGGTCCTAGGGTTCGAGTCCCGACGATGGCCGGATTTTCGTCACTAGCTTTTCAGCTAGACCGAATTCAGTCGCTGTCTGGAGGAGAATTCTAGCGGCCGGCGGCTCGGTCGTTTTCCGTGGTTTCTCTGGTTAACACCAGGCGAATTCTGGAGCTGTATCCTAACAAACGGGCCACGGACCGCACGCGATCTTTGCCTCCTCTTCGTTGTCCTATCCTCACCCCTTACACACTTACTTTTCCCAGCTGGGGCGGTGTCCCGTCGGTGGGAGATACCTGGTTGGGGAAACCCGCTAGTCGATGGCTGGTCGGCGCCGGATCTCGCCATCCACTGAGGTATGATCACCGCCACATCCCGTTGAAAAATGCACTACACTTACGGGACTAATGACCTCGGTAGATGACGCGCCCGGAATCAATAATCAATCCAAGTCTAATGCAATCTCTGACACGCATGAAAACAAAATAAGAAACAAAAAAAAACTGCCTCATTCGTTGGTACGCGGTTCGGACCCACTAGCCTGGCCGTCGCCCCGCGCCCGTCGAGCAGGCCCGTCGCTTAACATGCAAAGTGCGCGTGTGACGCCCCGGACAGTCCAGGCGCCGTGCTGCCCCGCCAGGCGCTGCCGCCGGGGCGGCTGCAGGCGAAAGGACGAAGGGGCGTTATTCAATTACGCGTCCCACGCCGACTCGCGCGCGCCGCGCCGCGCCGTTTCTCGCGTCGCCGCACACGGCCAGCGCCACCTGACGAAGAAGGTCCCAGCCAACCTCCCCGCGCGAGTGCCGGCTCTACAGGATGTTCCGGACCTCGCGGGGGAAAATGTGATTTTTTTTTTTTTTTTTTTTGTGATAGATTCAAATTTGATGTCAGAAATCCCCTTGAGGGACTATGAAATTAAAGAAGCGTTTGTTTCTTTTTAACTGGAAAGGGTGAAGGGGCGTTATTCAGTTACGTGCCCTCTGTTTCTCGCGTCGCCGCACACGGCCACCGCCACCTGAGAAAGAAGGCCCCGCCCCTCCTCCGCGCGATGGCGCCGGCTCTACAGGATGTTCCGTACTTCGCGAAAAAAATAATGTCTTTTGAGTGAAATTTGAAGCCAGAAAACCCCTAGAGCAGAGCTGTCCAGCTGGCGGCTCGCTGTGCTATTTATTATGTCCCGCTAAATGTTATTAGATAAACGTGAAAGTATCTTGCATCCAAGTCGGGCGAGAATATTGCATCTAGTGCACATGCCCTGTTGGTGTCAACACCCCCTTAATATAAAATAGATTAAGTTGAAGGAATTTTTTCTAATAAATTCAAAATCATCCTAATGTTTTTCTTTGCGTTATGCATGGTAAAGCATGAATGAAATCATGCATGGTCCAGCCCCGCCCCCCGTTTCAGAGCAGCCGGGCAAACTGCCGAGATCAGCAATACGAGATCACGCGTCGATCGTCCGAGTAATGGAAATATGGCCCGCAACCATATTAAAGGTTTTAGTTGTTGCCCTTGTGGCCTTGCAAGTTGGACATCCCTACCCCAAAGGGACTATTTAATGGAATTAAAGAAAGAACTGCTTTGAAAATCAAAATACCGTGTTGCAAAGGGTGAAGGGCCGTTATTCAGTTAGGTGCCCTCTATTTCTAGCGTCATTACACGTGGCCAGCGCTACCTATGAAAGAAGGTCCCGCCCACCGCGCGCTGTCGCCGGCTCTAAAGGTGTTCCGTACTTCGCGAAAAGAAATTGATTGATTAGCGATACCGGGCGCGTCAATGGCTGTGGTCATTCTTCCCTTACGTGTTGTGCATGTTTCTTCCTCGGGACGTGGTAGTGGTCTCTCCCGGCTGGATGGTGAGATCCGGTGCCGACACGCCCGTCCGCTAGCGGGGTTTTCCCCTAACCGGGTAACTCCCACCAGCGTGGCACCACCCCAGCAGGGACGAACTCTAAGTAAGCCTTCGACTGGTCTCCCGACATTTGCAGCAGCGTAGTGCATGTGAGTGTAAGTGTTTGTTAGTAAGGGGAAAAGTTAGGACAAGGAAGAGGAAGGAAAGGTCGCGCAGGTTCTTTGTTCCGTTTGTTAGGGTGATATTCCGGCATTCATATGGTGTTGGTCGCAGAAACCACGGAAAACTACCGATCAGAGCAGCCGACCGCTAGGATTCTCCTCCAGACGGCGGCTGAATTCGATTTAGCTATCTAGGTAGTGGAAAATCCTGTCGGCGTCGAAACTCGAACCCAGGGCCTCCCGGTCAGAGGAAGACTGCAGATGGCGAGCCATTCGGTAAAAAAAAATGTGATTCGAGTGAATTTTGATGCCATATAACCTGTAGGGGGACATTTTAAGGAATTTTTAAAAAAACAACAAAAAAAAAACGCTTTTTTAAAATCAATATATCGCGTTGAAAAAGGTATATGAGCATTATTCAGTTGCGTGCCCTCTGTTTCTCAAGTCTCTGCACACGCCCAGCGCTACCTGCAAAAGAAGGTCCCGCCCTCCTCCACGTGCTGGCGGCGTGAGATTTGCTCTTTCGGCAGTACAATCGCCAAAGCAGGGTTGCGGACAGACAGGGACCAATTCTTGCATTTGAGCAGCTCTGCTCTGCAGGATGTTCCGGACCATCCAAAATAGACAACTTAATTCCATCCGAAGGTCGTATCAAAAACTGGTTTTGAGGAGAGGAGATTTGAAAATAACGAAAGAAAATTCCACCGCAGCCCCGCATGACGTTTGTCTTTTAGCTGGCAGTCGAAATCTCTCTGTATAACACTATTTTCATTTGTCCGGCTACCTGAAAAAATAGGTATCCAGTAATTCACGGGGTACTGTAGACTATATGTGAATTGCACACAACCGTGCGAATTCAAGAAGCTTATCCAAAATAGTACGAGCATTTGTGTTCTGAACTGCTCGTGCGGGAAGTGGTATTCTATGTTCGTATACTTTCAAGGGTTGCAGATTATTTTGAGTTTTCTGTGTGCTTGTAAGAGTTCAGAATATTTGGGAATAGAAAATGGAAACAGAACGTTCAATGAAAAGGCAGAAGAAATTTAATAATATGGGATCCAGTAACTTGTTTTAGAGTCGCACAACAGATTCTACAGTTTTCAAGTGTAATGTCCCTTTGCCTATGAATTCAATACATAAGCTGACCGAAGTCCACTTCGATTTTCCGGTAGTTCCTTCCATTTTCTCGGTATGTGACTCGGAATCTCCGTCGGGGTGAGGAAGTTAGGTTGTAGACACAGGTTGTAGACAGACTCACAAAATATTATGTCCAAATTTTATTTATAATTATTGGTTTTGAGTCTGCTTTTTGACATGTTTGGTGGTTTCTTTACGTTTCACTGAAAAAATAATTTTTCCTTTAAGTTATCTTGAAGTGGCATATCACTTAAGATGGAAATGCGATTAGACAAATTTTTATTTGATTCTCGTTTTCTTCTGATGTCACAATACTTTAATGTACGATCTTGCCTTTCTTGTGAAAAAATCATGACAAATACATTAATTTCACTGCTGGCAATTAGAAGCGATCCATTGAAAATGAGTTACAACGAATTATTCAGCTGAACATGATTCTCTCTAACAATTTTTTTTCAAGGCAAGAATTTAGTTTATTTTTATAATTCATGAGCAAGTACAGAACATTTTGTTAGAACAAGCGTGTATAAAAGCATGCGGTGAGGGAACAAGTTTTCGCATTTCCCGAATAAACTTTGGGAGCAGAAACGTATGTGTATTCGCATGAAAACTCGAAGAAAGATATCGTTTACGCAAAAGCCCTGCCACCGCGTTAATATTCTCTCTAGGTGTGCGCACTGTTTATTTTGTGTGCTTGTAGCAGTTCATAATTTTTCCCGCGTGCGAAGACGCAAACCCTTTCCGCCCAAGCGGGTTAACTTGCTTTGGGAGTTCTTGCTCCAGCCTGTTACTGCTGTGAAGTGTATGTGGAAGACAAGCCGGAAGAACAGCTCAAAGAAACACGTGGCCAGTGGCAGGGACCCTGCGCTAAACGAGGCCTCTCGTAGATACTCTTAAATTGTGACCTAAAGCGTGAAATATGTACGTAGTAGTTTACTACTATAAAAGTATTTGCGTGGTGATACGTAATAGATAACTACTATAAAAATATTTAGTAATCTTACAAATATATAAAAATGTTTTGAATTTTCCACGTGCGTATACATGAAAACTTGTTTCGTTTATTTTACCAAACGATAAAGAAATCATTTATTATTAGCGAAAAGTGTTACCCAGCAAACATGAGGGTTTGTTTCGAAAAGAGTGTTCTATCATGGTATTTTTTATTTGATTTGATTCTATTACATTTATTAAATAAACATTTTAATTTATTTTTTTTAAAAACGCAAGGTTTCTTTCGTACCAGTTAGGACATCCTTATCCGTATCTATAATGAATCCTTATTAGGGCATAAAAGAATGTTTGCAAAGAATTGGTAATATTGAGAATTTCGAGAAATAATGGACGCACCTATTATCTTTCACGCAAAATCTACTGGAATAAAATATCAGTTGCTTGCTTCTGGGTGAACAAAATTGCATGTTTTATTGAAGAATCGGCTGAATCACCGACAGGGTTGCGCATGAGAAAACACTTATAAGCAATCGCTTATAGGCGCTGAAGAGTTATTCTTACAGCCCAATATTTACAATGTTTAACGTTTTTAACGGTTTAGCGTCGACTGTTAAGGTCATTAGTCCCATATGTGTAGTGCATGTTTTTCCTCGGGAGGTGGCGGTGATCTTCCGATGATTCCGACGTACACTTCGACTAGCGGGGATTTCCCCAACCAGGTATCTCCCACCAGTGGGGCACCCTCACAACCGGAACAAGCAATAAGCTCCAGACGGGTCTTCCGCCGAATACAGTAGTGTGATGCATGTAAGTGTAAGAGACCGCGGATTATTATAAGACTGCTGTTCTAGTAATTCTTATTATAAAACTGATCGCAGCTTTGTAAAATTTGACTGTTGGTAACCAAAGTGGATGAAACCTTTTTTATGGGCATGCAGAACAGTGACGCCCTTAAGTCCCACCTCGATTCCCGCGGGCCTTGCATCCGACCCTACGAGGGAGCGGTAAACGCGAGGCGTTTTCTGCGAGCGGAAGGCGGTAAAGGAGGGAGGAGGCGAGGGCGCGCGAGGGCGCTGGCAGGGAAGCAGCGCCCCGCGCCGGCCGGCCGACCGACCGGCCGGGCGGGCGATTAGATTATCGCCCAACGCCATTAGCCCCTAACTGCATCAGCCGGCCGCCCCCTGCCTGCCGCCTCCGGCCGGAAAACTGCTCGCTCGCCCGCTCGCGCTCCTCTGTCGCCCCGTGCTCGCCCCCAGCCTTCGCCCACGCCCACGACCCCCCTCCCGATCCTCACCCCTCGCCCTCGCCAGCGTTTCCTCAGGTTCTTCCACGTCGACGTGGAACTTTTGCAGACATGGATTGTTTGTATAACTCGTGAAGGTCTTCGGAAAGGTTTTTGTGTTGGTATTTGGGAATTACGTTCTTCCCGAAGTGAAGAATACGGATTAAATTATGTCTTCCGCGTTTGTGTGGTCCGTGTAGGACAAACTACATCATCAGTGTTAAAAGTAGGACAAACTACATCATCAAACTACATCATCAGGCTTAAAAGTTGCACTCAAAAGCAATTCGCGTCTAAACGGTTCTTCCACGCTTGGTATCGAGAAACCGCAGTGCCAGTGTACGCTTATGGAGTATTTGTCGTTGTGGACGATTTTTCTTGTTGTTCTTGTAGCACAAAATGTATCATCAGTGATGTGAATAAAATGGCGGTTTGATATATGCATAAATAGTTTACGTGAATAGGAATATTCTGAGAGAATTAGTTTGGTGGAATATTATATTATTTATAAGAAGATATGACAGATTTTTACTTCAGTATAACTAATAAAACATAATTAAATATTAGCTCTGGATAGTGGCACGCACTACTAGTCCTCGTCCGGTTGTGCTGACGTTGAGCGTATTTTGTCTTTTATTGCGAACGAGATTAACCACGAAGAACATTTTCAGCACATGTAGTTTTCCGCGCTCTGAAGTACAGAAAATAAAGTACCGGTATATAAACATAGTGCTCCGCACTCTCAAGTATTTAAAGTACCGGAAAATGTATTTGGGTTTTCCTGACGTGGCGCCTGAGGGACTTATCTTCATGATGGAATATGGCACCGCTTTTTCTGTCTTTCTCGGTCCTACTGCCGGATGTCGCATGATGGCGACCGTATCAAGCAGTGCTGCAGATCAAGCGATATCTAGCGGCACTACCGAGAAAGACGCGAAAATCCGTGCCGTATTCCATCGTGAAGACAAGTTCCTCAGGCGCCACTTTACGAAAACCCCAAGTACAGTATAGCGTTCCGTGCTTTTCAACTTTTATGCCGTAGCTCATTCACCTGACAGAGAATGTTTTGAGTCTGTGCTTTTTTGCTATCAGCCCCAGAGATTACCGCTGTTTTACCTCAGGTAGCCGTAGAGATCGCAGTCCACTGTGATTTCATACGAACATTCTTTGATGTTTTAAAGATTTTTTTTTCTTTCTTCCCGTTTACAATCCTCAATATTTTTTTATTCTTGTCGGTTCGAGAGTGGAAAATTCCAAAAGGGGCGCATCAAGATGTTACTTTAATCTCGTTTACTGTGATGTGGATAAATCAATGTAATTCGTATCAAGAAAACGTAATATTATCCTGCTTGAAGATCTGACGACGCGACTTAAAATTGAGATGTTTCATCTTGCGCTATTTGTGTTTACTTCCAAGCTTTTGGTGTTCTCTCTGACGATCCCTTACCGTACACTCGTCTTTCCTTTTATCCTGTCATCTCACTGTATCCCGCGTGTACGATGTGCGCCGTAATTCTCGTAATCGGGGTTGTTTTGATCTGTCGTTACTTCCTTGACTTCAGAGAACTAAGATTAACAGCTTACGTGGCCCTCGTTTGTGTCAGTTCCTATCCACCAACCCAACCACGCAAACAGGTTTCTTTTGAAGCGTTCGGAGCTGGTCGCGTCTTCCATCCTTTGGATCAGTCCTCACATTGCTGCTCTTTCCCTCTCCCACTTACTTTCGGCGACGTTCTCCGAACCTTCTGACCTCTCTCCCACTCGGAAACTGCCCCCCCTCCCAACTACACGCAGACATTCCCGTCCCGCATCACTGCCCTTTGCCACTCACATCACTCGCCGCCCCACTCCGTCTAGCCCCGCAACGCGCCCCGCCTCACACCACCCCGCTCCGTGGCCACCACCTACGCCGCTCCGCCTCACTCTATCCAGCCTTGCCGCACCCCACCTCCCCGCCCACACCGACCCCATGAAGCCCCCAACCCGACTCTCCCCGCCACTCTCAGCTCCGCCTTGCACTGCGCCCCCTTCCCTCACACCGCTTCGCAATGCGCCATCCTTCCTAGCTACGTCTCGTCCCAACCCACCATTCCCCGCCAATCAGCCCCGCATTGCACCACGCCCCCTTTCCTCACACCGCATCGCAATCTGCTATCCTAAGCCACGTCTCGTCCCAACCCGCCACTCTCAGCCCCACAATGCACCACGCCCCCTTTCCTCACACCGCATCGCAATCCGCCATCCTGCCAAGCTACGTCTCGCCCCAACCCGCCATTCCCCGCCACTCCCAGCCCCGCATTGCGCCACGCCCCCTGTTCCTCAGTGCCAGATTACCGAACAGGCTGAGTAGGCTGCAGCCTGGGGCGCGCAATTTTTGGGGGCGAACGAATTTCAGCAGATTCAGAATTTCATAAGGCGAACTTTTGAATGTTTTTTTATAAAAATATTTATTTTCATATTTGTAAGAAAAGAAAAGTGTTAATTAATGAAATGTGTATCCATTGATGTATACAGATGAAATGAATACAAAAATATTGTATATTTATCAAATCAATTTTGTGGTGAGAATTATTTACACTTACACGTATAATCATTTATACGTACACAATATTTGCGTTGGTTACAAATGTCGTCCTTTTTTATTAAAAAAATATAATAAATAGCTTTAATGTTTTAAAAAAGCAAATTAAAAAGGCGCTGAAACATTTGACAGCCTATGGCGCACAGAAGTCAAAGTCACGTACTGCTGTTCCTACATCTCACTTCACAATCTTCCACCCTCGCTTTGCTGTATCTCACCCCGCGCCTTTAGCACCAACCTCGAAACGCGTCGCCTCCACACTATAGCTCCGCCTCATCCGTCATCGCCCCACGGCGTCCTCTTCTCAGTTAGGCGACGGCCATCGCATACCGCGTCAAACAACCCTCTCTGCGATCCACGGCGGCCCGCGTGGCCACTCGCTGCGACGTACGCGTCTCTCGCGCCGGCACTTGCGCCAAAGCGTTCCCAAGCGCGCGTGTATTGCTTGCTCGCCGCCCACGAGGCTCGCAACCCTGTCGAGTGACCGCCCCCGCGCAATCTCCACCTGCCCCAGCAGGACTTCTTTCCTTGCCTCAGCCTCGGACGCCACTCGTCAAGGGTGCGGCCGGAAGATCGAACTCCCAGAAACCCATCGCTCTGAACGGTGCTCTTGCCGACTCTCGAGCCGCCCTTCTCCCATCCACTCCGCCCCTCGCGTGGTTACAATTAAATTCCGTTGGCTCCTCTCGCGCCGGCTCTGTGTTCCAGCGCCACTTGACTCAGCCTCGTCACTCCACCGGCCCATCTCCGAGCCACGCCCCCTGGCCTCCCTTGCCTGTATATGCTGTATTCCTTGAATGATTAGTGATTCCGGGCGCGTCAACTTCTCAGGTCATTACTCTCGTACGTGTTGTTAATGTCTTTTTATCGCGGGACGTGGAGGTGATATCCTCCCGCTGATTGGCGAGATCCGGCGCCGATCTTCGCGGCTGATAACGGGATTTTCCCCAGCCAGTAACTCCCACCAGCATGACACCGCCCCAGTCAGGACAAGTTCTAAGCTCCCGACTGGTCTCCCAACAAATGTGATAGGGCATGTATGTTAGAGTTTGTGTAAGTAAAGGGTGAGGATATGATAAGGAAGAGCAAGGAAATATCGCGCTCGGTCCACGAGCCATTTGTTACGGTACTGGTCCGGTATTCGCCTCATGTTGATCGGAGAAACCACTGAAAACTACCAATGAGAGCAGCTAGAATTGTCCTCCATTCGGTGGCTGAATTCGACAATGAAGGTAGTGACGAAAATCATGCTACCACCGTCGGAACTCCAACTCTAGGACCTCCCGGTGAGTCAGCCGCATTCGTTACCGTACTCGACTGCGCCGCTCTCAAAGATACGCAGCCCCTTCGGCTGACCGCCCCCGCATCGCCCCGCCCGCCCCAGCAGCAGCAGCTCTTCCCTCGCCTCAGCCCTCGTTCGCCGCTCTCGGCGCTCCGCTCTCAGGTGCGCTCCCGCTCCCGCAAATCCTTCACTCGCCGTTCCCGGTGCGCTCCGGCTTCCACCCACGCCTGCGACTGCGCCGGCCACTCGCCGATCCGAGCGTGACCGCACGCGTACGTCCTACGCAGCTCTCCTGATGGCCCTTTCGGTGCCTTCCTCGAGTACGCCTCCTCGACCTCTGCGAGCGCTGTCGTAGCGCGCTAATTTGGCTGCCCCGCGCCAGCGTCGACCGCGCATGCCGCCCCGCGCCTTCTCTTGCCTCGCCCTTGCCCATCACCTGCCTGAGAGACGCCTCCGCGTTTTCATACGTACCCTGCTTCGCTCCACCATGACTCGCCTGTACTCCCCGCCCCACCTACCGCGCCTCAGCTTTCCCCGCCCTACCTATCCCGCCTCATCTGTCCCATCTCAGTTACCTCGGTGTATACAACCTGTCCCGCCTCGCCTCTCCCCGCCCCCTCTCATCCCGAACGAGCTTGCTAATCTGATACACCCCGCCTCTCCCACACCGCTACACCCAAGTCGTCTGCGACGCTCCACCTCTCCCCGCACTGCTTCTCCAAGCACCGCCTCCTCAACGTGCCTCGTACGCCCCGCCTCACCTTACCCCGCGCCCTTCCCCACATCCGCACCGCCTCCCGCAGCACCATGCCCGGCCTGGCCATCCCCCACCCGCCTCAGCCAGACCACTCCTGGTCGCAGCCTCCTCCGTCTCCATCTGCCCGAGCGTCCACGATTAGTAGTTCCCTCTTCCTCCTGCTTCCCGCCCCAAGGCCCCGCCAGCGCGTCTTTTCGGGTCGACACGCCCCCTCAGTCGCCCTTTGCGCCTTTCCGCTTCCTGCGGGACGTGCGGATATTTCAGAGCAGCGGCCGCCTCCGCCTGGAGATTTCATCGCCGCTGCTGCCGATTTGCGCTTGGGCGGCGGCGGTGGCGGTGGCCGCACCGTGAAGGATTTCGCTCGCGTCCGCGCCCTCGCCCTCGCCCACGCACACGCCCGCCTCGTCGCCGCTGCCTGTGTGTGCACAGTCGCCGAGGTTCGCCTCTGCCTTCACAGTGGGGCGCGGTCAAAGATGCCCGAGGGAAAAAATATTGCTACTAAAATAAACTGTGCGTAGAGGATGTGGATGACGAGGGTGGAGTAAAATGCGTTCTCGTTCGCCGGCTTAGGTGGCTCAGAGCATCAATTGATGTACTGTATTGTGTCTGGCTGTGAGGCCTTGGGGTTTCACTCCTGACAGTGGTAGGGTTTTCGAAACTGGCTACATAGCAAGGTTGAATTCAGCCGCTGTCTGGAGGAGAATTTTAGCGGCCGGGTTATCTGATCGGTAGTTTTTCATGGGTTTTCGTACCAACGCCAGGTGAATGCCGCAACACTACCCTAACAGAAGGACTACGGACCGTTCGCGGTTTTTCCTTCCTCTTTCTCTGCGATGCTTACCCCTTACTTACACGCACTGCACTATCACAGATATCGAGAGACTAGTTGGCAGCTGAGAGCTTGTCCAATCTGGGGCGGTGCCTCACTGGTATGAGATAACTAGTTAAGGAAAACTCTGCAAGTCGATTTGCTCGGATCGGTTCTCATCATCCTGCGTGAGAAGATCACCGCCACCACCCGTTATGAAAACATGCACTGCTCTTATGGGACTAATGGTCTGGTCTTAGCGGTTGACGCGCCCGGAATCACTCGTCAATGAATCAAACGATCAATTAAGTGTACACATTCGGCTCCGGGATCCGAAATGTCGCGGGTTCGATTTCTGCTGTGTGCGTGGTCACTTCTCTTTTTTGACTGTGCGAAGAGACTCACGGTCTTATGTGCCCAGATTTGAGTTGCCAACGAGTGTTACAATGACTAATGTTCTCGATATACTGTACGAGATCAAGATGATACATGAATTTCGTTGGAAAGTCTAAAAATTCCTAACACAAGACCTATGTTCGATGTAGGAAGGGTATTGAATATTACGTAAGATGTTAAATTACGTACCCAATATGTATTTAAATTTCCACAAAGGTAGAAAATATGTAATGTAAAACGTATTTTTTTAAATGTTTAGTCACAATTTCAAAATCGAAACTTGATACACCCAACAGGGAAATTTCTAGTATAATATGAAGTTAAAACAATTAGACAAAACTTAATTTGTTTTGACAAAGAACGTTGATTTACATGAGGTGGCTGAAGGTATAAATTCTCAAATAGTTTGAAAATAATTTTGTTTATGTTGAAATGTGTATGTTCACTAATATATCTTGTTTTTTGTCCTAAGAGAATATACGTTTGAAATATTAAATACTTCTGCCTCAATGCAGTCCTAAGCTTCACTTAACTTCTTCAGTATTACATTCAAATTCAATGATTCCTATCACACATACGCTATAATTTCCACCACTATGCCTGCCTTCTGCGGTTTGGATTAGCTTGTTTTCTTTTTGCTTTGGTTTCGAGGCACTGCGTACCGTCTTTCATCTGTAGGGATTTCAGGAGCCCCTCAATGTTGACAACTCGTTTGGAGCCTGATGTTCAGAAAGAAATGGACAGAACTCACATATTGACTTTTCCTCTAAAAATGTTGCGTTTTACCCTCTACAAAGTACGTGTGTTTTTATGTGCGTTTTAAATTGTTTTTTTAGTTTTGCCTTGTTTACATTCTACTTACATTATATTGATTACATTTACGTTCAAAATTCGAGCGTGTATTGGTTAAGGCAAGGTGTCTTGTCTGGAACAAAATGGGCCCTAAATAGTTCAGGCGCAGATCCAATTTTAAAAATGCCCAGCTTCTAACCTTTACGTTTGCAGCCAACAAGAAAGAATTCAGTTCCAAGGTAAACCTCACGTATCTGAGATTCGTAATACCGTGCAAGTAAATTGTCCGAGGGTGCTTCGGTAGATAGACGATATAGCAAGTTTGATGACCCTAGACTGACATTCAGAGAACCTATTATTACAGCAGACTTGGCCTTGGTGTAGAATGGAAAGTCTGACTCTCCCATTGTTCTCCAGTGAATTATATTGAGGTTATGTCAAGTATCACCCTTGCTTTTTAAGAATACATTGTCCGATCAGCACCAGGCTTAATTGATGGAGGGCTTCTGTTGTAAGGAGGCATTAGTGCAACGATTTATAGTCATATTTGATCGGGAACTTATGGGTAGAATGTTCGATTTTATTTCATATAAATCTTAATTCTTTTATAACCCTTTGAAATCGAGAAACCACAACTTTTCGGATGTTGTCTGAACGATCAAAAGCATCGCAATTAATATTTGGATATGCAACATGATAAGCTTTTTCGAATTTAACAATACTTGCTGAACAGTACCAACCACAATTGACTTCTGTGTTCGCCGCCAGGAACCGACACAACTACAACCTCCGTCATTTTACCCTTTGCTTGCATCGTACCCTGACTGAGCGGATATGAGATAAATATCTGATTAGAACAAAAGTCGGCGGAATATTTTCTTTTACCCAAGGTTAAAAACTTTCTCGCATTATTTCTAAATTTGCAATTCTCGAAAATTGAGAGAGTTCAACGAAACTGAGACCCGCGCCATTCTTTTAAGCATCCTCTCTTCTATCCGAGGAACACATTTTAAGAGAAAAATTGGAAGGCTTTTTGAGAATAAATGTCATTTTTTTAAATCTCTATATTTTGCGCTAAATTTCACGAAAACTTCTCACATTTTCGAAAAATTGAACGTAAACTTATTTAAAGATCCATCTTTAAGGAACCGATTTCATTAAAGAAAAATGTCTCTTGAATAAGTATAGGAAGACGCCCAAAAAGGTTTACACTGCACAATTGTCAGAAAATCTGAGATGAGATCTCTTAAGCGTCCTTTACGCTAAGCGAAGACAAAGTTTGATCAACAAATTTGGTGACATTTTTGAGAAAATCCAAAAATGTCCCCCAAAGCCTAGAGTTCATTCATATCCATTGGCGAATATCGATTTTGAGGCAAATCGACTGAACGGTTTAGGCGCAAGTGTTGACCACCGTTGGGACAGACGGACATTTTCCCATCAATCCATTTTCCGGTACCAAGGACCCACAAAACATGGATTCTGGTTACATCACATGTTAGAGAATTTTTTTTTCTGTGTTTAGCAACTGGATTTATCCACTTCTTCGTTACCAGGGCCCGGCAATAAAAGTTTTTTCTGCGGAAAATTCGCTGTTTTCCGGCGCACGATTACATAACTTTCTCTATTTACGAATTACCGTCGTAAGGGTGACAAAGTAAAAACATGGGATTCAATAAATCGATGTTCAATCCATCCATGGTTTCATAAAAACATCGATGTTTTGAAAACATCACTTCTTTCGTCCGCACGAAGCAGCGGCTGCGGGACGGTGGCCTGTGCGCAGGCGCAGAAAAAGACTCCGCGCGCGCGCGCGTGTGTGTGTGTGTGTGTGTGTGTGTGTGTGTGTGTGTGTGTGTGTTGGAGAACTGCGCTCACACGCGGCCGTCGCCCTCGCCTGCGCCACCGCCACCGCCAGCGTCTGCGCCTGCGCAGTTTCTCGGCGTTTGCGCCTGCCGACGGTTTTTACGCGTCGCTTTGAATAGGCGAGCGTTGTGCGGGATACAGCTACTGCTGCTGCTTCAATGCGAGATGTAAGCCATCGAAAGCTAGCGAAATCAACCAAACTATATCCAAAATTAAAGGCTAAATTTGGGCTAATTAAATGCTCTATACCCGAATTTTAGGCTCTTTAGTATTATCTAAATAGATGCGAGATGCTATAGTCTTAAGGTTGCAGCTCCAACCTAGAAAATACAACTTTCCCTAATTGCAAGACAACAAATATGCATCCAAAATTAAAGGCTAATTTTAGACTCTAGGGGAAAAAAAGTTGCTGCAGCCCCTTGTTTCCAAAAATCAGCGCTGTAAAAAGAGAAACAGTTAACATAGATTCTTACGAGCTAATAAACACGAAAACTCAGAAACGTCAGAAAAAATATGAAACCCAACCCAAAATTAATGAACAATTTTAGGTTGTATGAAAAAATTGTTTCTGTCCATGTTTTCCAAAAATCAGGGCTGTATATGGAGAAACAGTTTTCGCCTTTAATTGTCTTTCATTTTTGGATATGGTTTGGTTGAGTTGGGGTTTGGGCGCTGCTAGCTTTCGATGGCTGAGATGTATCGCGTTGACCCGGCAGCGATAGCGCAGCGTCAACATCGTTGCGTGCGAAGCGTCGTTGAGAGGGAGGTCCTAGTGTTCGAGTCTCGACGGATTTTCGGCACTAGCTTCGTTGCTTGGTCGAATGTAACCGTTGTCTGGAGGAGAATTTTTGATTGCTGTAATCTGTTTCGCTTTCGTTCGTACCGTTGGCGTTGGAATCATAATCTTATTTTTAGGGTGTTGTTGGGTCGCCTGACTAATGTTTATTTACTTTTCATGCCTATTTCTCTTTACACTTGCTTGTTCTCACTCCTTTCTTTGGTATTTCATACATTTCCGTCTTTCACCACGTCTTCGTGTTCCCATCGATAAGTTCATTCCGCTGTCTCCTGTGATCAACCACTCTTTCTTCTTTAAGGAACTGTTCAATCTTGCTCTTGTATTTCATTTTGTTCAATCTAGTATCAGATAACCTAACTCTTCAAACCGGTTGCTTTTGCCTTTCTGCATATCTCTCTTTCCTTCTTTCTCTCTCTCTCTCTCTCTCTCTCTCTCTCTCTCTCTCTCTCTTTCTCTCCCTTCCTCTTTCTCTCTCTTGCTCTCTCTCTTTTTCTCTTTCTCTCTCTCTTGCTCTCTCCCTCTCTTTCTCTCTCTCGTCGTTCGTGGGCATCCTAAACCCTTTTGTATTCTCACATTGAAATATTAGATTTCTCTCGCACATAAACTATTGTAGTTCACTATTATGACGTAGGTAGTAAAATGAATGGAGTGAGGTTCATCCACTCTCTTCCCCGACTCTTCTGTAGCAATTCCCTTCGCTCCAATTCTCCTTCCAATTGAAATCGGAACGACGCGACGGACTGAGACTCGTTGTGAGCAGACGCCCCCGGAGAGAGAGGCTCCATTCATGTTAGTCGCCAGCTGGGCTGCGCTGCTTCGGCTCTCGCCCCGCGTCTCATTTGCGAGCGAGCTCCCGCCCCGCCCCGCCCCGCCCCACCCCACCCCACCCCACCCCACCCCGCCTCACTTCACCCTGCCCGGTCGCTCCCGGCTCTGACACTGTCCCATCCCCGTGTCCACCTCGTCGCACTGCGCTTGTCCCAGCCAGGCTCCCCCTCGCTACGTCCCGCCACGCCACGCCTCACCTCACCTCGCCTAGCCCTCGCCCACGCCCTCGCCCTCGCCCTCGCCCTCGTCCTCGCCCTCGCCCTCGCCCTCGCCTCGCCTCGCCCTTCCCTCGCCCTCCCCTCGCCCTCCCCTCGCCCTCCCCTCGCCCTCCCCTCGCCCTCCCCTCGCCCTCCCCTCGCCTCGCCTCGCTTTACCTCCCCCCGCCCCGCCCCACTGTGCCGTGCCATGTCGCACGCGGCTACCGACCCTCCGCTCCGCCCCCGCGCCGCCTCGCCCACTCCGGCTCCATTCAGGCTGCTTTGCGATAGTGTCTTTCGCTGCTTCCCTCTATGCCTGCCGAAGTCAACCGCTGAAGCTGGGTGCGCCGTGCTCTCTCCAATGGCTGGACCTCTGTCGCCACTACCGTCGCTTGGGAATATCTTACTCTGCATTCAGCTGCTCAGATCTTCACAATTGATATGCTTTGCCACTTACTTTGGTGTTTGAAGACCGGTAGCGACTATATCGCGGAACGACCGGGAGCGGTAGCTCAGTGCATTAACTGATGTCACTGCAGCGCCTCTGACCGGGAGGTCCTAGGTTCGAGTCCTAACGGCAGCAGGATTTTCGACACTAGCTTTTCAGCTAGGTCGTATTCAGTCGCTATCTGGAGGAGAATTCTAGCGGCCGGCTGCTCTGATCGGTAGTTTTCCGTGGTTCCTCCGATCAACGCGAGGCGAATGCCGGAGCAGTACCCTACCAAACGGGCCACGGACCACGAGCAATCTGTCCTTCCTATTCCTTGTCGTATCCTCTCCCCTTATACACACACACACTAACATGCACTACACAACCACATATTCCGGGAGACCGGTCGGGAGCTTAGAGCTTGTCCCGGCTGGGGCGGTGCCCCGCTGGTGGGAGAGTCCTGGTTAGGGGAAAACCCCACTAGCCGACGATAAGTCGGCGCCGGATCTCGCCATCCAGTGGGAGAAGATCACCGACATCTCCCGAGAGAAAAAACATGCATTACACTAACTGATGACCAAAGCAGTTTGCGCGCCCGGAAACACGAAAAAATCAATCAATCAATCGCGGAACGATTGTAAGTAGTATTAAAGGTCTGTGTGACCTCACATTGTAAGTGCACATACAAATCAATAGATTTACATTGTATGGTTGTTTGCACCTAATCACCGCCGCAACCCTTGCTGCTCCCATTATCAAAACCACCATTATCGCCATAATCGGACTGGTTATATATTAGCTAACGCATATGCATTCTACCTCTAGGGCTCAGTTTCGATGCCTGATCAATTCATGTGGTATGTGTGGTGGACAGAGCGAGCTCGTGGCAAGTTTTCTCGGGGCACTCCCGCGTCGCCTGCCTCCCTTTGCTCCGTCGTTATTATGGTGATCTGCTCAAGATCTTCAGTGACTTGGTAGTTGAAGGTCGCATAAACCTCAGTAAATAAATTATCAACCACATGTTTCAAAACAATGTGTATCTCAGTCACTACCGTCACCACAAACATCGCAACCACGGCCACAAGCAATCACAATCCCCACCTCGATCACAAGCAATCAGTGGTAGCACTGCCGCGACCAGAAGCACCTCCAGAACCAGAAGCAATAGCAACAGCGCCACGACCACATACATCATAACTACCGCCACGACCATACACATAACCACCGCCACGCCCACAAGCAATCACAACTACCGCCATCGCTACGACCACAAGCAGTCACAACCATCACCACGACCAAAAGCAATCACAACTACCGCAACGACCACGAGTAATCACAACCATCGGCACGATCGCAAGCAATCGCAACCACCGCCACGACCACAAGCAATCATAACCGCCGCCCAACGGCAATCAATCATAATCACCGACCGCTAGGGCCACAACCACAACCAATCACAACCACTACCAACCGCCACGACCACAAGCAGTCACTACCATCGCCACGACCAAAAGCAATCACAACCACCGTAACGACCACGAGTAATCGCAACCATCGGCACGACCACAAGTAATCGCAACCGCCGCCACGACCACAAGCAATCATAACCGCCGCCCAACGACAATCAATCATAATCACCGACCGCTAGGGCCACAACCACAACCAATCACAACCACTACCAACCGCCACGACCACAAGCAGTCACTACCATCGCCACGACCAAAAGCAATCACAACCACCGTAACGACCACGAGTAATCGCAACCATCGGCACGACCACAAGTAATCGCAACCGCCGCCACGACCACAAGCAATCATAACCGCCGCCCAACGACAATCAATCATAATCACCGACCGCTAGGGCCACAACCACAACCAATCACAACCACTACCAACCGCCACGACCACAAGCAGTCACTACCATCGCCACGACCAAAAGCAATCGCAACCACCGCAACGACCACGAGTAATCACAACCATCGGCACGACCACAAGCAATCGCAACCGCTGCCACGACCAAAAGCAATCATAACCGCCGCCCAACGACAATCAATCATAATCACCGACCGCTAGGGCCACAACCACAACCAATCACAATTACTACCACCGCTACGATCACAAATGTGACAGCCACCGCCGCCACTGCCATTCCTCTGTCCATCGCCTCCCCGCGCCATCTGGCGTCGCGCGCCGCGCCGCGGGCGCCGCCCCCTCGGCGCCGCAGCCCGCTCTCGCCTTGATGCCCTCGCTCCCGTGCAACGCTCGGGCGGTGCTCCATTACGGGAATGGCAGTCGCACCTCCGCCGATGCAGCAGGGCTCATCTGCGAAGTGCACCGCCGCCCGCGCCAGCGCCCTCTGCCTACGCCCCCGCCTGGTCACACCGACAATGCGGATGGATGCTCTCCCATTGTCGCAGGGCTCGTTTAGAAAATGGGAGGTACGAATGCTAACGAAGCGTTTAAACCAGGAAAAGTTTGTTGTTGTTTTGTCCACTAGTGAATAAATACGTTAGTAATAAACTTTCTAGCGTTCTCATCTAGACAGTTATGCCTAGGAAATATAAAGTATTGTAAAACATACGTTTTTATTTTACTGTAAAAAAAACAACTCTTATTTGGATCTGATCGTTACTTATTAATTGCTTATTTAATTTCAGTAATATAGTTACCCACTGTTAATTTTATTAAGTTAATGTATGAGTATAGTCTAATTTTTACTACTACTGCAAATAATAAAAACGTTAAATGGGCATTAATAAGTGTTATAATGAAATAAACATCAAAATGTGTGCTATATCCGACTTCACTATAACCAGAGTGGACTGTTCTACGTGATTAATTGTATGAACTAGACAGTTCTCTCCGTGGGGGGAGAGGTTGTTGCACGCCGTAAGGCAGATAGTGGGGCTGCCTCGAAGGAGTGAGCACTCCGTAAAGTAAATGACTGATGTGGCGCGATCGCAGGACCACGCCCCTTCCACCGACGCTAAGTGAGGGGCGAGTGGCTGGCTCTCGAGACGCCAATGCGCTGCGGCGCAAGGGAGCATCGACCTCCCCCCCCCTCCCTCGTCGCCCGGGCTGAAGTGAAGCAGTGGCGCCGCGCCGGTTAGACCTAGGCCGCGTGTCACAGGTTCTGCTCACTTTTTTTTGGCTTCACACCCACGCGGACGTGTACGTTCCTTGAAAAACGGGTGCCAGGAGATGCATTCTCTTTACACGTGTCTCTTTCTCTCTCTCTCTCACTTGCTCACTCACCCTCTCACACTCTCACTCTCCTTTCTCCCTTTCTATCTGTCTCTCTCGTCCCCTTAAAGTTGCATATTCTTAATTATTTTTATAAAAAATGGGGTGGGCACATCTATTCTAGATATTTTCAATGAGTGTTTTGGAAATAATGATCCACACAGAGTCCGGAGAATATCATATCTGGAAACTTTCACAGGAAGATTGGTATTTATGTGACTACCTCACACTTTTATTTCATGTGAATAGAAGACGCTAAACAAAAGTAACGGAGAAAAATAGTTTATGATTCCACTGTCAGGGGGTTAAATTAAATCTAAGAGTTCGCGTATTTCACTGTTAAAAGAAAACAAATTCTCTTTGACATGATTACTGAGAGATAAAAAGTTAATTGGTGCCGATAAATATCTGGGATTGGTTGAAGATAATAGTAGTAGTAATACATTGGCAAACTAGACCAAGAGAAAAACATTCAATAAATAGGCTTTCACAATAGTGATTTCAGCGAAATTATTAATTCGAGATAAATGGAGGAATGAACTTGTTGGACAAAATGCTCTGAAATTAATTCGAATGGCTTTAAAGAACTATCCTGAAAAATATTGGTATTCATTCTTTGCTCGTCCAAAAAGAAAGAAAAATATCTCGCGGTAAAACAAAGGTTTTTTTTTCTTTTTTTGCTTTTTGATCTTATGTTAGAAACCTAGAATAAATAAAAACTAAAATTTTTATTATCGTTAGTCATACTTTTAGGTCTTCTCATTCGTTGTCTGTAATATGGTCGGATGACAAGTTATTGTTTTTTTTCTGTTGGGAGGAAGCTAGAGATAATTGGCATCGGCCTTCTCTTTGAGAAACAGTGTGTCGATCGGAGGTCGAATTCAAGAAACAAAAAGTTAAAGTATTACAATGTGTATAACGAGCAAGATAAGTGCAAAAATTCCATCCTATTTGTGTCTTAATTACCCTAATTGTAAAGATAGATTTACAAGCGCCCATTAGCATAGAAATGAGGTTTCGTTAAACCTGCTGCACGTGCTTTTATTCTCGGCGGGTTATGTAATGCACTTCATGATTCTTTTCAGAATTTACTCGAGAAGTCAGGACTCGTCCAAAACTAAATAAAACGAATGGTATGCGTTTCAAAATAACGTTCACGTTGCTTCAGTCCAAAATACTGACAAGAATAGTGGCAGCTGGTGTTATTAAAGGATCTGCGTAGGGAACTGCGGAGGTGGACTGAAATCGCGTTTTCTACATTTTGTTTCTTCTGTTTACTTTTGTTCGAATAGGATTGTTATTCTTCTGTGCACATAAGTGCCAGTAAACCGCGACTGAAGCTTTGTAGACAGCAAGGTCCGAAGTTCGAGTCCCGATGATGGCTTATTTTCAACACGAGCTTAAACATCTGGGTGCAAGCCAGCGACTGCCTGAATGAGACTGACTGAGGTCAGCTGTCGTGAACACTGGCTTCCGTGGTTTCCGCGTAGAGTTCTGCGTATAGTCTGCCCTGTCTGGACAGACTGGGTAGAGTAATGCGCTCACCATCCAACTTCTTATGACACATTCTCGATACCATGGTGTAGAAAAAATTGTAATGGGCTGTAGCCTGACGTGAACTGCATTGGCATCGGAGAGCGAAAAAGATGATGTCATTGCGTGTTATTCATTTCATATTCAACAAAAAAAATGTACAGAAATTTTAAGAAAATCGTTTAATAAATGGACTCCGGATTTTCTTATTACTTTCTCGTATAAAATTACGTAGTTTTGCAAAAAAATCGATCCCAAGGTTTTGATGCAAATACATGTTGGGAGTTCCCTGAAAAAGATAAAGGATTTTCTGTTCAATCAAATCCGTTTGAGTTCAAACTCAAGTCTGTCTGCTCGTGAAAAAACAATGTTTTCTACAACGTCGTTCACGAGTATATACGCAGCTGTAATAAAAAAATTGTTACCCATAATGTATCAATAAGATCAATTTGATTTTCAATTCATGTATTAGATGTTAGGAAATTGACATTTTGTGCTGTCATTTAATTAGTTGAAAAATGTTTTGCAATAGATGTCTGAAATGTTAGTAGCAGACACGTTGCAATATCATTTCTAGAATAACCCAACCGTTACTAATAATAGATTGAATGTCCGTGCTATTTTGCAACGTTTTGTTATCTTTAGGGACGAAACTTCGAAGCCGTGATTTACATTACATCGCCGTGCTTATAAAATCATCTGTGTATTTACGAGTAACATCGATGAAAAAAGGAACCGTCGTATCAAAATTCTGTATTATTAATTTTCAGATATCTATAAATTGAATATTCTTCAGACCCAGTGTACAAGGGTGAAAAATAAAATCGTCAATAAAGAAACCCATTTTTTTTAAATTATCGATTCAGACGCTCTTAAGTTTTTTTTAAATTATCCTCATGAGTTTTGGACATTTTAGTCCGATAAATCTCAATTAAAAATTAAAGGAGACCACTTTCAAATTAAATCTCCCACACTCAACTTCCATAGTTGAAACATGGAAATTTAATGACATCCATGGTTTTGGGTTGATATTTTATTTTACATTGATGTATTTAATTCTGAGCATCGATGTTGAGAAAGATCGATGTTCTGTCCTCGATGTTGCATCCCTAATTCTTTTCGTACCTTCTCGCGTTGGCGCTGTGTCCGTGCGGCCGCATCCGAGAGCGGCATTTGGTGCGAGAGTAATCCGCCCACCCTCTCTTTTTCTAGTTCGCGGCCTCGGCGTCGGGTGGCTCGAGTCTGCGAGCGGCCCACCCGCCCCGCCGCGGTGAACCACTCGGCCGTTATTTACACTCGGCGACCCGGATTGCACGAGGTGACGCGTAGAAAATAAGACGTTTTACGATCGGGTATTTGCGTTCCGACTTTTCCGCCGCTTGCCAACTAGAGAACGTCTAGACGCATAGACTGCCGCTGCTGCAGTAACTACAGGATGTTCGTGAAGAGCCGACTGTTGTGTGAATGTTGTTTGGGCGTTTTTTGAAAGATGGTTGTGTTTTTGAAATGTTCGGACGTGGCCCTGGTTACTGTTTGTAGCCTATGAGAGGAGGCGCAAATCGGAAGACGAGCACCGATTGAGGGAAATATTCCAGTTATTTCAGACATTAAAGGTTCCTGACTGAAACTAGAAGCCCTTAAGAATAGCGCGAAACGCCGATTACAATACACGTTTTGATAGAATGGCATTTAAAATGGAAGGGAGTTTCTCCAGTTCTTCACCACACGAAATTGGGCGTCATTGGCATCGTTGGAGAAACGCTGTTCAAGTTTCGATTACTCTTTTCTCGCGCCTCTCATCCATAATTCTATAGTGTTTATTCGCTCATTGATAGTTTTTGGTGAATGTATACGGTTTTCAGTTCTTTCGGTGCTTCCATGTACAAAAGTACAACATGTACGTAAGTTTCCATGTACAGAAGTACAACAATATTACAAGTATAAAAACAAATGTACAGTTACTTATATTAACTAGTATAAAATCTTCTGCGTTCAACATCAAGGTGCTTTAGATTTATCTTCTCACCGAAACAAGTCATGATGTGCAATTTGGTAGCCTACAAACTTAGTTCTCAGCAACCTTGAACGAACCACTTCGCATCTCTGTTAACTTTACCTCTCGATTACTCTTGGCTCAGGTTGTCTCAAATAATTAGCCATTCGCTCCTCAAGCGCTACGTTTGGTGAGGAGTTTTCGAAGTGATGGGCATAATGTGTTAGTATGGGGAAGAATGCACTAGGCCTATTATACTCTTACGTAATTAATACGATTAGTTTATATGCTGTTGTACCAACAGCAGTTTGTATTTCTGTCTGTCTTTGAGTTGGCATTATCACCCTATAGATAGATTGATACACCCCATTAGGATGATGGAGTGTGGGAACTCGGCAAGTTGCATGGTGACCGCATTCGAAGGACGAGCCGGCCGCAGCCATTGGGAAAATCAAAAGAAACGAGCACTAAACAGAGGTTCTCTTTAGAACCCAAGATGTAGATACGTACATATATACACCGATATAGAGGAGTTACTCTAAGATGGGACCAGTTTGAAAGGCCGGGAAACAAATAAATGTCGTATAGAGCGATGGCATTGCAAGAGATGATGATTTACTAATGAGCTCACTAAACAACCCATTGAGTGCATGGACATACCCCGCAGTTATGTCCCGCAGTGGTCCCTTGTTATAAAAATCTCTCAATACTCTTAGGTTGATAACTAAGAGTTAGTTAGTTAATGCCTTATTTTACGAGGCGAGACTCGGGCCCGCTCTTCCGCCCAACCACGCAAATTTCGCTACGCTCCTTTCACCATCTAGCGGAGAAATGAGGTATTATCTTGGGCGACGAAACAGGCGATTTTGCTCAGAGGCTTCTTTTAGGTTTGAGGATCTTTTACATGCAGTAAATCTACTACATGGGACAGCCGGCTTCACTTCCCCTCCGAAGGAAGGCGTACGAAGGATTTTTTCGCCCTTAAAAATCCACGGATTCGATCGGGTTTGAACCCGAAAACTTGGGTACAACAAGAGCGTTGCCGCTAGGCTGAGAGTGACCCCAATTGCCCCGAGGCCCCGATTGCGAGTCGTCCTGTAGCTGGCCGCCTGGGCCACTGGCGCGCGCCCAGCGCCGGCCCGCCCCGCTTGTCAGCGACCTGGGCCAACGATGCGCGCGTTGTCCGCCGCGGCCACCGACTAATGTTTCTGCGGCCTCTTTAGCGCGGTGGTGCACCGACGCGCGGAGCTTTCAACGGCGCGGAGGGCGGGCAGTATGCTTGGGATTTTCAAAAACTGTGCGATGTACAACAATCAGGGATATACGGTATCGCGGTTGGGCCGGGATACTACGGAGGGAAAATGAACACTCACACAGATTTAGTCCACGCACTCACCTGTGCAATGCCATGGCCTGAAGAAAGAGTGGCGTGGAGACGCAGCTGTACCTTCCTCCAAGTCGTGCGGTCGAGATATAAGAGAAGGACCAACGAGATGGTTGATTGATTGATTGATTGATTGATTGTGATTCCGGGCACGTCAACTAATAGGGTGATTTATCCCGTAAGTGTAGTGCATACTTTTTCTCGAGATGTGGTGATCTTCACCCGGTGGATGGTGAGATCCGGCGCCGACCTACCGTCGACTAGCGGGGTTTACCCCTACCAGGTATCTCCCACCAGCTGAGCACTGCCCCAGTCGGGACAAGCTCTAAGCTCTCGACCGGTCTCCCGGCGTGTGTGGTAGTGTAGTGCGTGTTAGTGTATGTTTTAAGTAAGGGCTAAGGATAGGATAAGGAAGAGGAAGCAAAGATCGCGCACGGTCAGTTAGCTGTTTGTTAGGGTACTGCTCCGAATACGCCTGGTGTTGATTGGAGGAACCACGGAAAACTACCGATCAGAGCAGCCGACCGCTAGAATTCTCCTGCGTACAGCGGCTGAATTCGACTTAGCAATATAGGTAGTGTCGAAAATCCTGCCGCCGCCGTCGGGACTCGAATCTAGGACCTCCCGGTCAGAGGCGCTGCAGTGACATCATTTGATGCCCTGAGCCACCGCTCCCGGCGACGAGAGGGGCATGTCGGCTCGCGAGAGTTTTTTCATGATTGGGGGCGCGGGAAGAACTTTGGTCATTATTCCAGTAAATGTTGGAAGTATTATGTTCCTATAGGTGGCTGGTATTCTCCTACGCTGAAACGGAAGATCCGGTGTCGTCCTACATTTCTTCTTCATCTTTTCTCCTGCTATCCCCCCCAGCGTGTAACTGCTCGCAGTCGCGAGAAATTCTGATCTCCGACCGGTCCCCTGGCATGACATACGAAAGGAAATATTTTTCACGTTTTAAACTGCTTTCTTCAATACTATTTTACATACTTTTTTTATCGTTTCTCCGTTACTGTTTAGATTACTACGAAACATGCGGAATTTTTAACGCACTGATGGGTCCTATATTTGATTTTGCAGTATACATTTCTCAGTAGTTACTTAAGTTCTAAAATCGCATTTTTCTCTCATTTCTACCCATTACAGTATTTCTCACAAACAATGTCTATTTCATAATTGTTAGAAAATTTATATTCGAGGTGAAGCCTGCTAAGAAAAACACTACATCTACATTTAGTGACTTACAAAACTGTACACAAACGGTACTTGTTCTACTCTTACCCAAGACTACGGAATACATTCGTGGCACTTTCCTTTCAACTCCCGCCAACTCTGTGACATTAGATTAATTTGTAAAGAGTTTTAGAGTAACCTAATGAGAATGGCAGGACCGCGGGCAGACAATGACCCGTTGTGTAAGGTTCCTCTGCTCCGGAATTAACCGAAGCAAACCGATCAGATTCCTTGGTCTCTAGAATGCCATCCCTATGATGTGGATGTGGACGTAAGGTGGTGTGGAAAGTCCGGCACTGTGGGAACCCGAACTTAGGGCCTCTCAATGCAGAGGCTAAATTTCGTTTTGTTGTTTATTTATTTTCAGCAAACTAGGGTCACGTAACTTACCATATTCTTCCCTATGTCTCCAATGCTCCATCCTTTAACTCACTTTTCACCGTTCGTCTACATATATCCATTTTGTTCTTAGTTTCTTTGTAGTATGATGACTCAATAGACTTCTGCAATGACCTTGGTGACATTTTAGTCCTATTTTGGATCCAATGACGATGCACTGTTTTTCGTGTTTAAAAAAAGTTATAAAATTCTTTATAAATTTTCGTTTTAAATGTGAATATCATTTGAAATGCTGGAAAACTCTACAGTTCGAGGTGTGACTCACGTTTCCTAAATCTTTTTATCTCCGCTGATTGCTTATTTTCGTACGTAACCTTCGATTCTTTGTCATGTAGGTGGCTATGAATTAATTGTCTTTGGATACGAACAAAATATCATGTATAATGAATACCAGATTATTAGTAGTATGTGCTGTTATTATTCTACTCGATCCGACTATAATTTAATTCTTTTCACTTTGCCCTCATACCTCCCACTAATGCAATGTTGCCTAACTAAATGAAATGGAAAATTCACCCCATATATAACCCTTTCAATTTTGAACATTCTTCGAGTAATTAGCTCATGATTTGGATGTAACTAAATCATATTCACATTACGTAACGAACTCACATTCAAACATTCCATAATGCTACATCCAATAAAGTCTCAAAGCACACGAATATTACAATAAAATGTGGGAATTCACCAAACACACTCGTCACACGAATTTCGAACTTCTGTATGAAAGTCAATGAGTGACATTCAATCAATGGCAAATTATTTCAAATTTCAACATCATGATGGCCGGTTTCATTGTCCAGAAAAACTAATTTTGTAGACTGCGGCTTGTGGATAATAACGTGAGATCCTTGGGCATCACACTTTTTAAGGGCTTAGAACGCATCGCTTCTGTTTATTGTGCAATCAAGTCTCTCGTGAGCTGCAATAGTAGCTCAACTCAAAAAATACTAATTTTGTGTCAGTGCACTCTCCAGATTTGCAGTTTGGTGTACCTTCCGGGAGTATATCCTCCTTCCGTCCTATCTTACAGTACAGTATTCCACCAACCAACCAATCATTGATGCCTTATTTTCTGTAGCGAGGCTCAGGCCATTACGCCTGACCACGTAAATTCCGCTACGCTCCTTTCACCGTCCGGCAGGGAAAGCATTAAGACTTGACGAGACATGACATGTAAGTGTGTGTTTAAGTAAGGGGTGAGGATAGGATAAGAAAGAGGAAGAAAAGTCGCTCGCGGTCCGTGACCCCTATGTTAGAGTACTGCTGGGGTATTCGCGTGGTGTCGACAGGAGAAACCACGAAAAGAATTCTCCTCCAGACAGTGGCTGAATTCGACCTCGCTATGTAGCTCGTGTGGAAAATCCTGTCACCGTCGGTACTCGAACTCTAGGACCGCCCGATCAGAGGCACTGCAGTGACATCAATTGATGCCCTGAGCCAACGAACCAGGTACATGCCCTTGAAGGTGGTAGCTTTTATTCTGACAACACGTGCGAGCGAATGTGTTTATGAACCAGGGATATTACATTTGCAAAACCTCTTACAAAGGGTAATATTTTTGTTCACTTTTTTCCGCACTCCGGCCCCAGAGTGCGCTGCCCCGAGCTCGGAGTTCGACCCCGCCCGGCGCCCCCAGCCGCGAGGTTTTGCGCCGCAACACAGTTTGGTGTTTGTACATCAGCGCCTTGCTGTTGGCCGCGGCCAATTAACGCGTGGTGGCGGGAGGCGGTTCCATTGTTTGTTGTGACGGCCGTGAGTGTTTCTGCAGGTGTTGTTTGCAGGTTGTGTTCAACGCGGCTTCGTTCTGCCGCTATGTAACGATGTTCTCTTGTCGCGGAGTGAGACTTTGTTTCTGTGCCTAATATCCTACACTCATCGAGTAATTTTCGTCCATCCGTCTCTCGTAGTTACACCCCTTCCTGCCCATCGTTTGGCGCTAGTGAGGAGTGAGAGCCCGTGCACACGAGCGTTCCATTGACGCGCAATAAGTAACGCACGTCGTAGAATAACACCACATTGTATGCGGTACGGCACACGAGCGCTTTTACAGTTTTGTGTAGTTCATGTTTTTTCCTCGGGAGGTGGCGGTGATCTTCCCCCCTGTATGGTGCGATACGGCGCCGACCTAGCGTCGACTAGCGGGGTTTCCTCCAACCAAGTCTCTCTCACCAGCGGGGCACCGCCCCAGCCGAGACAAGCTCGAAGCTCCCGACCGGTCTCCCGGAATGTGTGGTAGTGAAGTGCATGTTAGTGTGTGTGTGTGTGTGTGTGTGTGTGTGTGTGTGTGTAAGGGGAGTGGATAGGACAAGGAAAAGGAAGGAAAGATCGCGCTAGGTCCATGGCACGTTGGCTAGGGTACTGCTCCGGCATTCTCCTGGTGTTCGTCCGAGAAACCACCGAAAACTACCGATCAGAGCAGCCGGCCGCTAGAATTTTCCTCTAGACAGCGATTGAATTCGACCTAGCTCAGGAGCTAGTGTCGAAAATCCTGCCGAACTAGGACTGGAACCTAGGACCTCCCGGTCAGAGGCGCTGCAGTGACATCAGTTGGTGCACTGAGCCACCTCTCCCGGTCCGTGCGTCGTGTGGGCAGGCCTTGCTCCAACGTGATGTTTGCTCGGTTTTCCGGTCTTCTGCCGGCAGCTGTTGCCTCCGCCGCCGTCGTCGCCACCGAACGAGTTTACCCGCGATTTCGGGTAGAAAATTGACTTTTTGCAAAATTGCGTTTCGCCACCTGAATGCGTTAAGTCGAAAATTCCATTTTCGGCTCGCTCCTCAGCAGAGTCCTGCCGCAGACGGCCGGCCGTGTTCGACGTGAACGACGCAACCGAGGTGGTAAGGCATAGATTCTATACGTGCGTGCTATGAAAGTGATACTAGGTAAATGATACCGAACGTTTTATAATATTGACTTTTGCTTAAGTTTTCAATAACTCATTAAAACACTAATAGTGAGTTCAATATTGCTTTGTAAATCTCGTGGGTTCCAATTAAATGACTATATTAATTTTTAAATGATTAATTTCACTGATTCTGATTTATTTGCAATGTAAGAAAATGCCTCGACTACATATAATATGAAAAAAAACTATATTCTTAGTAATTGGCGGATGCATTGAAATTCATTGTTGGTATTCACATGATTTGAAGAATTTTTTGATAATTTGTTATTAATGAAATGGTAATATATTGCTCAACATGGGTAGATAATATTATTTACATACTTATTAGGGAGTTAATGTTACGTACAGCTAAGCGTAGCACCTCCAGCTTGAAGTTTCATTTAAAAAAGTTTTATTCTCACTTTATACTGTGTACTTTCAAGGGGCGTAGTGAGTTAAGTACAGATGTAGATTACTCAGTTACTACAAAACGATTATTGTGTTTGTTAAAAAGCAATTCACACTATTCTTAATTCGACGTTTTATTAAAAATACTGATTGAAATAAGTAGTCGTACGTTCATTGAATGACTCTGTCATTAATGCGTCATTGCAGTATTGTTTATCATTCAATGCGGTACCATTCGTATTCTTCTTCATACTTATCTTTATCTCCTTTCTGTTATTCCAACACCCTTTCTTTTTAAAACCCTTTCACAAGCCGTTAACTGTTTATATCCGAGTTTTTTTCCCGTAAATTCGTAAGACTTCGTAAATTTTTGCGGCGTTTTTCGTACGCGACCCGGCGTTTAGAAGCGAATAAAACGAACCGAAGTTACGCGTGGACTCGTTCAGCCGGCAGAACGAGTCCATTATTTCGGGCGCCCCGCCGGGGCAGTCAACAAGTCGGGGCTGGCGCGCTGACAGCGTCGCGTTTGCGCACGCGTGTAATCGCGCCGCGGTGTTATCCCGGCAGGACAAGACGTACCTGTAAACAAACGGCCCGAAATAAAGTGCGGGCGCCACGTGCGGCGTGGGGGTGGTGCGTGAGGTGGCGGTGGGGGCGGGGGAGAGAACGAGGCTATGCGGAACCATTGGCACTCCGCGACATGTTCGCGCATGAGAAGATAAACGGCCTTCTGGGTTGTGAAGCGTAGGCGACTCGTGGTGGTGTGGGTAGGACGTTAGACTACATCTGACTGGTTTTGGGATTCAAATCCTCGACGTTTTCGTATGGATTTGATTGATTGAATAGTGGTTTTTGGAGCGTCAACGGCTAAGGTCATTAGATCCGTAAGTGCAGTGATTTTTTTTTTGGTATAGCGGGAGATGATGTTGATAGTCCTCTGTTGGATAGCGAGATCCGGCGCCGACTTACGTCGGTTCAGAGGGATTTCCCCAACCAGGTATCTCCCACCAACGGGTCACTGCCCCAGCCGGAGCAAGCTCTAAGCTCCCGACATATGTGGTAGTGCAGTTCATGTGAGTGTGTGTGTGTGTAAGGGGCGAGGATAGGACTAGGAAGAGGAAGGAAAAATCGCGCGCGGTCCGTGTCCCGTTTGTTAGGGTACTGCTTGTCCACCTCGTTAAAATTTGAAGCTGTTGGAGATCCTCAGTTGCATTTGAAGAATATTCCATTTATCATTGGGGAGAAATATTCGCCTGGTTTCTAGCACTGCGCATCAGTTGTAGACCCTAAAATGCTCTTTTTTTTGTAGAGAGGGGTCTGCACGCCACGAATGGGGGAAGTAACTGGCAACCGCGGCCCCCAGTGCAGCAGTTGGGCACGTGAGCGCAGGCGGCTTGGGGGAGGAAGCGAGCTCGTGCATTCGCGCTTTGTTAGCAGACAGGTGCGCAGACGAAGCGACAGGCGTCGCCGACACCCACCCACCCACCTACACCACCGCCGCTGCCATCGTCGCCGACACCACCACCGCCGCCGCGGTCGCCATCAACACCGCCTCCACCAATACCACCACCACCTAGGGATGGCAAAAAGAACATCAATGTTTTCCACCAGAAACATCGATATATTAACATCGATATTTGGTTGCAAAAACATCGATTTCTTTTAAATTTTTAACTTTTTATTCTTTTTTTAATAAAGGGGTTTAAGCACGTTGTAGAGTAGCAGCAATCCACAGCAATATCGTTTTGCGCCATCTTCTTTATCACGTTGCACATTTCGCCTGTGCTACCTGAGGAACTTTGGGAGCTACTTGGGTTATGAATGTATGTTATCGCCAGGCGTGTCATTGCATGAACCGATATTGAAACACGAAATCGATAGCAAAACATGATGTTCTTTATTGTTAATTTTATTCTTTACATACGATAATAATTTTTACATACTACCAACATGCTGTTAACTAAACCATAAAATATCCCTTTTACGTACAGTAATTAAAAATGGATAGGAAAATAGCATGTTTATTAGTCTATAATTAAAACATCGACGTTTTCTCGTCGATGTTTTCATCATCGAAAACCCTTTAGCGATGTATCGAAACATCGATGGATCGATGTTTTGGTTTTATTTGCCATCCCTACCACCATCACCGCCACTACTGCGCCGCCGCCACCACTGCCGTCGCCACCTTCACCGCTGCTGCCATCACCTTCACCTTCACTGTTCACCTGCATCGTTATTGCCGACGGCTGGCGCGGGTTGGCGTGGCCCCCGGCACGCGGGGAGCGGTTGCCACGACCTACGCCAACCTTCTCCGCCCCCACCGCCCGCGCCCACGATTGCGCCACGCTCCGCCTCCGTGCGGCTTGCACGCGTCTCCACGCCTGGTTCGGTGTGGGTGCTGAGCCAGCGGTGGGGTTTGTTGTTATATTGATACACGTTCTGCGAGATCAGATAAGACAGATATTTTTTACTGAACATCTACATAACGAACTATCCATTGTAGAAATCACGACCGTTAATAATTAGTAGGATAATGGATCACGGGATCGGTCAATTAATGAATTACATTAGTTTACCAACGTTTCGGAATATTTAATTCCATCATCAGGGCTTACTAATACATATACATGTTTGACCAGTATATGTATTAGTAAGCCCAGATGAAGGAATTAAATATTCCGAAACGTTGGCAAACTAATGTAATTCATTAATTGACCGATCCCGTGATCCATTATCCTACTAACGAACTATCAGTAAATCATGCAAATACAGTTGTTACTCGTGCGTTAATTTCCCCGACTATTTTTGATGATTAAGGTCGGGCTTTCCAAATGAACTGGATTCAGGGCACTATGGGCAGGAAAGTACTGTAGGTATCGACAAGGTCACTTCCTCGCCAGTCTTCACTTTCCACATCACCTCTGTGAGCGACCTGCCGCAACGGATGACGAACCTATACTTCGATTAAAACATCAAGTCCGTTGACACTTAGTCAGCTGTGACGCTATCATCCAATCGGAAGTTTGAAAGTCAGTACAGTGATGTCACTATGGTGACGTTCAAGCTCCCGATTGCATGACCGTCACAACTGACCAAGTCAATGGACGTAATGTTTTAATCGAAGTATATTCTTCCCAAAACTGAGGTTGAAGAATTGACTGTGGTTCGTTGACAACCCATGTGTCCGCGACTGACCTACACAGTGGATCTACATCACCCTTTTGGGCAGCCATGACTTAGATGCATCAACATGCGGTTTGTTATTTGCATCTATCTATACTAATAAAAGTAAATTCAACGACGTGTAAACGACACCGATACCACAAAAAGTAGCGTATGAATAGATACGAATTTTTTACAAGCTCTTCTTCAGGATTGTCGCAGTGTCCTAGTAAAGTTTGATAAAGATTAACTCAACCCAAATGCGAAAAAAAAATTTAAATAATATGTTTGTAGATACACCGCAACAATTTTTCGCCTCTCGCTTAGAGCGAGTGGTTCACTATATATTCCGCCAGAACCCAGTAGTGCTGCAGCAAAACTGGTACATAATTTATTCGCTAGAGGCCAGTATCGGTGCATAAGATGACGCAAATTTCATCTAATAGCAATGTGTTGTGAAGAAAATCATCGTATTTTATTAACATTCGAACCAATTACGTTAAAAATAATAATCTTAAACACCGTGATTTATATAAAATTGATCTTTTCCCTCATTCGCAAGGATTGATTATGAAGATAGCCCGGACAACACCAGGTATTTTACTAGTATTTTATAGAACCGTTATTTAAAACTTCATAATTTACAAACACAAACGATGAGTTTCCGTGAGATTTGAATATGCAACTCTTAGAGAACGACCTGCTGCACTACGTTCTCCGTCACCACACACAACGGAAACGAAGTGTTGCTTTATATTACGCGGGAGTGCGGATCCCCCTGCTCGTTTCGCAGTGGCGTAGCTGAAGTTGGTGTCACTCGGGGCAAAACTAATGGTGTCACCCCCTCCTAAATTAAATATAAAAATTTCCACATCTCAATAGTTTATACATTATTGAATAAAAATACAAAAATATCTGCTTGATATTAAAGATATTTTGTAATTATTTTATCAAGATTAACGATAAGATAAGATAAGACAAAGTAATCGCCGAAATCGAGGCTCTTGGACCACTGAAGAATTGGGGCTCACTGCTTATAGTTTTACGTTTTACTTTACATTGTTTTTCTTTGCTTTCTTAGTATAGATGATTTAATTGTATTCTTATTGGTTGGTTGATTAGTGATTCCAGGCGCTCAACAGCTTAGTCCCGTTAGTGTAGTGCATGTTGTTTTTCCTCGGGAGATGGCGGTGATCTTCCCCCGCTGGATGGCGAGATCCGGCGCCGACCTACCGTCGGCTAGTGGGGTTTCCCCCCTAACCAGGACTCTCCCACCAGCGGGGCACCGCCCCAGCCGGGACAAGCTCTAAGCTCCCGACCGGTCTCCCGGGATATGTGGTAGTGTTGTGCATGTTAGTGTAAGTGTGTGTGTAAGGGGAGTGGATACAACCTTGGACCTCCCGGTCAGAGGCGTTGCAGTGACATCAGTTGATGCACTGAGCTACCGCTCCCAGTATGTATAAGTATTAATTAATATGTATGTATGTATGTATATATATATATATATATATATATATATATATATATATATGAATAAATCATTAAAATTAAATAATTCAAACTAGACAGTTTTATAATTAGTGTTCCCCGGAACGATGTCGCCCCCCCCCCTGCCCCATCTACCTACGCCGCTGTCGTTACGTAAAACGTGAGCGAGCGAGCGACGCCAGGCGCCAGGCCGCGGCAGACGCGGCGTCTGCGAGGCGTCAGCCGCCGGCGGAAAGTTCCACCGCCACCGTTGCCACCTCACGTCCCGCGCGCGCGCAAGGTTGGCGGTCGTGACGACGCGTTCTGACGCCCCGCGTGGCGACTCCCAAGGTCGGACGCAACGAGACGCGACTTCGCCGGATCAGTCATTGCAAATCCGGCGTTCCGAGATAGTACCTAGTTATTAGTTCCGTATGTATAATACATGTGGTTCTTTTATCGAGGGAGCCGGCGGAGATTTTCCTTCCCACAAGATGGCGAGGTCCGGCGCCGACCTACTCGTTGGCTTGCGGGGGTTTTCACGACCGGGTATCGCCTTCCAACACGCGACCGCCGCACCCGGGCAAGCTCTTAAGTCTCACAATGGTGGTTGGGCAGTGCATGTTAGTGTAAGTTTGTGTAAGTAAGGGGTGAGGATAGGACAAGGCAGGGAAGGAAAGATCGCGCGCAGTCCGTTGTCCGTTTGTGAGGGTACTGCTCTGGCATTCGCCTGCTGCTGATCGGAGAAACCACGTAAAATCGACCGATCAGTTCACCCGGCCGCTGGAATTCTCCTGCACACAACGACTGAACTCGACCTAGCTATGTAGCTAGTGTCAAAAAATCCTGCCACAATCGGGATTCGTACTGTGGGACCTCCAAGCGAGTCACTGTACTGAGATCAGTTGATACCCTCAACCATTTAAACCGGTACAGTACATCCTGGAAAGTTTCATGTTGTCTGCTGGTTGCGACGCGATTTGACGCAGGTCGAACGCAACGGGACCCAGTTGTGGAGGAGCAGTGATTCCACACCCGGCGGTCCGAGGCAATGCCCACAGCATGCAAATTGAGAAGGGTTTGTGTCACTTCCTGGAGAGGTTCATGTCCTCCTGCCGATAACAAATATGTTTCTAATAGCCTCGTTTACGATTTCAACACACTGAAATATTCAAATCAAAGAAACCGGAGGAGAAAACTTTCCCTAGCTTTATCTTAGGATTCGTTCAGACTACTCCGTACGCGAAGATGGCCTTTCTTCACCCAGGGGCATGCCTTACAACTAACTGTTCACTTTTTAACGCCTCCCGCAGGCCCAAGTAATTTGCCAATCCGCACGTGCATAAATGCTCTAGGCAGGAATACCTACAGAAAAAATTTCGGTTTAGTGAGTATTTCGACATTTCGAGGGTTGAGTTTCGAAGAGAATTACCGTGCATGGGCTGCATTATTGACGCAACAAAAAAATTAAGTTTCGAGAACGTGTTTAAAGTTTTAAGTGTCGCTGGAATTACGGGTAGTACATGCTTAGTAACTGGTGCATTAAGAGGTAAGAATTACTGAAAGGCTTCTTACAAGATCTCTTAATAATAACAATTAAAAAATGTTTTAAAATGAGTGTCATGATTGAACATTCCTATTTTCCGAGTTGTGGCAGTGTTGCATTCCACGAGCGATATTTCTTTCAAACTTTTAAACTGAGTTTCACTGATGACTCCATTTTCCCCCGTACGTTTCTAATTGGGAATGCGCGTCATTAAGGACGAAGTACGTGAAGTAGCATTCACGACGTTAACCGTTTTGCTCTTCTCTCATAGCTTCTGAACACAAACAAATCTCCCTGTGCCGCAAAACAAGCTTTCACAGACAGTTTCTTGAATATTTGGCAGCGTTTCAGAGCACGCTCATAGTTTTCAAAAATGTGTTTAAATGATCTCATAAAAACACGACGTCTCCGAAATTAAGCGGTACATCATTTGGCACTATTTCCTCTGCAATATCTAGTTCCTAGGATCTTTCATTGCCAAGTTATGAATGTTCTGTGGAGGAGAAGTCACTTAGGTGAGAAAAGCTGAATACTCAAAAGTAGTCTGCTTTATCTGATTCGCAAGTGCAAGCATTATTTCCGAAATATCTCACTGTCGTCAGTTTTTTCTTTTGTACCGTTCTTAATATCGTTTGGCAAACTGATTTGGCAACCTAGCGCCCGAATATCTACATTTAATCGAAAAACATTGGTAAGGTTGTAAAGTGTAAGAGCTACAATTTAGATGACAGGTCTGGAGAACCAGGTAAGTAATTGATATCCTGGACAATCGTTGAAAAGTCGGATAATTGTAGGTTCGTTTTAGGGAAAATTCAATCAAAATTTAATCATTATTAAAATAAATCTATTTTGTTTATAAGCTTTACGGTTGTTGTTCACGTTAAGAATTTTCTGAAATATAATTGTCTTATTTGAATGTCATCCTGGTTTTTGAAATATTGTAGATGGTAGTTTTACTGGTTATTTGCTGAGAAAATAATCTTACAGAGGAAATTGATACTTTTCGAGTCGCGTGAAGTTGCCAGATTGCGTTGTGAGAATCGGCGAAATTACTCAACAAGATTTTAAAAATAGTTATGATAAAAAAACTGAATGCAAAAAAAGCGTCAGCCAAGTTCATGCAGTGTGCACAAAATGGTATTGCGTTTTATAATAGTTGAGGTAATGAATCTTCCGTTTTAACGTTCTTGAATATTTCAAGATGTAATTATTGCGATTTTTATTAAATTTGTGATGCAGACATCTTACTTCATCCATATTATATTTGACGTAGAAAAGTCAGGAAATTCAGAAGGTCAGCTTTGTCTGGGTATATATAAGTGTAGAGAATATTTAGAATTGCATGCCGTTCATAGTTCACCGGATCCGCGTTGATTCCCACACGTTCGTTTGGTTCGTACGGTCGTTCTATTCTGGACCAGCCGTTTCCAAGCGGTTCTCTTGGTCGCAACGCACAGTGGTTTTGATGATGGAAAAGCGGACAAAATTATTTTTAAACATTAGAGCCCGTATGTTAAGAACCACATCACTTTTTCGTGTTCCCTACCGTCTTTTTTTTATCTGTGGTTGATTAAAATGTTCGCAAAATGAGAGATTTTTGATAGGTTGATCGGGCAGAAATTCATCTTATTTTTGGATCTACCAGTATTTGTGGATATTAAAAATATTTCATTTTTCTGTTACTAATTGTTCTTCAGCTATATTTCTTACTCATACTAAATTTAGTACTTTCAAGTTTATTGTAAATACTTTTAAGTGAAGGTTGCTAGAAGCAATATTACTTTTTTTACTTGTAAAATATTGTTTACTTACAAATATATACACATTTGTAAAACAGATATTTCCGGTGTTTCCAAACAGTAACAGAAGTCCGTTGGTTCATTTTGATTTCCAACCGTTGTTATCCTAAGTTAACTTCTAATGAAAATTTGTGGTTCAAGATACGGAAGTAGAAAGAATCGTGCACGCTCCCCGTCCCATTGTTCAATATAATTCTCCGGCATCCGCGAGGAATTTGTCGAATGAAACCATGGAAACTAACGAGCAGGGCAGCTGATCTCTTGAATTCCTATCTAGGCAATTGTCGACTTCGATCGAGCTTCTCAGCAGGGTTGGTTGTTGTAGACGTAGCAGTAGTGGGGGGGGGGATCCGCCGCCATCGAAATTTGAACCTAGGAATATACAGCTGCGGCGTTAATAAAATTTAAATTTTGCCAATGAAGGATCTTGTGGAACACCCGATTTGTGTGACTTCTTTTTTTCGTTATTTTTGGCTCCCTCCAATCACACTTTGTTGCTATCTTCTGTCTTTATTTCATACTCCTTGTTCCCATAGAACATTTTATTGAAGGAATATATTTTTGCCCACGTATTACGCAATTCGGACCACAGCTGGACGGGGGGGGGGAGCGTTTGCAAGGTGCAACCGCTCAGGAGCGTGTCAGCTCATGGAACAACGGCTTGTCTCAACGGGCATTTTGTGCGTTGCTGCCAAGTTGTCACAGATCCATTAAGTTGTTCTATTCCGCACTATCGCGAAACCTGCCTCCGGGCACCTCTTCAAAGAAATTTCACACATTGTGATTCCGACATTGTGATGCACAGTGTAGGAATTCTATGGGAGAAATAATTAGACACTCGTATCACTACAATACGTAATGGATTTTAGATATTGATATTTCTGAACGATTCACGATTCATTATTTCATTCCACTGGATGCATTTCGTGACATACTGCACAAATTGGGTTATTGTGCAGATAATAATAATATAATTAGCGATATTCAATCCTCTGTGAGATTCTTGGCCTTTTTCTCACCAACAATCGCGGAGCCCTCCGATTTATACTTTATATTACTTTACACTACTACACCTATCTGGGACTTTGAGCTTGTGCCCACGAGAGGAAATCCCACGAGCCAACATGTATGTCGCACCGTATCTCTTTTTTCAGCATGGCGAAACTCTGCCGCATCATGGACTATATCATGCACTACACTTACGGGAATAATAACCTCATACGTTGATCGATGATCACTCTCGCATTATTTGGAGCCGAAATCCTTGGCTGATAGGGCGTGTGAATGGGTTGGTTATATTTGTATTTATCCATCACGTGTCCCGTAAAGGGCGTTAGTTCCCGGGGTTTCCAGTCGGTCACCCAACCAGGTACACGCGATGTCTCGAGTTCGCTTAGCATTCGTGACTTCACGTAGATAACGAATTTGACTATTGACGCAGGTTTCTCGGTCGTGGCCTTTTAGTAGAACCATCCCAGCATTCGCCTGGCTGACCGAGGGAAACCACGAAAACCTCACTGCGCCCTGAGCCACTCCGCTCGGTGAATGAGTTGGTAATGCACGGCGAAATTCGTGATTGCTTGCTGCGCGTGCGAGTGCGGGCCAACGACCTGTTGGGGCGAGGCGTCGCCGTGGGGCGTCCGTCCCCCCCGCGGCGGCCCACCTGCACACGCGGCCGCCGCTCCGGTCCTGGCGGCTGCACCGCCCCCTGCCACGAGACGCGCGCAGACGGCGGTCGAGAATAGACCCCGGCGCCGCGAAGTCCCGCCCGCGCGGCGGCGGCGGCGCCGCGCATACGCCGCTTCCGGCCCCGGCCCCGGCCCCGCCCCCTCCCGCCGCGCCCCGCCCGTTCGCGCCCAGCCCCACGCGCTCCGCCAAACGCCGATCCGCCTCTTCGTCACCTATCGCACTGTGCGACCGCACCCGCTGGCGCTCCGCCCTCCCCAGCTCCGCATCCTCACCTGCCGCGCCCCGCCCAACGCCGCTCCACCGCGCTTCTTCACCTACCGCGCCCCGCTTCCTCTACGTTTCGACCGCACCCGCTCGCCTCACCCTCCCCAGCTCTGCATCCTCCCTGCCGCGCCCCGCTCTACACCGATCCGCACCGCTTCCTCACATACTGCGCCCTGCCCCGCTTTCCCACGTGCCGACCGAACCACCCCTCTCCCTCACCTGCGATGTCACGCCTCGCTCCGTGCCCCTCCCTGTCCCGCTCGCGCCCAGCCCCACGCGTTCCGCTTCCTCACATGCCACGCTCCGTCGAACGCCGCTCCACTGCGCTCCGTCATCTACCGCGCCCCGCTTCCTCTACGTCCCGACCGCACCCGCTCGCGCTCCGCCCTACCCAGCTCCGCATCCTCAGCTACCGCGCGCCGACCTGCGCCGATCCGCCCCGCTTCCTCACCTACCGCGCCCTGCCCCGCTTCCCCACGTGCCGACCGAACCACCCCTCTCCCTCACCTGCGATGTCACGCCTCGCTCCGTGCCCCTCCCTGTCCCGCTCGCGCCCAGCCCCACGCGCTCCACTTCCTCACGTACCGCGCCCCGTTTCCTCTACGTCCTGACCGAACCGATTCGCGCCCCTCTCACCCCCGCTCCGTATCCTCAATCCTCACCTGCCGCGCCCCGCCCTACGCCGATCCGCACCGCTTCCTCACATACTGCGCCCTGCCCCGCTTCCCCACGTGCCGACCGAACAACCACGCTCTCTCACCTGCAATGCCACGGCTCGCTCCGTGCCCGCCATGCCCCACTTCCTCACCTGCCGAGCCCCGCCCTACTCCACTCTGCTCCGCCCCGCTTCCTCGAGTTCCATTTTTCGAGTTGACTTAGTTTTGCTGCCCATGAACGTAATGTAAAATAAATAGACAATGTATTAGTGTTACAAATTACATTCATGGATGACTCATCATAAACTTATGAATATCGTGAGAATTCCTAACGTATATTGACCGTGGTCAAGCTCTACCTCCTTTGTGAACTTTTGCATTGGATATTAAAACAAAAAAATAAATGAATTAATTGAATTTACTTATGCCGATGTTGTTTTTTTCCATTTCATTTGCATTGTTACGTCATTCTTCGTTTTGTTTGCTGTACTCGAGTCCGCCATTTCTCCACTCAAACAAAGTGGTCCATACACATGCACCTGCACCGATCGCTATCTGCGAGAACTGCGCAACTCTCGCCTGAATCAACCTTCAGTCGAACAGCGAAGTCGTGAAAATGATCGGACTGTGTGCGAAACTACGCTCGAAGGTCTCCGTGAACTGAAGTGCCAATATTTGCTTACTGTTTTCTCGAGAACTGGCGTTTTTATCCAAGTCTCGTTGTAAGATGTTTCGTTGCATCCATCCTGAGCTCAAAATGCTGCTGCTGTTGCTTGAATTATCTTGGTAGCGAATTTTTAAAACACTTGTCACATTTAGAAGGATGTAAATTACATTTTTATTACATTTTGAAAAGTTCTAGAAAGGCGCAATTAGAATATATAAAAAAAATGAAAATATTCCCCACAATGGTTTGAGTGAGTACGTACATAGTCGACCGGGAGATCCTATCTATGTTCCAGTCCGGTCGATGGCGAATTTTTTTACATCAGCTAAATGATGGGACCAACGTCACTGCCAGCGGGAAGTCAGGAGCTTACTGTTAGAGATTGTCTCGGCTGGGCCTATGCCAGGGGGGATATCTGGAAGGGATAGAAAACACCGCCTGCCGTCGTGTAGGTGGCGCCGAATATCGCGTTCCTGCGGGAGGGGAAACAGCCACGTTCCGGGATACAACATATACTACACTTACAACCTGAGTAGATGTCGCGCCTCGAAACAAAATACTTCTCACTGGCTCCATGATAAACAGGGCTCGGACGGACGGATTAACGGATTCTGATGACCTATAAAATGACAAGAATAAGGAGGGAAAGACCTAATTTTTTTTTTAAATACTGAAAAATTTCTAGGAATATAATAACTTATTTAATTAATTTTACAATTGTGAATAAAGTCTTTATTGTTTGGGGAAATGTAATCTTAAGCTTCGATCATCTGGAAAAGAGGTAAAATACCATTTGAAGGCAGCAGACCGCGTTATTTTACTAATTATTTGAAGAAAACAAACTACAAATAATAAGTATTATGTGTAAGAATGAACATAAGTATTATGTGCATGAACTGATTATACAATGAAAAGTTTGTTTGAGTGTGCCATTGTAAATTCATGTAACGTTTAGTTAGAAAAAAACACGAAAATGAAATATTTTGCGTAAAAATGACAAAAGCAATGACGTAAGGGTAAAAAAAGACCTATGAAATTGAAAAATAACAAAAAATGTCATAAAATGACCCAATAATTATATTTCTATCACCTATGTGTCATGCTAAACAATCATTCACAAGTTAACCACGTGTAGAATGTACCAATGAAAAGATGACGTGTCGTCAGCCCTGATAATCTCCTTCTATACTAATAAAAGTTAATTCAGCGACATATAACCGATATCGGTACCACAAAAAGTGGCGTATGAATAGATATGAAATTTTTACAAGCTCTTTAGAATTGGCTACTGAGTAATTCTGCGAAGAACGTTTGTTGCATCTCGTAAATATTATTTGAAGCAAGTGCCATTCAAAACTACATTAAAATCGATTAAATAAGCACAAAATGCATTAAAAATGACGAAAAAATGTAAAAAACGAGTTATTAGTCGAAATCGACAAAAAATGCAAAATAATGACGCATAAAAATGGGTAATTTCCTTTTGTCATAACATAAAATGAATTTGTACACTAAACGGCATTGTTCTAAAATGAAATGGGAAAAAATGACATTTCATTGAAATCCTCCCCGTACTAATAAGAAATATAGAACCTTCCGAAAGATTCGATGGCCCTGGGCCATCGCGGCGAAAGGTCAGCACCGGGGAACGACCCTCCCCCCCCCACCCCCGGGGGTGCCTCCAAAGCCTCCAACTGTGGGTCTAGGTTTAGCTCGCCCGTGCCCACGCCCTCCGCTTGGCGAGTTCATCATGAGCCGCTAATGACGCGTGTTTGGGCGCCAAGACAACGCGACGCCGTTTATCCGGCGCTCAAGGAAGTGTTGTTCGCCCAGACTATTTCGGGGCCCGTGGACGTAGACTCGTGGCGCTGTGAATCACGCGATCAAATGGCTCCACTGAAGGAGGCCAATGTGGGATGGAAGGAAGGGGAAGGGGAAAGTGGGATAAGGTACGGTCTCAACTTGGTTATTTTATTTTGTGGGCGTGAATAATTGTGTTAGGGAAATCTAAAACTCGATAAGTCCAGACAATCAAATTTCAAGGAGAGAAAAATAATGTCATTTCTCTCAGTGATCGCAGATACTATCCAACAACCAATAATGTTGTAGAGATTTCTTCCTTATTTATGCCATAAATACTTCAAAATTTTAATATTGCACTTAAATAATTGTTAAATATTGGATTAAACAATCACCATACATTTTCCCCAAAAAGGAGAGTAAATGGGTTTGGTCGTTTGTGCAATTCTCTTCTTCTCGCAATTTTAAACGATCTGATAATGTTTGCTCAGCTCTGCGAATCGCGGTCGTCTCTCAATTGTTTTATTCAGTAACCCTGGTGACGTTTATGAATTATACTTAGTTCATTAATGTAATTTTAGTATTGCAGCGTCCTCTAATATTTGGTTGCTATGTTACTTTTTGGCGGGACACCGATGAGGTGGGCAAGAATATCAAAGAGAAAAATAAGATGAGCCAGTAATGTTCTGTATTCACATAATGAATCATATTTTGCGTCTACATTCGCGTAAGGAGCCCCTGCACTACGTGTCTTTGAGAACTAGTCACGCTGTTGCCTGCTTGTGATGTCTAAACGATTGTGAGCGTACTTACCAAATTTCTTCTCTCCATCTCCTGAAATGGCTGGATACGGGCCCTTATACTCAGTGTGCTCTTCCTATATATTACAAGAGTGGTTAGGTTTTATACTGCTTTCAGGCATCGTCCTCAAATTATGTATCTTGCTACAAATAGTTTGGGATCATTTAAAAATTCTACCCCTCCAGTTTCCGTTGATTTAAGGTCTCGTTTAAACAGGAAATTGTAGTATAGTAATGTAGTTTAAGCAGTACAATTGTAGTTAAATAAATGAATAAAAGAAAAAGATTAGATAGAATAATATCAAGACAATAATTTCACCAGACAATGTGTAAGCAGAATGAGGAAAATTCAGACTGTATTGTTGGTCACCCTGACTTCCTCCGAGATAGTCACCTTGGTGAACGACCTTCGCTCTGGCGTCATCGAACCTCTGGGTCTGTGCAGATGGGTATGGGTACATGTACGTTCGTGCTTATCTAATCGCAATGTATTTGTCTGTGTGTTGTACCGAGTAACCGCTTCACGCCGGAGTGTACACAACTGTTTGTTTTACATGCATCGTCATGTCACTGACGTGTACACTTGTTTCAGTTTTATCGAGCTTAGTAACGTGTAATTGAACATGAATCTTTTGAAAATTAATTTTTTTGTAATAAGAGTTTATGGCGAGATGGCCTTTTCTTTAATAACTAATTAATCTATGTAGACTGTTTCTGTATAAATTATATTAATTTTGGTAACTGATATAGATTTATTTTTACAGCCGATTCAAAACATTTTTCTTATCTAACACTAGGACCCTAAAATCCTGTGTATTTGTCATCAACTGAAATGTTGGCCATTTTCAAATTTGGTTGGTGTCTTTGCAACGCTTGCAACTGTTTTTCCCTCATATTCGCAGCCAGAGATCATCAAAACAAACGGTCACTGTCATTTTATCCGTCTATTGCGAAGTCTCTGGCTGAGCGGATATGGGATTTATTTAGAAGAGGAAATGACGGAGGATTTAATCTTGCTGGGCATTGAGCCAAGAGTTCTTTACATGCCACAACTGTAACATGGCCCTCCGAGAATTTTTTCTCCCGTTGAACACTCGCTGAAAACTGCCCGACACGAACTCGCGAAAACGAGAGTGAATCCAGGAACTTGGGTTTTTTAAGCCACTATTAAGGCCCTTGTGCAGTTGGAACGACACATAAATTCAATCAATATCTGTCTAAACGTTGTATCAGACCATGATGAATTTATGGTTGGTTGGTGATTCCGGGCGCGTCAACAGCTTAGATCATTAGTCCCGTAAGTGTAGTGCATATTTTTTCTCGGGAGATGGCGGTGATCTTCCCCCGTTGGATGGCGAGATCCGGCGCCGACCTACCGTCGGCTAGTGGGGTTTCCCCCTAACCAGGACTCTCCCACCAGCGGGGCACCGCCCCAGCTGGGACAAGCTCTTGGCTCCCGACCGGTCTCCCGGAGTATGTGGTAGTGTAGAGCATGTTAGTGTAAGTGTGTGGGGGCATTTTGTGGTCTTTTAAAGAAAAAAAAAACTAAAGGCCAGCATTGTAAAAAACAAATTACAGGTTTATGGACGTATATACTTCGATTAAACCAGTGTGACTCTTCAAGGTCACGAGCTGAATACAGAGGAAACATTGTCATCCAATCAAGAGATTCAACACCAAAAAATTAAGTTACAACTATGCTCGCGATTGGCTGACAAGTGTCTCCAACTCGCTTGAGCTCCTGACCTTGAAGGAACCTCTGTTTTAATCCAAGTATAAAGCTCCTGCAATAAGTTGACCGGGTGATTCAGCAGTGCTTGTGCAGCGAAGAGATTTTGACGCGAGGCGCGCGAGGTCGTCGAGTGGGCGTGGGTGCATCGCGGGCGGTGCAGCTGCGCGCCCGCGCGGGCCCGGGGTAATAAGGATGTGTGCACAGCGCTCGCGAGGTTTATCGAGGAGCAAACATTTGCCAGAAGGCGGCGCGCAGCGGGGGCTCCCTGCCATGTGCGACGTGCACCCGTCTGCGCGCGCGGCCGCGTGGGAAGTGGAGCCCGCTCTCGGCTGCCGGCGGTGGCGACCTACGCCAAGCTGCGAGGCGTTGCACCCGGCCGGCGCGGCGCGGCGCGACGCGGCGGCGCCGAGGACCGGCGTCAGCGCCCGCCCCGCGGCGGCCCCAGCCCGACCCATGCCACGGCTCCTCCCAGCACCACATCGAGCCGATCCTCTCCGCCTCGCTTCTCCACGCCCATCCCCGCCCCTCTTCACCCCGCCACGCCACGCTCATCCCCGCCACGCTCCTCCCCGCCCTATCCGCGCAGCTCGATCCTCCCCGCCCGATACTACCCAACACGCTTTCCCCCCGTCACGCTCCTCCCCTTCACACTCCTCCCGCCACGCTCTTCATCGCCACGCTCTTCATCGCTCTTCCCATCACATTCCTCCCGCCACGCTCGCTTCACGCCACGATCCTCCACGTCACGCTCCACTCCCTTCACATTCCTCTCTTCCACGCTCCTCCCCGTCCACGCTCCTCCCGTCACGCTCCTCCCCATCACGCTCCTCCCCATCCACGCTCCTCCCCTTCCTCACCCACCCACGCTCTCCTCCCGTCACGCTCCTTCACGCCACGCTCCTTCACGCCACGGTCCTCCACGTCACGCTCCTCCCCTTCACATTCCTCTCGCCACGCTCCTCCGTCGTTCCTCCCTGTCACGCTCCTCCCCGTCACGCTCCTCCCCCTCACTCTCCTCCCCGTCACACTATTCCCGCCGCGTTCCTCCTCGCCATGCTCCTCCACGCCACGCTCTTCCCACTACGCTTTTCCCGTCAGAATCCTCCACGACACGCTTATCTCCTCCCCGCTCAGCCACGTTCCGCGCCGCCCCGCACCACTACTCCTCTCCCCATTCCCCCTTCTCAGTTTACTTCCCACATTGTCTCTCACCCCCACACCTTCACCCTGAAGCTCGCCATCATCAGCATTTCCTATTTACTCACCGATTTAGATGTTCTGCCTCCGTCGTCTCCATTTCTTCTGTCTTCAGTTTCATGTGTCCCAGCATTTCATTATGAACAATCCTTCAATGCCGTTTCTTTTGTCGAGTTTCTTGCTCCCACTTCAATGACGTTACTACTGATGCGGTTTCCTCTATTTCGGCTATTGTTTGAGTTCTTGTATCTGTATGTGTGACGTTCTCTCGTAAAATACTTCTGTTTTTCGTCTTCTCTTCGACGGCGCGTAAACAACGACGTCCTACCTCAACCTTTGAGACGTTGCTCCCGTCTGCCGGCTCGACCGTGCCTCGCCGCCTCAACGGAAATACCGCCGCATCCACGGCGTCAGTCGCTCCCACCGCACCTCGTCACCCACGCACCCTCCAGCCCATCCCCCCGTCCCCACTGCCGCCCACCGACGTACGTACCGGCCCCCACTCTCCTTCGTTCGTAGCCTCCAACTCTCAGCGTACCTACTGCAACCTCGGCGCCACCGGGAGAGGTGGCTCAGGGCATCGGCTGTTGTCACTGCAGTGCCTCTGACCGGGAGATCCTAGGTTCGAGTCTCGATGGAAGCAGGATTTTCGACATTAGCTTGTCGGCTAGGACGAGTTCAGTCGCTGTCTGCAGAAGAATTCTAGCGGCCGGCTGCTCCGATCGGTAGTTTTCCGTGGTTTCTGCGATCAACTGTAGACGAATGCGGGAGCAGTATCCTAACAAACGGGCCACGGACCGCGCGCGATCTTTCTTTCCTTGTCCTATCCTCACCCCTTACATTAACATGCACTACACTACCACACAAACCGTTTGAAGCTTAGAGCTTGTCCCGGCTGCGGCGGTGACCCGTTGATTGGAGATACCTGGTTGTGGGAAACCCCGCTAGGGGATGGCAGGTCGTTGCCGTACCTCCTCATCCAGTGAGAGAAGATCATCGCCACCTCTCGAGTAAAAGGAAACACGCTACACTTTCGGAACTAATGACAGTAGTTGACGCTCCCGGAATCACTCACAATCAATCATCAATCCTCGGTGCCCGTCACTTCCACGGCCCTTACCCCCGCCGCCCTTACCATCCCCGCTCCAGTCGCGCCTTCCCGCCCCCGTTGCCCACCTCCGCCGCCCCTCCCGCCGCGTTGCCACGCGCCGTCGCCGCCGCTGCCCCCGCCGCCGGCCTCTCGCTTGCACGCGCGCCGTTCACGCGCATGCCGCGTGGCCGCCGTTGCTTACGCAGGCGGCGGCGTCCTCCCACGCGCCTCGCTCACGAACGAAAGAGGTGGCTCAGGGCATCGCATGCAGTGTCTCTGACCGGGAGGTCCTAGGGTTCCACTTCCGACAGGCGCAGGATTTTCGACACTAGCTAGGTCGAGTTCTGTCGCTGCCTGGAGGAGAGTTCTAGTGGCTGGGTGCTCTAATCGGTAGTATTGCTGTGGTTTCTCCGATCAACACCAGACGCATGCCGGAGCAGCATCCTAACAAACAGGATATGGACCGCGCCGGATCTTTCCTTCTTCCCTCTTCCTTCCTCCATATCCTCACCGCTTACTTACTCTCACACACACACACACACACTTAAATAAACTACACTACCACATACGAGAGGAGACCAGTCGGAATCTTGGTGCTGGTGTGTCCTGGCTGGGGCACTGCCTCGATGGTGAGAGATACCTGGATGACAGGAACCCTGCAAGCCGACGTGTAGGTCGGCGCCAGATCTTGATTTTAAGAATGATAACAGACACCGTCCCCTCCCGGGAAACATTCTCTACACTAACGGCAAGTGTGTGTCCATAGCTATTGACATGCCCTGACAATCGAAATAATCACATGCTCACGGCTGGTTTGCCTCTGCTGAGGACCTCGCCTTGTTTGCCTACCCGCTGGCCTTTTCTAATGACAAGAATTTGTTGCGATCCGCGGTGACCTTCGTCTCCTCTATGCGTACGCATGTATTGTGTACTTCGATATGTTCCTCGGATCTTCTTTCCCCTCCTCCTCACTCAGTACCACGACACTACGTTTTTTTTTTTTTTTTTTTTGTCTCATTTCATCTCATCGTCATCCGGTTTAGCCTGGTGCTATTGTTTCATTCTCCTTTATTCTGTGTGTATTTTCTTTCTGTCATCGTGCTGTGCATATGTATCGTCTCCTATTTTTATAAATGATATAATGTACTACTTTCATATGCTACTCGGTTCTTCTTTTCCCTCCTCATCATTTTCGTTTTATCTTCGTGTAGTGGAGATTTATCGCATCCTCTCTTTTATAGCATTTAATATTACTCAATGAAAAACGTCCTAAACCATTCCTTTTCTTCGGTTGTTCGTCCTTTCTTTCTCTTTCATCTTCATCCACTCCTCTGCAGTCCTCTCCTTTCGTGTTTTCCTTTTCCCCTCTCTCCCTCCCTCTTCCTCTCCCTCTCTCCCTCTCCCTCTATCTCTCTTTGCACTCGTTCCCTCTATTTCGCCTCTCCATCCTCCTTGTTTCCCTTTCTTGTTGTCCTTGTTTCCCTTTCTCGTCCCACTCTTTTCTGCGTCTTTCCGTCTCACGTCCAAATCCGTGACCTGCCTTAACGCCTGCGCTGTTGCTGCTCGCGAATGGCGCCGTCATTCCCCTCCCCCGCCTTCGTCCCTCCCCTCCTTTTCCCCTCCCCTCCCCCGAGCGACAAGGCAAACAAGCAGAGCTCACGCGCCGCTGCAGCCGCCACTGCCGCCGCTGCCTCCGCCAGCCAAGCCTTGCCACGGGGCCGAGTCTAGCGTTTCAGAGCCAGCACGCAGCCAACCGCTGTCAGGGGAGCGAATTAATTCTCTGTCAGTTTAAATTTCTTTTTGCGCGCAATGTCATACCTCACTGTCGGACACTTTGGCCTTGAGAAATATTTTCTTCGTGTGCTACGAAGCTGGCGGGATGTTGGCGATATTTAACTAGAGAGCCCGCAAGGAGATTGCACTGTGCAAATACGATATGCAGAATAATCTTTTAAAAATAAATCGTTGTCGAACTTATCAGAGCTCTCCCCTGTCACATATGAATAATAGTTTAATGAGCCCGACATTATCACAACGAAATGTCTCTACATGATAAGTTTAAAATATTATCTTTCTAATTTATTGAGTCATTTTAAACTATATTGAAAGAATCACAGGAAACTCGAAGAAAACGTAAGGAATTTTCCTGCTAGTTGGTTAGTTTCTCCTTGAAATCTTTCAATAACCTTGTCCACGTCACATACCGTTTACAAGCCTTTCGCATGCCTCAATTTGAAAATCCCTCATAGATGAAGCTAAAAATATCGTGTCTTCTTTCTTTCCTTTTCCAACCCTTGTACTAACTGGTTTTGGACCCACGACCTGAGAGCCTAGCAATGTTCGTCTCGGTCGTAGGCGGCAAAATATTCCATTGTAATTCCAATTGCAAATAAATCGTATTTATTTGGACGTACGTGGAATTCCTTGTCCCAAAAGGAAATTGTTAAATGCATGCGTTAACCGAAGATCACAAACCGTTTCTGTACACTCGGGCTCACAGCTTTGCTCCGTGTGGCAAGTTCAGTGACCTTCGTTGAACTACTGAACGGTTTCAACGCGTGGAGCTCAGCCGAGCAATCAACCGCGGAATTTCAAGAAAAAAGTTCTCGGTAGAAATGAGTACAAATAGTATATTTTTGCTTTTCTTGTATCGGATCCCTCTCGCAGACTGCGCTGTGGACACCCCTGATGATAATGACAGTGAAGATAAGTGCAATATTCATAGAGAGCGTAGGCGAATGAGATGGCTTAGGTTTTATCTTCTTCCTTTTCCGTTCACAATGATAGTTTGCCGATACCTTCGGGATTTTTATTTGAATTCTTCTTCCTCCTCCTCTTCGGCTTCTTCTTCCCTCCGAGTAATGATAGATGTGTTATTGAGAGAATAATATTTCTTTCGGTAAGCCTCTCTCTAAACATGCGGTCTATGACAGTTATGGGGGAACATAAGAAACGACTTCTGCTCCAAGGCGTCACTATTCGAATTGAAGATGAAATGGAAATAGCGCGTGCTCTGTGACCCGTTGAATAGGGTCTGCTTCGGCACTAGCTCTGGGAGTGATCCGGGAATCGACGAAAACAGTCGAACTCGGCATATGCCACAAACTCGCTGGTGTTTATCACATCTAGCAGATTTCTAATGAGATTCAGATGCGATACAAGATAATATCAATCGCTATAATTTCACGGCCGAAATCGAACTCAGACTATAAAGTCAGAGTTCGATTTCGCTGCTGCTAAATTAAATGTTATGATTAGAGTTCGGAAAAATATGTAGTATGAAACGGCAAAGTATGTACATAAATAGGGAGTGAAAATGATGAGAATATGTAACAAATATGTGAAAACTGATATAATATGTAATATCAATATGCACTCTAATTTAAAGAACAATTACAACCAACCAAACAAACAAAAATTACCCAGTTTGAAAATACATCAATGTAATATTTTTCAAGTAATTTTGAAAATAAATGTTGCTTGTTCTACTGAATTAATTTTTTTAAGAGAACATTTTTTATGTTCGAGAGTAGTGATAGCCATCATACAAACTTGGAAACTCAAAAGACCGGCAAACTATCACTGTAGCAATGGCGACGTAGTGTTTTGTCTGCGGCAACGAATGTCTCTCATACTTTGGCTTGAATCAAGGAACACGTTGTCACTGATACTTTCTCAGTGCTCACGCGTTCTTGTCGCAACACACATGCAATGCAGGTGGAAATTGAACCAGACAGGCCGCGTGCATCTACCTACGTTCTTCACATAGGGGGCACTACGATTTTTAAAGTCAAATTTATTTTTGAAAATTCATTAAATATTTTTTTGAAATAAATTTTAAGAACATTTCTAAAATTTTAAAATTTTGCAAAATATGTGTAAACAAAACATGTAAAAATATGTAATGGAAAATTTGTATCTCGTGTTAGGATTGCTCTGATTCGTTAAAAGCTGAATTTGGAAAACTGAACGTAGAAAGACCAAAAAAATGTGATTACATAAGAATTTTTTTCTCTAGTTTTGATGGTCTCAATGAGATACGAGATATCAATCGCTATAACTACACGGTGAAAGTATTCGTGGCGAGAGAAGGCTTTCGGCAGGCGGACTTGGTCGATAATCCAAGGCTCCGAGCCAATCTTGGCCACCCCTGGCCTCAGCGAAACGCCGCCGCAGCGCTAGTTCTGCCTGCGTCACGAAAGGAGCCGGGTGGAGGGGGCGGGGTTGTTTGGCTCTGGACTGCGAGCGTCGAGGCGACGGGCCGTCATTTGACGAGGCCCAACACTCCACTCCACTCCGCTCCACTCCACTCCACTCCACTCCACTCCACTCCGCTCCACTCCACTCCACTCCACTCCACTCCACTCCACTCCACTCCACTCCACTCCACTCCAATTCACTCCACTTCACTCCACTTCACTCCACTCCACTTCACTCCACTTCACTTCACTCCACTTCACTCCACTTCACTCCACTTCACTTCACTTCGCGAGAGCGGTGCGATGTTTCTACGAAGCCACAACTGGGGGACGATTCCATAAAAATATTGAATCGATGAATAGAATGGTACGATGAAAAATGCAAATCGAATCATCGTATCCCGATAAGTTGTATGAGCTGGGATAGAGTTTGCGTCATAACAGCCTATAGGCCGCAACGTCCCCTCTATCCGAATATAGTCCTCTACTACCGAAATAAATTCCGGCGTAGGTGACTCAGGGCCTCAAATAATGTCAGTTGTGCTTCTCACCAGGAGGTTCAAGGGTTCGATTGGTTCTAGGGTTCCTGTCGGTGGCAGGATTTTCGACAGCTAAACAGCTGGGTCGAATTCCGTTGGCTGGAGGAGACTTCTAGTGGTCGGCTGCTTTGATCGGTAGTATTTCCTGGTTTCTCCGATCACCACCATACGAATGCTGGAGCAGTACCTTAACAAACAGGTCCTCCTCTTCCTTGTTCTATCCTTTCCCCTAATACTTACAAGCTGAGAGCTCAGGGAGGCGTTTGTCCGTAGGCTCTGGAAGGTGCAAAGAGTAAAACTGGGACAACTGCACTCAATTCGTCTATCAAATGACTGTATAACGCTCCGATTTTCGAATAATCATGATGATCATTGGATAAGTAGCGGATATAGTGCAAGAGATATCAGGCCGCGCCTCTTCTGCCTTAATAAACTATAGCTGATCCTCGTTAAAAAAGTGTTAACTACGCATACGCTGAAATTTTTCTAAATGTATTCCCTCAATCAGCTATAACGGGTCTATACTTTGATTTATTTATAATGACAGTTGAGGTTTAATCAGCTGGTGTCATCCAATCGGAAGCTAGAACCACTATAGTGACGTTCATGCTCCAGATTGATTGACAACCTAACATCTGACTTACGTCAAGTGACATTACAAATAAATCGAAGTATAGAGCTTGGTCGTTCACCGTACTCGCCACGAATTCGTTATCGAAGACACTTAATGTGCTTCAAGGTCGATTCTGCTCAACACGCATACGGCGTCAATGGCGGGTCAGCAGTTGATCGTTGCTTTGTAAGAATTGTATGTGGGTGTAAGTACTCATTGTATGGTGATATTCTTCTAACAAGGTTATTCAACATGAATAAGAACTAGGATATTTGCTAAAAAAAACTATTTTAGTGACCTTTGACCTCTAATATTTTGGGACGCACACGAGACATCGATTCAAACTTTTCATCGTTTTTATAAAATGTCGAAACAACGGTCTCAGTGAAAATTCAGCTCAAGACGATTTTACGCCGCAGATAAGGCTTTTTTTAAGTCTAATTTTACCGAAGTATAGCGCCACTCGCCTTTGCAAGGAAGTTGACGCTTCCTTTATGCCTCGAAAGAGAAACCGCACTTTTAGAATTTTCAATTGGTAATACATCTACAGCTCTGCAATCTCAGAGACGAAATTGTGCAATTATTTGCATTTTCTAAAAGTCCGATTTCATGTACACACATTTTGTGAATTCTCAATAGAAGAGTCTGAGGGAATTTGCACCATTTTTCTTATTGTCTTTTTAAATGAGCAGGGTTTTTGACACTTCATCGTAAACACTATTACCGGACATTATATTAATGAATCGTCTGTGTTCTCATCGTCGAAAATGTATATTTTTCTTTCTCGTTTCTTTTCATTGTTTACTTTCATTCTTATTTCTTATCGTCTTTTCCTTTTATAATCGCTGAGATAATGAAGTAGCTTCATGGAATGAAACTGTTTCGTGTGTTTTGTGTAATTATGATTCGGTTGGGTGAACAACATGCAACGGAAAGTTCGTTGCGAGGGTACCAGATGCAAACTAGGTGCATGTGCCTTCTCAGCAGTGAACTTTAACTTTTTTGTTCTTGAAATAGGCATCTTCAAAGAAGTACGAATACCGTTCAGAAAGATTTATTTACTTCTCTTGATTAATGAGGATCCTGACCCAGGCGGTAAATAGAAAATGAGTGTTCAAAGCACACATCGTTCTCGGAGATTGATGTCTTAAACCGTAAAACGTATGGACCCGTTGTCTTGGCAAAGGGATTGGATGGGGATTCTTAAGCAAGATGCGCAAACAAGCGACTTTCTCATGAAAAGGAATTCTCTCACATACGAAAAAAATATTTCCTTTTTAACGTTTTTTTAAGTATAGAAGAAGAACTTTTGGCCGCAGATGTTAATTATGTCACTTTTTGGTCTTTCTAAATTGATTCTGAGAAAAGATTCGAAGACTGTTTCCAGGTCATAATTTTCAAGATGAAACAAGCAGTTTTCATCGGAGCTGGAGCTTCGGAACGTGAGATAGAACCGTAATTTTCAAAATTAAGGCTGTACGGCGTAAAGAAAACTAAAAATCTTCCAAAAGTGCGGTGGCACGTGTTGGTAGTGTTCAATTCTTCTGAGCACATTGTAATTTTTTCACATTTTAAATGTAATGCAAGATGTAGATCTAAAAAGTAACGACCGTGCTATTGAGTGTTACTTTCTTTTGAAATCCCCGTTATGCTCACTAGATTCTTGATACTCTGTGTTCTTTGCTTTGTCTTCTACGCCAAAACATTCGCAGAGGTCTGGGAGACTTTTTACTATGAGAATAACGCTCAAGAACATTAAAGAACGAATTGACGAAACAACGAAGAACGATTTTCTAATAAATGCATTTGTAATATTTGTGGAACTTAAATTACAAAGAATTATGCAATGTTTTGTGAGACATGTAATATTCTGCTAATAAGTTGATTAATCGTTCATTACCTTCTTTCTGTACATAATGGAAATATAAATTACGTTATAGACTACGACAATTGTCTATCACTGGTAAACTAAATTTCATCGTGAACGGTGAGTTTTCTAATTCTTTTCTCCAATTCAGATTTCATTCAAGGTATGAGAGGTGAATAAATTGCTATGTTCCTTTAACAAACTTATATCTTAGTGGATGCTAGATGTTCTTTTGGCTAATTTATATCTTAGTCGATGCTAGATGCTCCTTTCACAAAATTTTCTTAATTGATGCTATACGTTCGACATTAGATCTTAGTCGATACTAAATGTTCCTTGACAAAATTAACTTAGTAGATGGTAGATATTCCTTTGACAACATTATATCTTGGTTGATAGTAGCTGTTTCTTTGACGAAATTATCTTGTCGATGCTATACGTTCGTTTGACAAAATTATACCTTGGTGGATAGTAGATGTTTCGTTGACAAAATGATATCGTAGTCGAAGCGTGTGTATTTTCTTCCCAACAGCTGGCCGCTCGCTTTGCTGCAGAGTGTTGGTTGTGTTGTGTGTGTTGAAAGAGTGTGTGTGCTGTGCTAACGGTGCCGTTGTGTGTGTCCGCAGGCGGGTGATCGAGAAGATCGACCAGACGGAGTTCGAGGGCTTCGAGTACGTGAACCCACTGCTGATGTCGCTGGAGGACTGCGTGTGACGGCGGGGGAAGCGGCGGAGCGGGGGCGGGCCGGCGTCTGCACGACGCGGCCGCCCCCGCGACCGCCGCCGGCCGCCACCCCCGGCGGCACCTCGCGCTGGCAGCGGCGGCGGCGGCGGCGGCGGAGGCAGCAGCAGCAACGGCCCGCCCCCATCACAACAACACCACCTCCACCACCACCTCCCGCACCTCCACCACCACCACCATCACCACCACCACGTCGACGTGGAGGCGCTGGACGCGGCGTCGGTGGGCGTCGGCGGGGGCGGGGCGGTGGCGGACGGCACGCCCCCGCCGCCGCCGCCCCCGCGCGGCCGCGCCCCGCGCCCGCGACCACGCCCCCGCCCGCGCGGCAGCTGCTCCGAGGACAGCTGCGCCGACGACGAGGAGGAGTGCGAGGACGACGACGACGAGGAGGAAGAGGAGGAGGAGGAGGAGGAGGAAGAGGAGGAGGCGTCGGAGGAAGCGTCGGAGGAAGGCTACCAGGACTATGCGGACGTGTCTCCGGACGAGGCCCCGCCCCCCGGCCCACCCGCCAGGCAAAGCTCTCGCGGGGGCATCCTGCAACACATGTTCTGCCTGCCCCTGCACTAGGCGGGAGCGCGGCGGCGCGCGGCGCAGCGGCGGGGGTGGACACGGGGGCGGCGGGGGGCGGGGGACACGGCGCCGGGACGGAGGTCCGTCCCTGCCCGCCCCCCTCTCTCTCTCACCGGCTCTCCGTCCCACTCTCTGTCTCTCTCGCGCGCTCGCGTCCCGTGGTAGGAAGTTTATTTTTTCGCTCGCGGAAATCTACATTCTACTTACTACTACTACTACTACTACCTTCTTATACTACTCTACTACTCTACTACTACGTATTCTCAAAACATTAGACCAGTAGCTAGCAGAGCGAACGGCGAGGCGGAGGAGTTAAAAACGCAAAACGACAAAAAACTATAAAAAATATACAGTCTGAAAAAAATTTACTTGCAGGAGGGGAGGCTGAGAACAGAAAGATGTCAAGTCAAACTTTTCTGAGCAAAAAAAAAAAAAAAAAAGTTGACGTGGATGCGGATTTCATTGGAGTATTTAAAATAATGAATCGTGATTGGCCGGCGGAGATCGGTCCACTGCACGCTCCTTGTAAACGCGTGGACTTTTCAGTCTGTCCTCGTGTAAAGTATATACATAAAATAAAATGAGTCTATGAAATATACTACAGATAAGAGAAAAAAAACATATTCTTTCCTTGACTGCGGGGTCTAGCGCTCAACGTAGAGTGGAAGAGAAAATGGCGGCGTTCGCGACTCGTTTTCGTCTTTCATTGGAGGCTGGCCTAAAACTAAGTAGCGGTATGGAGAGTAGTCTATCCTCTATACTTCTGTACAGTGATATACATTGAGAATTGTGATGAAATGATGGATGCTTGAACTGATCACGTTTTGTTTCCGTTTTGAATCGTTGTTCGTTTGTTTCCGTTTTTCCTTTTTCTCTGGCGGCCTGCGACGCGTAGGTTCGCGTCGCTTGGAATGAAGGACGTCAGGTAGGGATAGTTCTAAAAGAAACGGGCGCTCTCGCCAAGCTAGGGCAACCGTGTGTATAAAGGTTAAATGAAATATATAAATACATAACTATATATACACATAAACATGTTTATGACAAAAACAAATGAAGGTTCGTTCTCACGGCGGTCGGCCGCCATGTTTGCCCGCCAGTCGCCGGCCCCCTCCCCCCCAATTCTGCCTACAGGAAACGACGCATTCGTCACATCCGGTCCAACATTTTCATTTATTTTTAAATATTATTTTTGTGATGTTTTTGCGTTTGCGTTTTTTCTACTTATTTAATGTAACTTTCATTCCAAAGAGTATTGATGCTGGCTCAGAAAGTGTAGATTCTCCCCAAATGAATTGTGCGTAATGTGTTAAGGAGGTACGTAGAGTGGTGTAATTCTTAATTGATTTACAGAGTTCAATAGAACCGATTAGCTTTTGTTTGGAGATACGTCCGGATCTGTTTGTTTGGGGGTTGTAGCAGTATTTTTTAAGTTAATCATTCCAAGGCATTACTCATTGTATTCATATATTTAGTATTCATGTGTATTTTTTGCTTTTGTGTAATTTGTACTTTTCTCGATATTTTTGTGTTGCATTATTTTCTGTATTGTACCCTTTTGTTTGTCTCAATAAAATTTGTCTCAGTAGTAAATTTTGTTTTCGTTAATATTCTTTGGTTCAGTAGCGGTAATACATTATATTATATTTTTTTCTTTTTGTTTGTTTAATACTAGTTCGTTTTTTTATTTAGATTATCATTATGTGTGAAATGGCTTTTTTAAGAGTAGCTGTTTCCTGAATGATCAGTTTGTGTGTCGTTTATCTGAGTTAGTGTTGCTGTTGGAACCCAAGGGCATGGTGCGAACACGAGAAAATAATTAAATATTTCTCTCGTAATATCGCGTTGTACATATTCAACAATCGATAAAAATGTGATAGTCGTCGACCTGGAAGCGTCAAGGAACGGGTGTAGGCAATCGGCAGGGTTCTAGACTGAACAATTTGCGCTGAACGACAATCTGACGTTGAAGAAACCGTCACTTTAGGGGTAAAAGGTTAGTGGGTTCGCTCACAGCATTACTGCATTTCTCACCATTGCTCAAGTGAACCCCCGATTGGCCAGTGCTGAGTCTCGCTGGCCAATCGGAGTGTTCATGTCGGTTGTGGCGCGATCTGTTTGAGTGCACTGAAACTTTTTAGTTTCAGACCCTCTTCTCCGACTTGTGAGGGAAGCTGCTGCAAACATCGAGACCAGTGATGCTACATTGGTCGTTTACGTTCGGTGTGAATGATATCCGCGTAGATTCTAAATTTTATTGGAGGTAAATGTAACAAAAGGGAATGTTATAAACATGTGAAACGAAAATAAAGATTACTCGCAATTATAGTTTTAAATTAAGACATTCTAGATCTTGTTGGTTAATAATTATTGATGAAGTAATTTGAGGGATATTGTCGCTTTTATGCGACAGTTGTAGATTTGTTTTTCATTTCCTGTAAAAACTGCTTTATCCCTGGGACGTTGCTAAAGTTTCGGCGACAGCGAAGCGACTGGCTGAAGGATTAGGATCGCGTTGGGAGGCTGGGCTGACGATGCAATTGCCTCGGTTGTTGTCGCAGAGTGGTCGTTATGAGGTGGCATAACTCAAAAAATCGACCAACACATTCACCACAACTGGGCCACCGATACCAATGAGCGGCTCATGATACCTTTCATCTGAGAGGCCGATTGAACAGCGTGGATTTCAGGAATCTATATTATTTTGTTGCTCAACAAGGAATAATGCCCCCAAACGACCACGAAGACTTCTCTTATACTAATTCATGGGCTTTTATCCGGTATATTTTGCAATCACAAAAGGGAAAAAAAAATCGCGACTGCAAAACTAGAATGCTACTTGCACGCATGATGCTTGATACGAAGAAAACAAAACATTCTGCTGAAAATTACTTTACCGGGTTATAATCAAAGTAGATTTTATCTGTGTCCAAGCTTCTGAATTTATTCGTGCGTTCTACCCTATTTTCTGAAGAGCTGGCAGCAGCGCACGCGTATAATAAAAAGACAATGTCTGACGGCGAAAATAATATAAAAATAATAAATGTAGTAGATGTAGAGTACTTGTGAGCGCTGGAGTCTGTCCAACAGCGCTGAAAGTTCGCTTGCGTTCAGCCCAACTTCCCCATCCCGTTCCCTGGGATTGGCAGAAGACCTTGTACAATATACACATATGCATACTCATCTTTAGGCGGCCTACCGCCTATCCTGCAGAATAGCCTGTTATTCTTGCTGCATATTAAAGATGGTTGAAAAAGGGTGCTGTTTTTATTTCTCGACTCCTCGTCTTTTCCTTTTTGCCTTGTGTTTTCTCCAGGGTTTCCCAACATGCGTGTCTTATAGGGAGAAATTGAAATTAATCTATCCGATCATGTAGCTAAATTATAATTTCTATTACTCGTATTGAATTTAGATAATAGCTTTAATAATGTTGAACGTTGTAAAATCAGGTATTAAGAACCTTTTTCTTTTGGTAATTTTTAAAACAACCCTGGAGGAAACCTGAATATTTTTAGGTTAACACACCTTATTCCGTTTGCTTCAAAAGAAAAAAACTTGATAACGAGAGCCGAAACTAGGAAGAACATAATGAGAGCAATTTCAAAGTATGATAAATTCAGAAAATAGTTTATATAATTGAATTTATTGGATGATTGCAGTGATATTTTTGTAAATAAAACATCTTTGAATTATGAATACTGGCATTGAAGATTATACGTATTTTCGTGCGTAGAGTTATTTTTAAATTCAATTACACTCGTGAAGAATTGATTCATAACTCTATCACATGGTCATGTTCTTTAAGATTTGGATGGTTTACGCTTTTTCTGAAGAACAAAAGACATTGAGCACACATACTACATAATATTCAAGTGAATACAAAACATTTGAACTTTACATGGTTCTTCTTTGTTAACTCATATTATAACGTAATAACAATGGAACATATTTTCAAATATTTGGATTGTATTTCATAATAATGGGTTCAATTAAAAATGACCAAATCCTTGTAAAAGAAGCAGAAGTTATTGACTAATTTTGGCGGTGAAATGATTAGATTCCAGACCTGAAATTTCAGAATTAAATGAAGAGTTGGAGTGCAAAATCATCTTTTTGAATTTCTTTGTTTGCAAAGTTGTGCGACGTGCGTATGTTTTGTTTTTGAACAAATGAAAATGCTGACTTAATACTAATTCATAAATAATGCGTGATTGGTAATAAACACATTTTGTATTCGGTAGTGGGAAAATTATTCACGTGAAAAAAGTATGCGACCTTCAGACCATTTCGTACTCGAACTTTCAAATATTGGGCATTAATCCAAAATAAATGTCTAAGAACTTCTCTAAATACTCCCTTGTTCATTGCTAATGAACAAATTCATAGAGAATTAAAAATTCCAAAAATAAAAGAAATCAAAATAGCAAGTAGTTTTTACAGCAATCCCAATTACTATGTTGTTTCTAATAGGGAAAAAGCAGTCTGTCCACGTTTAAAATTAAATACCAATGCAACCTTAGATTGGCAAACCACTCATATCTTATGGATAGCCTTTCCAATAAAGTTACTGACTTCTCCCATAACATTATATCCCTTCGCAGACTGTATTGACGAACAAGAAAAAACAAATTGGAATAAAAACTAGCAGTGCTTCAACACCACATTCTTTCACACATTATTACTAACTTGCAGTTTTCGAAAATTGAAAAAGTTGAGTTCTACGAACATGACATCTGCACCGTTTTTTAAGCGTCATTTGCTCTATTCGTAGAAAAAATGCGGAGTCATTTTTGAGAATTTTTCTAAATGCATTAACTTCAGGCAAAAATCATGCGAAAACTACTCGTTTTTTTATTTAAAAAAAAATTGTACGTTACCTTTTTAAAGACCTATTTTTTCATCAGATTTGAAGAGAAAATCTATCAAGATAGTCCTATGACAATGTTAATTGTTTGCAATAGCCGAAAATGAGACTAGTACTTGCTTTTTACTATCCTTTGCTACATACAAGGGAAAAAATTTAAGTAAATATTCGGAGAAAATAATTGTCTAAAAATTCTCTATATTTTACGCAAAAGTTCACGAAAAGTACCTATATTTTCGAAAAATTTTATATCACATTATTTCAAGATCTGTCTTTGAACAAAACACTTCATTCAGAAAAATCTATCTTCAATATTGTAGTTGAAGGAAGACGCTGAAATACTTTTCAACTTTTGCAATTTTCGAAAATTCATTGATTTAAGCGAAAATGAGACCTTTTCCATTTTTAAAGTGTTCTTTACGCTATGCTAAGACAATGTTTAATCAAAAACTTCGATTTGTAGGTATCAAGGACCTACAAAACATGAATTCTCACTACGCACCTGTAAGGACGAGAAAGTAAAACAATATTAGACAATGAGAATGTGTGGATAAAACCATTATATTGTCATTACAAAATATCGATTTTACCCAATATCAATTTTTTTCCTAGCCAGGCAACTATTCTTCCAATGCTGAATAAGGTAAGTTTACTTTTGTCTTCCATTTTATTTTCTAAAGATAGAAATATTCTGAGTGGTATTTACCCTTAATATTCAATGCATCGAGTAGAAATATTAAAATTGAAACCCATGCGTATATTTTGATGGCGCAGTACTGACCGTGAGAAAAATTTCTAAAGCAGTAGAGCGTCAATAATTCGGACATAAACATTACCGACTGTAATTCGCATTTCATTTTGGCGAAGAAAAAAAGTCGCCTGTAGTAAATACTGACTCTGTATTTTCATTTAAAGCGTGAACACAGCTTTATATTTTTTCGTTTAGTTAACTATATATGCTCATTCATTCGATTAAACAAGACATTGATTATCTCTATGTTAAAACGCGTGAAATTAAAACTCCGCACCTACCAATCAGAATTCAAAAAATGAGCAATGGAAAGTAATGTGTTCATGACTTTGTTAGCAGCTTCTAATATTTTATTCGCAACATATTCATTTCTTGCAAACGAACGCAAAGCAACGCCCACTAAAATAGATATTTTTCAGAAGCAGTATCACGTCATCTAAAACATTCCTCGAATTGTAAAGATGTGCTTGAATTTCTCAAAATTTAAATTATTCTTAAATGGGAACGAAAAAATATTGAACGTAACATGTGGATAAAGGGGTATAACTGCACTCGTGGTATATAAGAAAACTCACTCCCATCGTCGCTGGTCTTCGTGAACGCACCTGTCATGCAATTATACCCATCTTTATTTACTCGTTTCGTTAATTACTGTATTAAAACGATTGAAGAACATTAAATAATACATATATAAAATAAGTTATAAGTAATGTAATTTATTTTTCATGATCTTTATGTTCAAATAAAAAACAATATTGACAAAAATATAGGCATCTGTATAGAATGGATGTAGGAAGAATTTCTCAGAAATTAAAAGATGCAAAACTGTGATTTATGGTAAGTACGGTATTTTTATTACTGTACTTTACTGTACACGGTATTTTTCTGTAGGCATAAATTAATTGCACATAAAATAAGACAGTATAAGCGTAAATAACAGTATTTTCCCCTGCAATTGAACTTGTAAACGTTTTACTATATTAATTGTTTTATTCAACCGTTTCACTTCTGTAATCATCAGAGTGAGTCCTGAACTACTTTAGCAAGTTTTTTTACGAATAACGGCCCTTTTATGAAGCTTGAACTCTTGACTTGTGTTTTTCGCTTGTATGCTGATCCTTTCTAGTTTTGGTTAGGGATAATTCAAAAATACGTGCACATTTTTAGCTTCTAGGCATCATTAGGACACAGGGAAGAAACGGAGGAATTCTACAGAACCATACAGAGACTATTAGATAGGTAAATCCAAGATATTAAGTCCTTGTAGGGGATCTAAATGCAAGAGTGGGAAATTAGAGTATATCAAAGACTGTAGGAAAGTGGGTAGAAAGTGTAGAAAATTACAATGGACACAAATTGAGAGAATTCGCAGCTTTCAATGAAATATATTGCAAACACTTTTAAAAAGAAGAAAATGTCTAAAAATTCACAGCAATTTGTGTTTTAAGAGGAACGTTTGAGGGTTTTTTCGAGCCTGTTCCATGGTTAAAAGACACAATAAAAAAAATTTGTTATTTTTTTTCAAAAATATTTTTTGTGTTTGAATTTAGGTCTGAGAAAATATCAAAAAATATTTTCTGGTAGTATAAATTGTCTTATTTATCTATTTTTCAGTCACTTAAAATAGTGTTAATTTTAATTAAAATACGTTTTTGGTTGTAGAGGGGTGTGGGTGGTGAGACGGGGCCTAAGAAACCTTTCAAAAATATTATTTTTATGTTAGAATTATACTGTAACCAATCATATGTCATTTGGTTTAGGGGAACTTTTTACCATCTTACCCGAGGGTATCCTTCGAGTAAAATCTCGTAGTGTCAACTTCACATATTTCTGATTAATTTTAAGTAGTTATCTAATTCGAAATTAATCAATTTAATCACACAAATTCTGCAACAGTATTTCTTTCCATCAACTCCCTCCTCCGATCTTGTATGCCAAAAATCCTTCACTGTAATTGCGTATATATTTTCTTTGAATGACATCCTTTTATTATGTACTATTGTATTAAAAGTTTTGAAAGTGGTCAGGTGGAAGAGCAGACCGAAAGGGCTGAGACTCAACATCAATAGACATTGATTTTTTTGTTGAGTCATTTCGAAAAGCCGGGCAATTGGAAGGGGTCAGGTCCAAATTAATCCGTCTTATCAACATTCCAGTGTATTTTCAAACGTTCATGAACACAAAGACTATACAGACCCCTGCTATCATATCGCACATAATGTCAAATTATCAATTTAATTCTATCTAGAATTCGATATTCTCAATGCTTCTGATTACCCGTGCTACATCTCAGAAAGGGGAGGCTAATTAATTGCGTCTCCCGAATTTGTTTTCATTAAAAACATAAAAAACGTATTTACTTCAAATTCAAATTAATCACTTTAAGTTACTTCTGTGACATGGAGACATGAATTCTGTTTGTTTTTTGGAAGGAGACTGGGGGAGGGGGCTCTGTTTGAAATAAGGGGTCCCCTTGTGTCTGCTGCCTTACACTTCTCGTTTTCTCTGGGCGCCCCTGAGGAATGACAGCCCTCAAAATAGTCAGAATCCCAAAAATGGAATATCATGTACAAAAGGGCTTATTTTGTAGATTGTGGTGCAAACATCTTAACTCTAGGCGACGTATGGACTCGAAAATCTGCTGCTGATGCCTAAGATGCACCTTTTTCGAATCATGCACGATCGAACCTGCGGGAGAACACACTAAAACTGTAAATAACAAAATGATGATTTTTTGTTATCTGTATAAATAAAATTTAAGTGTTCCTCTGTGATTTTAAAATCTATGTTTATAAGCTTCTAATATTACGCTTAAATACATAATATAAAAACACTATTTTTTTATATCTACAGCTTTATTTTGATCTTAATGAAATTGTGTAGCCTCGACCTTCAAACCACGATAATAATTACTGTCTACATGATTTTTCATAAGAACTACCTCTTATCCTTTTCTGACCTCCTAAAATAGGCTTTAATTGCACCCTCTTTCATTTTTTAGCGAGTGTTTCAAGAACGACGAGGAAATTCGCGACGATTCTGAAAGCCCATGAAATTTCCTTCTAAATGGATCTTAATTACGATGCCACAATTAAGCCTTTTACAAAATGAATGAACGGGCTTGGCTTTCACCAGATGGCTAAAACAAAATCGTAATTGACTATGTACTAACATGTGATCTAGAAAGTATTATAAATATAAATATTGAAAAAGGGTTGATGTTTGTATCTGATCACAGACGTCTAATAAAATGCTATATTAGAATACGCTAAGATAGGAATAAGTACCACCGTTGGAAGAAAATACCAACACAAGATTTCAACAAAAACATATATCAAAAAGTTCTCAGACCCGAAATAGAAACCAGAATCAAGAAGGAACAGGAAGGATCAATGCATACTCAAAAAAGTACTGAGGAGAAATACAACAATCTTGAACAATGTACCCTGTCAGCAGGAAAATACGCAGCTATGGACTGCTCAAGACTAACTGAAAAATGTAGATTACGAGATCATACTTTACAGCTTATAAACCAAAAAGAACTGTTACGATCCAAAAGGCATACTCCCGAGCACGTTAATGAGTATAAGGAACTAAACAAGAAAGTTAAAAGATCGATCCGCAGAGATCGAAGAAACTATCAGACTTAACTCACAGAATTATGGAAAATAGAAAATCTCTTAAAGTACTAAAAGAAAAAACTTCAATCGGGAAACACTGGATGGTAGCTTTAAAAAATACTGACGATGAGAAGGCATCCTCAAGGAAAAACAGAAATAAAATAGCTACCCAATACTACAGAATCATTTATGAAAGCACAAATCATACACCCCCAAATCTGAAATTCCACCATTCATCATATCTCAAGTACGTGAGCCAATTTCGGAAATGAAAACTGGGAAAACGCCGGGAGAAGATGGCATTCTTGTCGAACTCTTTAAAGATGAATTACTCGAAGAAATTGTCAAACTTTTCAACCATAAATTAACATCGGAAGAACTCCCCTTACAATTGTTGATAAGTACCATAATACTCATTCACAAAAAAGATAAAAGAGCCAATCTCACTAACTATAGGCCAATTAGTCTTATGTCGAACATGTATAAACTCTTTTCTAAAATCCTGACAAGAAGAATGACCAATATACTGAACGAACAGCAGCCACCGGAACAGGCAGGTTTTTGAACAGACTTCAGCACTACAGTCCACCTGCAAACAATCAGATCATCGAAAAATCACAAGAATTTAATATAAAATTGTACATAGCATTTGTTGAATTTACGAAAATGGAACGAAAAATGTTAAACATTTCGCTCTTAGACAAAATACCATCTATTAGAGGAAATTAGTAAAAATTCCAAAATCCAGGATGCTGAACAGCAAGCCAAAATCAACAAATGGCATTGGGGAGAACACATCATAAGACAAGACCAACCACGATGGGCATATACTACAACAACCTGGGACCCTCGGTATGGCTGGAGGAACCAAGGAAGACAGGGGAGGAGATGGGTAGACGAGCTAAGCACAGTAGCTGGCGCACCTAGACGAGATTGGCCGATTTTTCCGTTTACCGCTACATCCAAACGATTCTCTCGCTGCGATTGATTCAATATGCGATGATGCTATTATTCGTGCATAAACGGCTAATACGTCATTTGTACCGTAAAATGTTCTGAAAATGTTTATGAACATGTTTATGTTTTTGTACCGAACAAAAAATTCATTTTAATGAATAATAATGATAAATAAACACCAGAGCATCGGGAGTATTTCAACTAATAAAGCCTTGGAGATCTATTGTTAGATTTCACATTAATCGTTATGTATTTTGATCATTTTAATCATCGCTATGCACATCATGCCGCAAAATCGGAAAAAAATATGTCATGTATTAGAGACAGCATGCTGCTCTTAGGTCCGCATAACAATTATAAAAACAATTTACGGGTTCGTCTGTCATAGGACCTTATAAATAACTTATTTTAAAATCACAAGCACTTCAATTTGATTCGTTTTAATTACAAAGTTTATTTTGAAAATATCATGTGTCAGCAATCTTCTTAACCTTCCTTTCCCGCAACAGCGTAAGCGTTTGAAGGGCCCGCGACCATTTGCAACGCCAGTAACTGAATCAGCTGCAGCTCTAATACTCACCAAACGTCGCTGTCGGTTGGCCTCTCTCTTGAAGTAGTTTAAATAACACTTCTAACACCGGAACCGGTAGCTCAGTGCATCAACTGATGTCACTGCAGGGCCTCTAACCGGGAGGTCCCAGGTTCGAGTTCTGACGGCGGCAGGATTTTCGACACTAGCTTTTCAGCTAGGTCGAATTCAGTCGCTGTCTGGAGGAGAATTCTAGCGGCCGGCTGCTCTGAGCGGTAGTTTTCCGTGGTTTCTCCGATCAACACCAGGCGAATGCCGGAGCAGTACCCTACCAAACGGGCCACGGACCGTGCGCGATCTTTCCTTCCTCTTTCTTGTCCTATTATTTCCCCTTACACACACACACACACACACTTACACTAACATGCACTACACCACCACATATTCCGGGAGACCGGTCAGGAGCTTAGAGCTTGTTCCGGCTGGGGCGGTGCCCCGCTGGTGGGAGAGTCCTGGTTAGGGGGAAACCCCACTAGCCGACGGTAGGTTGGCGCCGGATCTCGTCATCCAGCGGGGGAAGATCACCGCCATCTCCCGAGAAAAACATGCATTACACTAACGGGACTAATGACCAAAGCAGTTGACGCGTCCGGAAACGAAAAAATCAATCAAAACACTTCTAACAGAAAGTATATTGTTCATGAATTCATACATCGTAGATCAATCGGCAATTTTATCTTTCCCGCTTCCACCTGGGAATTTCCTTCCCCATGGTTTCGCTACTCTTCGGGTTTTATCTAATCTTCCCCCAAGTCGCTACTGTGGGGGTTTTATCTAGTTGATATCACATGGATATTCAAGAGGCCTACACACAGACATCCATTCTCTAGCAAACTCAACCCAGTTCTCCTCTCAACAACCCCACGCCTATGGTAACCGACGATCCATAACGATTCTTCCTTCAACTGTTCTTTTTCATGAGTTACACGCAACTCCCACAAAATTTAGACATTCATGTCGTAACACTTCCATTTGTCGATTCTCTCCAGCTTAAATAACGGGAGTCTCGCCGGTGTAGCGGGTGGGACATTTGAATTGCGACATAGAAGAACTTGAGAGCCATGGATCAATGCGATGACAACGACGCAATGCGCGTGCGTTCGGCAGCCAAATTAATTCGGGCGATAAAGAACAAACAATGATGTTGTGAAAATATTTTTTTGTCTGTTTAAACTCTCCATAATTTTCTTCTTAAATTCTCCTTAAAACTGAACTGATAACTCAATTTAACATAAATTTCCTTTAGCAAATCAGATGAAAGTCGTCTACTCTTGGATTATCTTCAGTTTAAATAACGTGTCCCTTTAGTTTAGTAGTGAGAAGGTTATTTAAATTGAGACTTCGAATTAATTTGTGAAACGCGTCTCATGGAATAAAATTTCAATATTATCGAGGGAGAAAATACATCTTTGTTTCATCTAGTTCACATCCTCCAGCTAGATTTGGTGGGAGTGGGTCAATTTTGAAATTTTAAACGAAAATTCCCGTATTCCAGATTAGGATTGGTATAAATATTTTTTTAATTCGTTATAAATATGATTAATAAAAAAGAAGTCTCCTTAGGTATCTTTGTTTATAGGCATACACTCTTCATTTTGTTCAGTCCATGGCCCGTTTGCTGGAGTAGGTAGTGCACCGGCATTCGTCAGGTATTGATCGGGGAAACCACGGAAAACTACCGATGAGAGCAACCAGTCGCTAGAATTCTCCTCCAGGCAGCGGCTGAACTCGACCCATCCATTTAGCATCCTGCCACTGTCCGGACTCGAACCTTAGGACCTCCCGAACCAGTGGCGGATCCAGGGGAGGGAGCATGCTCTCCCCCCCCCCCCAAAAAAAGCCTAGAGTTTTTGTTAGTTACTTCTTTTATTTGGCAAATTGATTTAATTAATAATACAATACTACACAATACTACACAACAATACACAATACTAATACAATACACAATACACAATAATAAATAAATTGTGTAATTATTTAAAAAATAATATTGTATAGTATCATATACATTGTACACATCATATATCATGTATATGATATTATACAATAATATATTAAAAAATTACATTAAAAATATTGTTTCTCTTGTTTTATTGCGCACATTTCTCTCGTTTTCTATTAATGTAGCAAAAAATATTACAAATAAAATAATATTTAAAATTATGTTAAAAAATATTTAAAAAATAATATACAATTTAACAATTATGTTTTTTATTTAACAAAAATCTATTATGCCGCAGTCTTTCAGCCGCTACAACGCATGCATTTGTTTCGAAAATTACGTGCTAGTCCATTCGTTATCGGCAGCGCGACTTCACTTTCTCCATTGCAGTGCATCAACTGATGTCACTGCAGCGCCTGTGACCGGATGGTCCTAGGTTCGAGTGCTGACGCCGGCAGGATTTTCGACACTGGCTTTTCAGCTAGGTCGAATTCAGTCGCTGTCTGGAGGAGAATTCTAGCGGCCGACTGCTCTGATCGGTAGTTTTCCGTGGTTTCTCCGATCAACACTAGGCGAATGCCGGAGCAGTACCCTACCAAACGGGCCACGGACCGCGCGCGATCTTTCCTTCCTCTTCCTTGTCCTATCCTCTCCCCTTTCACACACACTTACACTAACATGCACTACACTACCACATATTCTGGGCGACCGGTCGGGAGCTTAGAGCGTGTCCCGTCTGGGGCGGTGCCCCGCTGGTGGGAGAGTCCTGGTTAGGGGGAAACCCCGCTCGCCGACGGTAGGTCGTCATCGGATCTCGATATCCGGCAGGGGAAGATCAAAGGAATCTTCTGAGGGAAAAACATGCACTACACATACGTGACTAATGTCCAAAGTTGTTGACGCACCCGGGATCACTAACCAACCAACCAATCCATTGCAGCGCTGCTCACCACTTTTGAACACAGCATCAAACGAATCACAGGGGAGCATTAGCGGCTGCGACGGCAGGAAATCCGATTTTAAAACCGAACCTCATCGGCCTCCGAATGCGTTTGATGTGTGCAGCGCACGTTGCATGCGCTCTGCACCGGAAATGCAATTGCAAGCGAAATTGAATAACACATGAAAAGAGTTGACCGGACCTCCCGCAGATGATAAGGCCGCAAACCCCACTTCCTGTGTGCTCGTACCGATAGTAATTGATACGATTTGCATTACCTTTCCGACAAATTGTTGTATATTATTTAGTGTAGGGGCACATGGGGCTGGAAGTAAGGGGTTGTGAACAGTGTCTGAATTATGGTGGAGGCGAAATCTCATCACCTGACAAACAGAGTGCTAAAGCGATCGGTGCTTTGTGGAATTACTGCTTCAATTATTGACGTGACCAGACACCCACATTAGCTGATACTTTATTATTACTGTTTCAAACTGTAACATTAAAATTTGGAAAATCTTGTAGTAACGTTTATTCAATATATTCTCAATAGACATACGAACTCTCAAAATTTGAATCGAGAGCATAAGTAAAAAGAGCCCATCGCGTGTCTTATTGAGAGCGTGCTAACTTTCTGTGAGGGGGTCCTGAAATCGATTCCCGATCGGGACAAAAATTAAGCAGCAGCTTTCTTAAACAATTTATCTCAGTTTTTGTAACTGTGACGAAAGAGCTCTGGGATGCCAAGTATGATAGATACAGTGATGAGAATGCGTCATGCCTGATACATGTCTCTCCTGCCCCTAGGCGTAGATAATAAATAATCACAGGGCCCAGGCCTGGAAATACCGTTTGATGGGAAAAGTCGGGTTAATCCGACCCTAAAATGCCAAATACATACATATGTACATAAATAAAATGTATAATTGGAATATTTACAGTTTAAAGTTGCTATTGAAATACATATGAATTTCTGGCCAGTGGTATGATTACTTATCCATTAACTTACCCGCATGAACAAGAGTAATTACACTGTTTACCGTAAGTACAATGATCTGAAATGTAAGTTAGATTATACTTATAATTGGCAGATATTCTAAACAATTCGACCTGTAAAATCATTACATTGTGTTTTTATTATTGTTTTATTGCACGCATTTCTCTCGTTTCCTATTAATGTAGCAAAACAAAATTAAAATGATTTCACAAAACGCTGAAAGGATCAGAACCATCATTGATGTTTCCAATTGTACTCTTAAGTTTTCGTTGCAGTAATTTTTTAAAATACGCTACAAAATTCATAAAATGTTAATGAAGTGAATGTGTGGAAATCAAATTATGTGCTTCGATCAAATTACAACTGGTTATTCTTAAACTTTCTTTCTTTCCTTGTGTATAATACTGATTTCTTGAAGACATTTTTTGCTAGTCTCTTGAGTAAAACAAACTTCGCACAAGATCACGAAATTAAAAGAAGCCTTAGACACGAAATTAAACAAGTTCAATCACGCGATCCTAACTATGGAACGGAATGCCCTCGTTCCCGCCACTTTCCCGCTTCGCTCTCGTTCTCAGATCTCGCGGTTCGGGAGTTGATTCGTGAACGGGGACAGGTTAAAGAACCCTGCCCAACATGCAAAATATTTATAAATAGCAAATGCATCGGTGATTTTAAAAGGGAAATAAGTCCACTTTTTCGTAAAAAGAGTTGAGACATCATTTTCTTTGTTATTCTTCAAGCTATAGGTCAGTGTAAAAATAAAATTTGTTCATTTTAAAGTATGAGTTCTATTACCACCTAACAGGTCTAATGCCTGGAAAGGGAAAAAGAAGTTCAGGACCAGTTTCTGCGCCTCACACAGAAGAACTAGTATTATGAAATGCCTATAGCAGGGGTTCCTAATGCGGTCGATATCGACCCCCTGGGAGTCGATTAAATTTTGAACGGGTCAGTGATGATCGAGGGTCTATTGGGGGTCGTAAGCCGAATGTGAACTCGTGGCTGATCAGTATAATGAAGATTCCATTGATTACAAAAAGCATTAATGAACTTGATAATTAATATTCTCTGATTGGTTGGTTGTTAGTGATTCCGGGCGCTTCAACTACTGAGGTCATTAGTCCCGTAAGTGTAATGCGTGATTCTTACCTCGTGAGGTGGCGGTGATCACCCCCCGCTGGATGGCGAGATCAGGTGCCGTCGGTTTCCCTCAACCAGGTATCTTCCACCAGAGGGGCGCCCCAGCCGGGACAAGCTCTAAGCTCCCGATTGGTCTCCCGGGATATGTGGTAGTGAAGTGCGTAAAGGGGTGAGGATGGGCAAGGAACAGACAGGAAAGATCGCACACGGTCCGTGGCTCCAGCAGCTCAAGCTGTTGGATACGTTACTGATGTAATCGAGTTCCATTCGTTCCAGTAAACTCAGCTGGCAAACGTTTGGTTTGGACTGTTCTTTACCAGGAAATCTCTGTCTAGTTATCCCGAAATCGGCCGAACCGGCAATGGCGCTAATATACGTCACAATAATTTTTGACATACAACGGCTGTCAAAACTATTTCTGAGCGAACAAACCGATTAGGCTACTGAGTAATTCTGTGAAGCACATTTGTTGCATCTCGTAAATATTATTTGAAGCAAGTACCATTAAAATGACATTAAAATCGATGAAATCCGCTAAAAATGCATTAAAAATGACGGGAAAGTTAAAAATGACTTACTAGTCGAAATCGACAAAAAATGCAAAATAATGACCTATAAAAATGGGCCATTTCCTTTTGTCATATCATAAAATGAATTTCTAAACGAAACGGCATTGTTGTTAAGTGGAAAGAAAAAATGACATTACATTAAAATCCGCCCTCTACTCATCACCCACTTGGACATCCATAGCGACGAATTAACTGCGCCTTAAAAGGATTGGGTCGTATTCGACGCCATTCCACTCGCAAGTTCGTGTTGTCGTTCTCCACGTTCTCGCGAAAGTGATTCGATTCCTTGTCGTGAGGCACGATAAAGGATAAGTCATAATTTATCAACTCGATCACCGTCTCCTTTCTCAAATGAAACACTTCCAATGTGCCTATTCACTGGCCTATACATGTACCTTGCTGCCGGCTCTCTTCGGGTTTAACCTTGACAGAACTGTGAACTGAAAGACGGAGCTTGATTCAGGAAATACTTGCCAGTCTCTTCACAACCACCGACCAGAGCACTTCGTGGTGGCTCGCACGTGCTAAATGTTTCAGTATTAAATCCTGTAGGCGTTTTCTTGGTTCGCTGATTTTTTTACATCGTGTGTAGTGATTTTCTGAACGTGTTTGCAAACAACAAATTCATAAAAGAAAATGCTCTTTGTGCAGCTTAAGATTTTTATCAACCTATCGTGTTTAAAATATTTGTATGGTGTCGTGTGCGAAATATTTCATAGACATTTGTATCTCAAACTGTATTTAATGAGTTGGTGAAATGGTTGTGTGAAGTGTGTTTTTGTAAGAACGTAGGACTTGATTTTGTTTTGGCCGTACACCATTCGCAGTTCTTCAGGTTCAACATGTGCTGACTAATAAGTTGTGAGTAAATTAAAGCATCTTGTTTTCGGTTCCAGTAGATTTTAGTTTTTTAACTAGGTAGATTGTAAAAGTATATTGAATGGAGTGTATTTAGTTATCATATGTGTTTATTAAATCAGAAATATGCGTATTTTTTTAAAGCATTGTGTCCACTTTCGGAGCAAATATGTGTAGTGACTGCTGGAAGTTAGGCCGAAAGCAATGTTTACTTAGTTAATATGTACTAAAGCTTACACTGAATTTGTACAAATGCCTAATCTTAGAGTATTGTGGTTTATAACATACGCATCATACTGTGCATTCAAGGCAATTCATTAACTGCATTCATTGTTAATGATTTGCACCACAGCGCAAATGTAGTTTTCCTTGTGTATTCACGTTTGTATTGCATTGTAATTATTCCTCTCGTTGGCGCAGATTCAAGGCAAATTTATGAATGTTGACCATTATACTTGAGTGATAATTAAGGATATTCCGTTATAACGGATTTTTGTTGGGGAAGAATGAGGTTTCTAAAGACTTAAATTAAAAGAAATCTTAAGAAGGCAATCTTTCGTCTGATGCTTCATGGTTCAAATCTGTAGATTAAAACGGGCAAGCAGAAGGCCAGTGTTTGTCTGGTAACTTCGGCAATGATATTCGTGGTTTCATGTTGAACCTTCTGTGCTACTTCTATAGGGGACTGTTCAGTCCAACTGCTGTGCACTATTTAACAGTACAGTACAGTACAGTACATAGTACAGTACAGTACACACGACTTAAGCTGTGATAGTCGATTTGACACATTTGATTTTTCTCCCGATAGAGATCCACTCAACTTGTATAATTGTATAATATTGTATAATACTTGTATAATATTGTTTACTGTCGAGAGAATTATATCATGGCAAGAACAAAACCGAGATACTTATGAAATGGATTAAATAGAATTGTATTTTATTGTTACTGTTGTTGGTCTAATGTGCTTTGCAGAATGATCGGTCTTCGTTAAACCGAAGAACCGACCGTACTTAAGTTACATTATTCCTCCTGCATTTTAAAACATTTGTTTATGAAATTCTGTTAATGACAAGAGTTTTGCTTACGATGTAGAATACTTTAATATTCTATGAATTTGATACGACCGATTTGAGAAATCATCTATGACGTTGATTAACCATCAGTTAATTTCTTGAAATTAACAAGATTCAAGTGTTAAGTTCAGAAAATAAGAACCTAAGATCGGACTTCTATGTCATTATTGTACGAATAGACTTGGAAATTATGAGCTTCTTGGTAGAAAAAACCGTCAATCCAGGCATAATGTGAAGAAATGAAATTGCTTCTCAAGCTTACAATTCTGAAATTATCTATTTTCGACTCTTGTATTTTACTATTGCCAGATCCGGATCCTATTACAACAAGCATCTAATACTATGAAGGGGATTACTTCCACTGCTGTTGTTAATATTGTTATTTCTACTTTTGCCCTGCTATGCTCACAAATTATTTCAATGCTAACACTAATTCATTAAATTTACTTCCAGTTTAATCCTGGGTTCGACATACAACATATTACTCCTTACCTGTTGCATGTGGACGTGTAATTCTATACAGAATCGCGATTCCTGGAAGTTCCATTGATCGAAACCAATGATTAGATTGATGGCAACTACTATAAATAATCAGACTTTCCCAACAATAAAAGTTCAACATTTATTCTTATACATGTAACAAATTCTATTGATTTCATGCGAATTACTTTATCAATGTAGAACATTAAAACACCGTAAGGTTTTGAATAGAGTTCGTAAGCTTACTATAGCATCTTCATAGATGGCTTCTCAGCTGACTAGCAGAATATTGTCCATGGAATCCTTGGTCTCGCTTCCTTGCCTACATTAAAAATGTTCCAGAATGTCCTCACCGATTTGCTATTAATAGGATTTAATATTTCCCACCAAATTAATACGCGGTCGCGACTTTCCCTACTCTACTGACTATATTCAGCTACTTATTGAAAAATCCTTCCATCTATGTAGCTACCCTAATATACATCCCCTCGAAACACGGAGTCTATTTTAATTCGAAATTCCAAGAACTACATTAATAAAATTTCCAATTACAATTTAATACTACAGTTTATACAATACCACGCTCTCAAACAACACTCTAAACATAACTTCCTGCATCACTATCATTTAAATAGTACCCGTCCTTTGCTGAAAATCCGTTCGCACCTTACAAACCGCTTCAATACTGTGTGTTTACTTCAATAACGTTTTAGAGAGTGATTCCTTGCGCCCTTCTATAAGATCACGGCTTCCAATGCCCTCTCTACACCTTTTGCATATAATGTGTTCGGGGCCGTGTCCATCTGCACAGCGCTATGACATCAAACATGGAATTCGACATACATGGAATGAAACATAGCAACACTTTGTTGATAGATTGTCCTAACAACGCGAATTCTTTGACTTTCGAGTTTGCAAACAATGCTTTTATTACTAACGCTGGATACCGATCCTATCATTAAATCTAAACCTGGGGTTCTTGGCGTATCACACAATGATATCTTAACCAGCTCTCTAATTGGTCGGGGGACTTTACGATTGACCCCAAACGCTCGGCGCTTATTTCTTTATAAATTAAATTCAATGGTGGTAGCAGATACCTTGTGGTACTCCATAATGTGAGTTAGGAAATAATCAACCACAACAATAAAAATTATGGCTGATTATTTCCTAACTCACCTTCTTTATAAATTATGATTAACAAGCACGATGTACTTCCCCTCCCAACTGTGTTGTTCCCTTTATTATACGAACAATTATTATGAACGAGTGCAGTCAACAATGGTTCTGAACAGCGTGCTTGTGTTAGCGACACCCTCTCAATTGCACAGATATCGTCGGTTCTAATATCCCGAATGGAACCCACGTGTTGATTGCTATTTAACCGCAAGTTACGAACAAAATAACTTAGTGAAATGAACACACGTTTAGTGCCCGTCACATATACAAACCGCGCACCATGTTCATTTCATATTACGAGACGAGCGCTGTTGCAATTGATCGAGCTACTATCGAAAGTGTTGTCTATAAGTTCTCTGATGTCGACATTTCAGACCACGTTTAACATTATGGCACATGCATATAGCTGAGTTTTCGTAATAACCCTAAAAGCTATAAAATCTAAGTCTAAGGTATTTCGTGGTTCCTTCAGTAGACAGAATTCAGAATGCAATCAAAATATTTTCGTGACTAACTGCTTTTGAAACAGAATTTGTGTACTTTAGCTAACTTGATCTATAATCTATAAAAACATTAATAAATCGTGGCTCGTTCATGGCACATAGCGAAGTCGCTAGCCTTTCACCACTGAGGTCCGGGTTCGTTTCCCGTCGAATCTCATGTGAAATTTGTTCCAACAAAACGAGTTAGTGACGCACGGGCGCCTGAAGTAAGAGGCGCGTACGCGGAGATGCTACCTGGCGGCCCTCTTTGACAACTGACTAGACGAGACGAGATGTGCAGCGTCCTGTGGAATAGAGGGATAGATAATGGAGGATTACTCCGCGCTCAACGCTCGACCAGGGGCGAAGAGACGCGTTGCGTCGATAAGTTGGATTAAGGGCGCAACAAATTTTTTAAAAAATTAATAAAATAGATAGTTTATACATGTTTTTATGCAGATGCTAAAAGAATAATCTAGTGAGTTAGTGATTGTTTCTTAAACTTCATAAATCACATTCATTGTGAGATATGATCGCATCAAAAATTGTGATAAAAGAATTAAAGGAAATAGATCAGCTATTTATACCATCCTCTCAGAAATGCAAGCACGGCATTCGGTTTATTTTCATTATAAAATCATTCCCTTCTGCGAAGCATGAAGTTAATAATAAGTTATGATATGACTGACAGAAAATGAGAGTAGTTCCAGAAACGTCCGCGTACTTTGTCACGTGTGTTTCTTATAGCGCTTAAGCGTGAGAACAGGCCTCAACGTGCAGTTGAAAAGAAAGAGTTGCTTAAGCAGTGCACGGAAAGTACATTAATATTGATCTTTAGCCATTCTCATCTTACTGGAAACCAACCGTGGAGATCAATACTTATTCACCGATTGTTCATCCCCCTCAAAATATTCAAGCATTGTATAAAAAGTGTTCTTATTCAGACAATATTTAGACGACCAAGAAATCATGATAAATAATATTGGTGCGCATTGTTATAATCTATTGCGATAATCTATGTATCAGAGAAACAGAAAATGGGCAATTGTCCGCCTTGACACATTCTCATAAGGGTAGTTCGCGAAAGGACAATATCCGCACCGTGAGACCGTGAGAGGATGCTCAGTCCATCAATTGATGTCTCAGTAGTGTCTCTGACCGGGAGGTCTTAGGTCCCGGCGGCGCGCTGCCGCGGCGGCAGGATTTTCGACACGTGCTTGTCAGCTAGGTCGAGTTCAGTAACCGTCTCGTAACTTCTAGTGACCGGCTGCGATAGGTAGTTTTCCGTGGTTTCTCCGTTCAGCATCAGGCGAATGCCGGAGCAGTTCTAACAAAAGGGCCACGGATCGCGCGCGATCTTTCCTTCCTCTTCCTTGTCCTATCCTCACCCCTTACACACACACACACGCGCGCGCGCGCTAACATATAGTACAGTGCCACACCTGCCGCGAGGCTGGTCGGGGGCTTAAAGCTTGTCCCGGCTGGGGCGGTGCCTGCTGGTGGTAGATACTGGCTGGGGAAAACCCCGCTGTTCGACGGGAGGACGGCGCCGGATCTCGGACTTCTTTAGTTGACGCGCCAGGAGTCACTAAGAATCAATCAGCCATATCTGCCGACTAGTACATTGTACACCGCTTGAAAACAATTGCGCAGTGGGTAATGACATTGTTGGTTTCGCACTCAAATACTTTACGTGATTTCTCCAATTGATTGATTGACTGTTTCCGGGCGCGTCAACTGCTAATGTCGTTAACCCCGTACGTGTAGTGCATATTTTTCTGCAGAATAGGGCCTGCTGGATGATGAGATTTAGCGCTGACCTACACGTAGGCTAGCGGGTTTTCCCTACCAGGCATCTTTCAGCTGGGACAAGCTCTCAGATCGCCACTGTTTTCCGGACATGTGTTAGTGTAGTGCATGTGGGTGTAGTGAGGGACAAGGATAGGAGAAGGAAGAGGAAGGGAAGAACAAGTCGGAACGAAGGTCACCGCTGGATCTCACGTTTTAGCGAGGGAAAGTCATTGCCATCTCCCAGAATGTAACATACTCGCTACTTACAGTGCCTGGTTACATTATTAGGTCACTCTAAGGTTACTTAGAAACAGTGTAATATCTTGTTTTATATAGAAATGTTCTTCCCATTCTTTAACTTCTCCTTTATTCTTCGGATTTTGCATTTTCGGAATATTTCCCTTATAGTTATCTTTTGTTAAAAGATGAATTATTACAACTTTTTGTTCGTTTGTGAGCTTGCCCATGTCAATATTCAGAAATGTTAATGAAAAATTTGTTCTGAGAGAGATCCGCGAAAACTTACTTGAAACAAAGAATGAACTAAATCACAATTAATTTCATAAAAACCAACTTCACAAACCGCAGGGACCCTAAGCTTAGGAAACTTAACTAATGATACTTAACTTAGCTAAGGATTCTTAAAAATGAACAAAACTTTTTCAGGGAATACATGTCTATGTTTCTTTAATAATTTGTTGTATTATCGACGGTCTTTGAACTTGTTACCAGTCAGGATTTGATATTATTGGCTGAAAACAAGTGAGCGTTGGGTTCCAATTGTTAAAAAACCATGAATTTGACAAGAAAGAAACTATAAGTATACTGAATATTTCATATTTCTTGGAGATGGCCTAATAATGTGGCCGAGGACTGTACCTCGGACTGTACAGTAACGTCTGTAGCTAGTCAACGCGCATGGAATCAACACTTACTCACTATTTATTCCTCCTGCACTTACACTGTTTACTCACTACCTCCTTCCCCCTTCCTATATGTTCATTCCTCTCCATTAATTTTTCTTCCTTCTCTTTTCCCTCTCTCGTCATATTTCCCTCTCCTTTCTCGCCTCTCTTCTTCTCCTTCCCCTTTTCCTCTCCCTCGCTATTTTTCTCTTTTCACGAAATGAACTTTGGCAGTATATCACGTCCAAAGTAAAATACTATGCCCGCATGTTTTCTTGATCCTCCAGCTCCCTAGTTCTAGCTCAGCTCGGCACAGCACGGCCCGGCACAGCACGGCCCGGCACAGCACGGCCCGGCGCAGCACGGCCCGGCACAGCATGGCCTGGCCCGGCACAGCACAGCCCGGCACAGCACGGCCCGGCCCGGCATGGCATGGCACGGCCCGGCCCTGCACGGCACAGCTTGGCCCGGCACAGCACGGCCCGGTAGAAAATATGAGCTCCACTCGGAACGTCACGGCTTAGTTCGCAGTTCTGCACACCTTCGTCCTTTACAATGCGGGCTTCTCGGTTTACACTCTGTTTCTAACGACCTCTGCGTACGATGAACCTTTTTGTTACTCAATAGTTTCTATGACTATTAATTATTTCTTCAGAATTTTAAAAAGCCTTGCTTTGTATCTCATTTTTATGTAGCACAAGTTGCCCTTTTTATTTATTATTTTTATTGTTTTCTGTCGTTGAAGTTGACAACAGTGCACTGCCGTGACGTAGAGAGAACCCGCCTTTCCCCGCAGCCCCCGCTGTGTATCAAGAAAAAGTGCGCGATGAGTACTAGATTGAAGGGCATTTGCTTGCCGTCAAATGCAGGAGCCCTTGAGGGCCCGAGTCTCATTAGGCAAATCGAAGGGCTATTGTTCGTGCATCGCGGAGCCATCCCTTGCACTTCGCCGCCGGCCCAGCTGCACTCGCGCCCGGAGAGGGGCAAGGCTCATTCGCTATGGAAACGTCAGGACATAAACAGGTGCTTTTAGCACGAGCTTGAACGTAACAGACCTACAGACGATTATTTTGACTAATCCAATCATGGATTATCGACCAGCCTTCAGAATGCGTCAGACATCAACCAATCGGAAGATTATCAGTTTGATGTTGAATTTACTGTGTGTCTAGTACAGGCCAAATGGTTAAAAAATAATTCTACACGAACCACAGCTGTAACGCGAATGAGTCAAGGTGACTGACAATGCTCCATCTTTTAAACCAAATTTACAAGGAACCATGTTAACATGTAACAGTGTTCGGAAATATTAAATACACTTAGACTTTCTTCTACCCCGACGTCAACCTCAACAGTTACAAATTCTGTAGATAAGATATTCAAAATTGATCCATCGACCTATGGTTTGCAGGATTGTGTTTAATTACTGTATTTAAGTAAATGAATTTAAACAATGAAACTAGCTTTTTACACATGTAGTAATCTGTTAATTTTACGAGGTCATCAGTACGATCATATTACAGCTCGTGTGAATCACTTATTCAAGTGTAATAAATAAAATATTTGATATTAATTGTATTTAGTTCTTTTCTATTTTACTGATAGGTTATAGCTTGTTATTACCTTCGATATGGTATATGCTCGATATACCTGTACACTGCATAACTGACTTGGATCGAAAGAATGATGGTTACGAGGGATATATGAAAGGGAATTACGCGAGGGAAATTGAAGACAAAATGAGTCAAGTTAACGTCTAGTTAATTAGTAAATAAGTAAACCTGAATCAATAAACTTAGATAAAAATTAATATTATTCCCAAGAGCGTTAACTCGTTCTAATAACCTCGGTCGACAAAAAGCGTTCGGGTCTATCATTAAAACCCTTATAACGCCCTTGGTGCATAAATAACAATTATTTCATTCGTGAAATAGTCTTGGTAAATACCAATCGTACTTTGGAAATTATCACATAATTCATTTATCGTTCCTGTTTCCATAAATTTATCGATAATTTTAGAGCATGCTTGACATTACCTACCTCAGGTTTTAAAACAATTGAATATCGCCCATGACGTCATTGCGCTGGAAAATGCTTTCTTCCGCCAGCTATACTGGGAGCGGTGGCTCAGGGCATCAATTGATGTCACTGCAGTCCCTCTGACCAGGAGGTCCAAGGTTCGAGTCCCGATGGCGGCAGGAAAAACTGGATTCGATCCTTCAACCGCCAACAGAGCCAAAGTCCTTCGGTAGCCAAAAATACTCTCTCCAGTACCTTTTGTAACGGTGTAATGTCACGCTAAGTAAAAAAAATAATATCACTAAGAACTTTTGTCTAAAATTAATATCGGTCACGTGTAAAAATAGTTATAACAATTATTATTATTATTACTACTATTATTAATAGTATGCTTCTCACGTTGACACATGCAAATATGAAGTATTTTCTCTTAAACACTAAGCTTGGAATAAAAATCGAAGAACGTCTCGTTTTGTAGATTTGGGGGAGAAAACAAAACTCGTATTCCATAGGGGACACAGAAATCAGATTTAAGGTTGTAAGATGCTTCATTTCAGAATAATTTACGATGTACTATAAAAGTGTTTTGCAGCGTGTTGCAGGTTAAATCTCCACGCTGTATTGTTTAATTTAATTTATTTGCTTTCTACATCCCTTCTCCATATAAACTTTAACTGTGCGAAATCTCACTCTTCTACGTGCTGGCAATATGCTTAAAAAGAGGTATAAATTTTATATTTGCTGATTAATATGGGTATGCAGATTATACGATAGAGAAATTCTAATCGACAGAATGTACTTTGAAGGGATACGAACAGCCTTCAACCACCTATCATCAAAGAGTTTGCTCTATTGAATTTCAACACGCTTTCAAATAAATTCGCAATATTACTATTTTCCATCAAAGAATAATCCATGGAATAATTATTTCTTAAAACAGAAGGTCTGACGTGTCTGTCGAGTTTCTTGCATTATTTCTTCAAAACTATATTGCTTTCTTGCCAATATTGCTGGAATGGTCACAATAATGATTAATTAATTGATTGATCTCACGACCTGCCTTTCGACTCATCACCTGACTTTCGTCCTGTGTTACTTATCTTCTTTCAATTTGTCGACGGGCAAATGAGAAATTACCGTCGTTTACATCAGAATACCGGATTCTAGTACATCTTCCCTTCGCATGCATGGCTTTATGTAGGGTTGGGAACTACTAAAGGCACAAATAATGTTCTAGAAGTATTATTTTGAAAGCACACATAGGAACCGTTTGTAAGTCCCGAACATTGCCTAATATTGTCTTAATTAATTTTCGTCTGCACACACAGCTTAGCAACGTTACTTGTTCCCTTCATAGTTTACTGTGAGTCACTGCTACTTACTTTACGCTCAGGCATGTATTAAATGCAAAGATCTTGAAGGGGAAACTTAAGGTAAACAGTAACCTTCCCATCAACATGGACTAACTTAAGAGTGAGCAAGTAATATCTCCCACACACAACCAAAGTTAAATATACCTCCTTCATAAAATTTCCTTACATGACAATATTGAAATATTTTCTATCAAAATTATGAAGGCATTTTCGACTTTATACAATAATGTATTTGTTTTTTACTGCTACGTTACTGCTTGTTATTGCTTTTGGTACGTAGCTCAATAAACGCTGCATAACTTACCTGTTTTCAGAGGACCATAGTAACGAGGGCAATATGAAAACAGTTGAACGTTCTCTTGGAGAGAGGATTATGAGAAGAAATGATGAAAAGGAATGGGAAGGAAATAAGAAAAGACAGGCTGAGTCAAGTTAACATCTAGTTAATTAGTAAATAAGTAAATCTGAATCAATATTATTAGGTAAAAAAATAAAATCATGTATATACCACGGGCGTTAACTGGTTCAAATGATTTTGGGCGACAAAAAGCTCTTGAGCCAAAAGCCCTTGGCTTTTTGCCGCCACGCAATCATTAGAACCCTCATAGCGGCCTTGGTACATAAATACCTATTTCGTAGCCAATTATTACATTAGTGTAGAAGAATGTTAACGCATAACATCACAACAAAGGAAAATAAGTTCTATCTTTATATAAAATAGATAAAAATATTTATGATAAAAGAATATCATAAAATATTATTTTTCAGATGTTTACAAAGCACTTTATACTTAATTTGAATAATCATATTAATGAACAATTACAGCACCTAAGACGTAATTGTCTCCGGGAGGTCGTTGGAGGAAATTGTCCCCTTATTTTTTTCTCGTTTTCTGTCTCATTTCACAATGTTTTCATCATTCCCATCTTCATCATCAACTATTCGGTAGATACTCAATGACTTGTTTATTGAAGGAACACTATTCCTAAATAAAGAAATGACGCCTAATTGGGTAAGAGCTGCAATTCTCACATTGGAAATATTTCTATTGAAACAATGACCAAAACTTCAGTCAGATTCAATATTAAAAATACGATGCATAAATAATAATGCATTATAAATGCATAATGAGGTAAAAGCTACAGCTATCACGTTGTAATTATTTCTATTGAAACAATGACCAACACTTCAGAGGCAGATTCAATATTCAAAATGCGACAACTGGAGTTCCTTTCAGAAACAGTTACGAGACGATAAGCTGATTTATGGAATCGATAGGCTCATGGATTCCATAAATTACGTTTATGGAGCCTCTCCTAAAAGCACTGTCCCATTTGCAGTACGCGGAATGCGTAATCAAGACGAATGACGTGGCGTTATTGCATCATTAATTTTAATACTTCTGGTGGAATGTTCGAATATGGTGAAATCGTCGTTATTGCAATATGCACTTACTTTCCACGAAATTGTAGTTGAATTATTTACAATAAAAATGTGTAATTTTTGAATTCGAATTAAGCGAGTTGGATGAGATTGTTGAAATTTCGAGGGGTTGTCGCATGTTGAAACAGTCTGATTTTCTAGTAGCTGTTACGAGGATGTGAACCATACATATTACAACTTTAAATGTGGGTACACCGTTGTCACAAAGTTAGTAAGGATATTACCATAAAATTAAATCTATACATCAGTCGTGTGTAAAAGAGCGTATTTCATTTGCATAATCGAATGTGTAATCGTGTTAGAAACACACTTAATCAAATTCAATTTAATATATTTGCATCATTTAAGAGCTTGAATAAAACTTTTATACAATTAATAATTAGTTTATATTGGCTGCATTTGCATAAACGATACTTATGATCAAATATCCTACTTTAATGGACACATCATTAGGGAATATTAATGATATTTCATTTCAGGTTTTTATTTCTCCCAAAAGCTTCTTCGGTCGCATTGCGGCCATCTTCAGTGCTACCAAAAAATTTAAAATTTGAGGAGCGGGGACATTTGAGGAGCGGGGACATTTGAGGAGCGGGGACATTTGAGGAGCAGGGACATTTGAGGAGCGGGGACATTTGAGGAGCGGGGACATTTGAGGAGCGGGGACATTTGATGAGCGGGGACATTTGAGGAGCGGGGACATTTGAGGAGCGGGGACATTTGAGGAGCGGGGACATTTGGAGGAGCGGGGACATTTGAGAGCGGGACATTTGAGGAGCGGGGACATTTGAGGAGCGGGGACATTTGAGGAGCGGGGACATTTGAGGCGGGGACATTTGAGAGGTGGGGACATTTGAGGGGCGGGGACATTTGAGGAGCGGGGACATTTGAGGAGCGGGGACATTTGAGGAGCGGGGACATTTGAGGAGCGGGGACATTTGAGGAGCGGGGACATTTGAGGAGCGGGGACATTTGAGGAGCGGGGGCATTTGAGGAGCGGGGACATTTGAGGAGCGGGGACATTTGAGGAGCGGACATATTTGAGGAGCGGGGACATTTGAGGAGCGGGGACATTTGAGGAGCGGGGGCATTTGAGGAGCGGGGACATTTGAGGACCGGGAAAATTTGAGGAGCGGGGACATTTGAGGAGCGGGGGCATTTGAGGAGCGGGGACATTAGAGGAGCGGGGACATTAGAGGAGCGGGGACATTTGAGGAGCGGGGACATTTGAGGAGCGGGGGGGACATTTGAGGGAGTGGGGACATTTGAGAGGGGACATTTGAGGAGCGGGGACATTTGAGGAGCGGGGACATTTGAGAAGCGGGGACATTTGAGAAGCGGGGACATTTGAGGAGCGGGGACATTTGAGGAGCGGGGGCATGTGAGGAGCGGGGGCATTTGAGAAACGGGGCATTTGAGGAGCGGGGACATTTGAGGAGCGGGGACATTTGAGGAGCGGGGCATTTGAGGAGGGGGACATTTGAGGAGCGGGGACATTTGAGGAGCGGGGAAATTTGAGGAGCGGGGACATTTGAGGAGGCAGTGTCGGCGCTAGGCATGGCAAGACCGGGCGATCGCCTGGGGCCCCACAAGACTACTTAGTCATTGATGGAACTGATAGGAAAAAAGTAGTAAAAAATTGACAAATAAATTCAAACTCAAGAAAATTAACATAATTGTATACGTCGGGGAGTAGTAGCCCGATATTTCATAAAATATTCAATTCATAGTTCACTTGTATTTTATTTCATGAGTCATTTTTTATAATTGTAGGTCTCAATGAAATGAAGCAAATGATGCTGATATTAAAATTGGTTCCGCTGAAATTCATATGATTATTTCATGTGTTTAACTAGTAATTTTATTAAAACCAACTAAACACACATTTTTAGCGATTTAAGATTACCGTGGATGTTGTATTATTTGATCACTAAACATAATTATTAGAAACATATTTGCAAAACCCTTTTCTAGCTTTAACGTTGTAATTTTTGTTTTTTGTGGAAATAAATAAAATACCTCGTAGTTTCTTGATACAACTTTCACTTTTTTTTATTTCGAGGGAGGGGGGCAAAATTGCCCCAAGTCCAAACTTATCTAACTCCAACACTGAGAGCAGGTGGGGTTTGGACTGAATAGGTTGTGGAGGTGCTGATGTGTATCACTAGGATTCGATTTCACCAACCAGTATAATCTTCATAGTTAACTCAAGCTTCGTGATCCTGATCCGGAGATTTGATTCATGAAGAGACAGTAGTTTTAGTAATGTTATTACTAATTTAAAGCACTAAACCGGAAAGGAAATCTTTCAAACCAAAAATATATCTCGTTTAAATACGTAAATTCCCTTTTAATTCTAACCTAAAACTGGTGACTGACTGAGATGGCTTACGGCATCAACTGATGTCACCACAGAGCCTCTGACTGGGAGGTCCTAGGGTTCGAGTCACGACGGTGGCAGCTTTTTCGACACCAGCAACATCGAATTCAGCTGCTGTCTGAAGGAGAATTCTAGCGGCTGGCTGCTCTGATCAGTAATTTTACGTGGTTTCTCCGATCAAAACCAGGCGATTGCCAGAGAAGTATCCTAACAAACGGGCCACGGACCTCATGTGATCTTTCCTTCCTCTTCTTTGTCATATCTTCAACTCTTACTTGCACACTTAGTCATACATACACTACACAACCATAAATATCGGGAGTTTAGTCGGCCTAAAATAGAGTTTTTCCAGGCTGGGGCAGTGACCTGTGGTGGGAGATACCATGATGTGCAAACCCCGCAAGCCGTCGTCTAGGTCGGTGCCGGATCTCATCATCCAACTTGAGAACGAAATAGCCACCTCCCGTGTTAAAAAGTGTACTACACTTACGGAACTTATCACGAAATAAACAATCAGTTTAGAAAACAGAAACTGTTTAGAACAACAGAAAATTATGTTAAGTCTTCTTTCATTAACTCTAACGAAACCTCACTGCCCAACAAACAATTGCTCTAAATCCTATATGTCAGCAAACAGAACTAAAACTGTATATCTAACCATTACTATAAGCATTTACTTAAAAGATATTCAGAAAACCGAACCATTAGATGAGCAGTACCAACAGCTAAGCAAAGGATAACTCGTAATCCGGTCCTGATCCGCTGGTCGGAGGCGAATCAACTTGCAAGTCAAATTAGTCGCGAGAGAGACATGTTGATTCGAGTCTAGTGTGTGGTTAATCCTACAACGAGATCAACTGAAGTTGACATGGATCAACTCAGGATCATCTCGGCTGGTTGGTGGAACGGAGCCTATGGCTGGAAGTTCTGTCGTGATCCAGGCGAGAGGATTAGCGGGGCCGTTTCGTTGCGCTCTGTGAGTGCCGCTTGAGCAAACGAGGAATGTGCGATGTTTTAGGGAGTCGGGTGGAATGTGAGGGCTGAGTTGGGAGAGGAGGGGAGAATTGGGACGGGAATGGGTCAAGTGGTCGAGTTGGCGGGCTTGTTGAGGGGTTGGCGGGCTGGTGGGCGGAATGATTGTCGGGCTTGTTGAGGGGTTGGTAGGCAGATGGTGGGTGGAGTGGTTAGCGGGTTTGTTGAGGGGTTGTTTGGGGGGCTGTTGGCGGAGTGGTTGTCGGGATTGTTGAGGAGTTGGTTGTCGGGCTGGTGCGCGGAGTGGTTGTCAGGCTTGTTGAAAGGTTGGTAGGGAGGTGGTGGGCGGAATGGTTGGCGGGTTGGTGGGCGGAGTGTTTGGCGAAATGGCGGACTGGTGGGCGGACTGGTGGGCGGACTGGTGGGCGGACTGGTGGGCGGACTGGTGGGCGGACTGGTGGGCGGACTGGTGGCCGGGCCGATGGACGGTCCGGTGGGCAGGGCGGTAGACGTGTTCTTGAGCAAGCTGATGGGCGCTCGGATGGGTAGACTGGCGGATGGAGCCGTTGACAGATCGGTAGACCGACCGGTGGACGGACCGATGGGCGGGCCGGTGGACGGGCACTTGGGCGAGCTGGTCTGTGAGCTGGAGGTCAAACTGACTGGCGGACTGGGCGGCGGACTGGGCGGCGGACTGGGCGACGGACTGGGCGGCGGACTGGGCGGCGGACTGGGCGGGGGACTGGGCGGCGGACTGAGCGGCTGACTGGACGACGGACTGGACGACGGACTGGACGACGGACTGTTCAGCGGTCTGGCGGCTGACCGGAGTGCGGACCGGCCAGTGGTCGCGAGCCACCCCTCCGCCTCTGCAAGCGCCGCAGTGGTTCGAGGTGCGGGCAGTGGGCGTTGTTGCGGCGCGTGCGTCTGAGAAGCGAGGTCGGGGGCGCGGGGTGCGGCCGTGCGCGGGGGCGGCGGCGGGGCGCGATGCCCGGGGCGCCGCGGGGGCGGCAGCTGGCTCTAAATATACCCGCGCAGCACAATCGATGGGGGCAGGCGGCGTCCGCGACGACGTCGACGCCGCCGCTGGGAACAGCCACGAGGGGTGGCTGGCGCTGGCGCTGGTGCCCATGCTGTGGAAGCCGGGCCCGGTGGACCCGCCGCTCTCGAGCGCCGTTCTCCTTCTAAGCACTCTCCCCGGGGATGTAGAGAGATTACACAGGCACACGAAATACAAAAAAAAGTTGTCGACCAAAACACTTGACACATGTTTCTCTAAGTATGGTGACGTGCTGAATCCGAAGTCAGAATCGCGTTACCACTACCCAGTGTTTCGCGACTAAAAAACTGGAGAGTGGTGGCGTAATTCTGACTTCAGATTCGGATTCAGCTCGCCGACTTCCATAGAGAAACACGAATCCAGTATTTGGGTCTGACAACAATCTCCGAATATCAAAAAAAAAAATGTTATCGTGTTTTTCTGCAATTTAAAAACCTGGAGGGTGGTAGCGCAATTCTGGCTTCGGATTCGGATTCGGATTCAGCGCGTCGACATATTTAGAGAAACGTGTTTCAAGTCCTTGGTTCTGACAACTTTGTTTTGTATGTGCTATTGTTATTATAGGGAGGGACCACTACTGCTTGTCTACAGCTGATAGCGTAACTGCAGGTTGTAGTGCATGGGTCGTTGGTGCGTCAAGTGCGTTCGTTTACACTTGCCAATGCTTTCGACACGTCTTGCTATGCCATCGTCCATCATGATTTAGTTTTGTTTTCCGATCTGTCAAACTGGCCCCTTCTTTGTCCAACTTCTCACTATTAGGCTACTGATGTTCTGCTGATTGATCGATTAGTGATTCTGGGCGCATCAACTGCTAAGGTCATTAGTCCTATAAGTGTAGTGTATGTGTTTTCGGTGGAGGTGGCGCTGATCCAACCGCTGCGTGGAGAGATCCAGCGCCGACTTACGTCGGCTTGCGTGGGTTTTTCCTAACCAGGTATCTCCCACCGTGTCTGCTCTAGGCGGGTCAGAACCCTAAGCTCTCAACTGGTCTTCCAGCATGTGTGGTGGTGTAGTGCATGTTAGTGTACGTGTGTGTGTGTAAAGGGTGAAGATAGGACAAAGAAGAGGAAGAAGAAATCTCGCGCGTTCCGTGACCCGTTTGTTGGGATACTGCTCCAGCATTCGCCTGGTGGTGTTCGGAGATATCACGAAAACTGCCGATCAGAGCAGCCGCCTGCTAGAATTCTCCATCAGTGTCTGAATTGCTACGTAGCTATACTGCGGTTTTTACAGAGCTGCCTCCCAATTCCACTCAAGGCCCGTCACCACGGTGGCATTATGGCACGATTTTCCGCGTCTTTTTCAGTCGTGCCGCTTGAGTCGCTACATCTGCAGCATTACTTGATACGGTCGCGAGCATGCTACACCTAGCGGCACGACAGAGAAAGACTCGAAAAACTGTGGCAAAATGCCACCGTGGTGATGGGCCTTGACTGTAATTGAGAGGCAGCTCAGTGAAAACAGCAGTATACTGTCGAAAATCTTGCCACCGTCGGGGTTCAAACCCTACTATCTCCCGATCGTAGTGACTTTTTGTAGTGAATATTCGATCGTAGTGAATATTTCTGTACAATTAAGGTACATTTGATACCAAATGTTTTTTTTCTACAGGTGACCTTTGAAGCAACTTTTGATTCCTAAGAAACTAACGATATTTTAACATCTCAGAGTAATAATTATTGAACAACTCGGAACACCCTGCGCTTCACATTCATCTAGCAGATAAAACAAATGAATTTTATGGATTGTAAATTCATTCCAAACTCCGTCCCGATCCACCACTCCCCGCCTCCCCGACCCCCGCCATGCCACTCGATAACTGGCGGGGCCCAAGGCACGCCGCGCCTCACTCCGCCCCGCCACTTCACGGCA
>BLKR01000788.1:0-402761 GCA_011170035.1 Teleogryllus occipitalis | reverse complement strand
GTCCTATAGAGGTATTTTACCGGTATAAAAGAACATAGGTATTTGAAAAAGGTATGTAAAATTCCGGCATTTTACCGGTATCTAATACCTTTTCGGTCCCTGCCTATTCCTCATTGCCAGTTTACACTCCCTGGTCATATTTCGAATGACCTGGAACATTTCTTTAGGTCTCCTTTTGTTGTTATGTTCTTCCACTTCTTTGCATTTTTCTTTTTATTTATTTATTTAGCGTCAAAAAACAATTAAAAACTACGTATGACGTGCTATATTTCTTGAAGAAACTTTTCTTTATCTTGTCTTGGTCTACGCTGGAATACCCTGCTGAGTTCTCTGACTTTTATCCTTTGCTTTCTTAGCAGAGAAATATAATACTTGAAAAGAACGAAACATTAGGACTTTATTATTATTATAATTATAAAATAATAATAATAATAATAATAATAATAATAATAATAATAATAATAATAATAATAATAATAATAATAATAATAATAATCACAATCACGCGAATGGAGAGGAATCGAAGGTAAAGTGTATATACTCGTACTATATAATCCTTCGAATCTTCACTTCGATGACTGAGTTTCCAAGATTTATAACAATTGTGACTCTCCATCTTTATATTTCACGGTGAAAATCTTGAAATATCTCTACAGGTCTGATTCAGTTTGCCCATTGTGAAACCATGGAGCAGGTTGTTACTGTGTGAGAACCTCTAGGCACCGGCGGGCGTTCTTTCAGCGCCCGCCGTGAAGGGTTAGGCTAAAGTGACCGTGGGGGAGGGGTTCCGGGATTTCCAAATCCGATATGGCACTGGGACAGTGGTTCTCGAATATCGTTGCGAATGCTCACTCCAAGTTCACTGCGGGAAGGGGGGAGGGGGGAAGGGGGGTCAGGTATGTTTTCCGAAATTTCACTTTACCCCGCTCCTATTCATCCCATTTGCATGATCGACACGGCGTTGGATTCAGGAAGCACGTTGTCATCGCGCTATAAGCCCATATTTTTTAATTTCTTCCCGAAACTGTGAGAAATCATTTTAAATTTTTTTGGAAATATTTCTTGAAAAAACGGCATCGTAGCGTGAATTATATTTTAAAAAGGAGTCCAATGCCGTTTACAGATCGAAAATCGGACAATTTGTTCAGACGTTATCGGTCTAGTAAATTTTGCTTATTTTGGTGCTGCCACGTGGTGGCGACAAATGGAACTAGTGTCGGTACATTTAGCCTTAAACAGATATCGACCAACGTTGTATTCGAATCATTAGGTAAAAGGAAAAAGAAGTATACAAGAAGGGGGCTTAGAGTTTTGGTCGAAGAAGTTAAACAACTAATAAATAAAAAGAAAGAAGCCTACTTAAAAACATTAAAATCACCAAATAGTTTAGATTTAAAACTTAAATACAAAAATAAATCTGTTCTAGTGACAAATATAGTACGATAAATTAAACGTCAAAATTGTGAGAGATATATAGCAAATTTCGAACATGGAAGGTAAGATAATAGATATAAAATTATAAAAGAATTAAACAAAGAAGAAATGGATACTCTAAGAAATAATCCCAAACCAGAAAAATAATGGTTACATTATTTTAAAAACCTATGGACGAATGCTGAAACTGATGCACTATTAATGAAACCCATTGACAATGTAGACATTGATATGCAAGAACTTGAAGAAGTACTCAAGCCAAGTAAAAAAATCTGCAGGTACAGATGATCTGAATGTAGAATTAATAAAGTATGCAACCCTACAGTTTAAACTAACATTAGTAGCTTTCATAAGTACATGTTGGCATAAAGGAATATGTACCTGATGAATGGAATGAAGCATATATCTGTTCTATGTATAAAAAGGGAGACAGAACATTATGTATCAATTATAGAGGAATATGCTTATTAAACTCTTGCTATGAAATCTATGGTAATATAATATAAAGAAGTCTAAAATCAATAATGGAAAATAAAATCTCAGAATCTCAACATGAATTTGGGAGAAAGAGATCTTGTAGTGACTGTATATTTTTTGCAATTACCCAATTACCAGAGAAAAGACGATAACAAAATTTACCAATATTCTAACTGTTCATCGACTATGAGAAGGCTTTTGATAAAGTTAGAACACTACTATGGAAAACATTAAAAAAGACAGTGGTACCAAAACATCTAATAAGAGCTATACAGAGCCTATATAGAGAAAATATAATAAAAATAAGGACAACAAAAAATGGAAAACATGTTGCAATCATTAATCAAGGTGTAAGACAAGGACAAGACATTGCCATCTATTTTATTTAACATATATATTAACGATGTCATAAATGAGTGGCTAAAATTTTAAACAATTTGTAGCAAATAATGTAAATATTACCACAGCATCGTCTGCAGATGGTCAAGTTATTATAAGCTCCACATAAGACAGTATTCAGGAAGCAATATTAAAATTAGATAATATAGGTAAGCAATATAATAAGACTATATTAATAGATAAAACTAAATTCATGGCATTTAGCGGTTGTGATCCAATAATTACAAAAATAGCCCTTGGAAAAAATATAATAGAACAGGGAAATTCATTTAATTACCTTGACTATAAAATAACATATTATAAAAATAATGATTAACAAGTAAAATTAAACAGATATACACACTTCTGTGGCACAATAAGTCGAACTTTAAAAAATAAAGTTAGAAAAGGCCGGCCCGGTGGCCGAGATCGCTAAGGCAGTAGTGTCGTAGTGATCTCGGACCGAAGGGTCGCGGGTTCGAGTCCCGCCTCGGGCATGGTTGTATTTGTGTTCGTCCTTTCACCCTTATCATCAATCACCATATCGTTTCATCCACATAGTTACCATACCGTTAACAGCAATAGTGGTCGCTAATGACCTTAGATGTTGATGCGACCTTAAAATAAACCAAAAAAAAAAAAAGTTAGAAAAGAAACTATAATGAAACTCTATAAAACAATGGTCCTACTCATGCTGTTATACGGAAGTGAGTGTTGGACATTAACCAAAAACCAAATTAGAAAATTAGAATGAGCAGAAATGAAGTTTCTTTGAACCATAGCAGGCTATACACTTCTTGATCACAAGAAAAGTGAAGAAATTAGAAACGAACTAAAAATTTTAAGTGTAAGTGATATTATCAAAGAATATAAAGAAAAATGGAAAAATCATATATTAAGAGTGCCCGAAGAAAGAACAGTCAAGTTTGTCCTAAACTACAAACCAAAAGGGAGAAGAAATGTGGGAAGACCATTGAGTGAGCAGTTTACAGGAGCCGTAACAGACTGAACAAGTCTAATCCTTGCAGTTGATGATGATGATGATATAGCCTTTAAGTACACTAGCTATTAAGAGTTGGCCAATATAATAATTATCGCGAAATAGCGTCTAATAAAACCTTAATACTTATAAGTCGCACTTGGAATTTCACTTGAGTAATAGTTATATATGATACGAGATAACCACGACCCTCCAACGCCCTCTTCATATTTTCTGCACATCATGTGTCCGGGGCCGTGCCCATTTGTATCACGATCTGATATGAAGCACGGAATATTAACCCTTGTTGATCCGTTGTCCTAGTAAGGCTTATTTTTTTACTGTAAACGAAGCCATATTTCAACACTAAGGGTTAATTTTATTATTAAAAATTAATTCCCAAGTTCTTGGCATATCTCAATACCATTATTGAAGCCAGGTTTACGGGGCTTGGTCATAAGTAAAAACGAATTACAAGCTGGTTGTTTGCATGCAAGCTGCCTTTCTGGTTGTTCGTTTTTACTTATGACTAGGGAATGGATTTCCATGTAATTAAATGTTTTGACACGAACTAGATAACAGTATTCAGTTATATTTTTTAGAGTTTACAAGACATTCTGAATGAATTAGAACTATTCTTATTTCACAAACTTTTAAATATTTTAGTATAATTCATTTTTACATATTTTACCAATTACATTTTACTGTCATATACACAATATTACATTTTAATACATTTATACTGTGACCATTCGGATGTTCAACAAACGAATTTCGCGCCGCCGCTGCAGCTATGACGACACCAGTTTATTTCATGAAGGAGGGGTGTATCGGAGGTAGGGAGGGGGTTCTCCCCAACCGTCCGTTGAGACGTCACTAGGCAGGAAAACGAGAGAAAAACGTTCTTGTTGTATTGGAGCCGGCGTACAAGGAGGTTATCTTAAGAAAAAAAGTTATTAGTACTCTACGTTTTGTTAGTACAGGATAGATTGTGATCAGTACTTCGGTTGATAGAATGCATTGTGTTAGAAAATGCAGTTTCTGTTAAATAGTATCATAAACATTCAATAGACTCGTTTAAAAGAAGACAGATTGCAAGAAGTTTTGTAAATAGAGGTTAACATTTATAAACTGTTTCCGCTTGTGCAATGGCACGTGGAACATGTGGTCTGTAATAGTGTGCGTAACGAATCACAGTTCCTTCTGAACAAAACGAGAGTATTAAAGAATGTTATTGTATTTAATATGTGACTATTAAGTATTGCAAATTAGGCATTGAGTAAAATTCAGAATATTATGGAATGAAACATTCATATTTATGCTTCATCTTTACTTGTGTAATTCTCTTAAAGAGTACGAGACTAGATCATTTATCCCATTATAGTTATTATGTAAAAGTTTAATATGACAAATGAGTCATAATGGGTTAAATTTCTATATGTATTTCAGCCTAACATTTAAACACTTGTCAATTTTCAAGAATGTGTTCATGTTGATCTCAGAGGGGATTACATGTATTTGTCATGTAGAGTTTATTTTCTGATTTAAAAGTCTTTGTGGTGTTAACATTGAAACAGATCAGTATTCTGAAGAGGCATTCACTTGTTCCATTTAATTCTTCAAGGTGGGGTGTATTTTAAGCCGGCGGCGCTAGCCGAATGCGTTTACTACGCTCCGTGAAGTCACGAAGGTTAAGCGCATTCGAGACTCGCGGGTTCGTGGTTGGGTGACCGGCCAGAAACCCCGGGATCTAACGCCGTCGAGCCCCTGGCCGAAGGGATAAAAGACACTGACTGACAGCGACGTGACGAGACTTAACTAATATTAAAAGTAAAAGCACGTGCATTAATGGAGGATTACTCCGAGTAGTGCAAAGCGCTCAACGCCCCTTAAGGGGCTTGGAGACGCGTTGCGTCAAGGTGTAGACGCAACAAATTAAAAAAAAAAGTCATTTTGAAAAAAGAACCTGCAATTAACTCTGCACCTAAAGAAAATAATAATTCAGTTAGTGTTTTTTTCTTATACACCAATTTAATAGAGCAATTAGGAATGTGATAATATTGAGTGAATATTAATTTACTATCATATCATTCTTTATTTTCTTTTGATATCTGATTAGTGCTGGTGTTCAATTCTTTCTTTAATCATAAAGAGACTAGCAAATGGACAAATGATTGTCTTCAGAAGCAAACAAAGCTTTGTTTAAAATTGAGTGAAACTTGTTTGTGTTGTTTTGGGGATGTGTTTTTTTAGTAATGCGTGTGTTTTTTATCATTGTTTGTGGATTGACATTCTGTATTTTGGTAAATGTTAAAGAAAACGTCCAATTATAAATGTTCTGTGACTATGACTTTGTTTTTTCTTCAAAATCTTCATTGATAAAGAGCCCCGAATCCATGAAAATTTCTTAGACAACCTGAGGAGAGGTTACAATACATCGGAACGGATCGTTTCAGATGTTCGTGTGCAATATTTGTTGCTGAATCATCTTTCTTATAAATAAAATATAATGCTACTATAGTTCTATTACCAACATATCATCGCCATGAATTGTCAAACTTACCTCCCTCTCTTCACTTACTGCTTACTCGGAGTAAAGGATGGTGGATTTCTGTGAACAAAAGTAATTCCAACTACGTACTTTCTTATGATTCAAACAGCACATTCGTTACTCGATCGAAAACTAAGAAATATTTTTACAATAAATTGTCTTATCGAGTTGATCGATTTGGAGGGATGAATTGAACCCTTGAACCCCCTCCGCTAGGATTCATCACTCGCTTCACGGTTGTAATATTCACTTGCACACCGGCTCCTCGTCAACATTGTCATATATACTATGAACGTATTTTACATTTCGAATACAATTCTTATATGTGGTGAAGTTTAGAGTACAATTACTTCAGTAGAGATAGCACCTACTATCAGCCACTCTGAATTCTTGTTAAGGACTGAACGGTGACGTTTTATGGTCGGAGAATGCTTGTAGAAAACAATTTTAATCACAATAATGAATTATTTTACATATTTTCTATTTTTTCTTACGTTTTGGAAAAAATAGAATATATATATATATATATATATATATATATATATATATATATATATATATATATATATATATATATATATATATAGAGAGAGAGAGAGAGAGAGAGAGAGAGAAAATAAAATATTCTAGTAAATGCCGAGCAGGCATTTGTACCAAGTAAATTGTTAAAAGCAAAATGCGATTCGGAATATTATAATGCGAAAATCAGACGGTTGAAAAGAAAAACCAGAGAAGCGTTTAGCAACAGACACTGTAGTGAAAACCATATGACATTATTTCGAAATTATTCAAAAGCTTTGAGGAAGGAAAAGAAAATCGCAGAGGAACATCATTTAACTCATATTCTTGATGCGGAGGGCAGTAAAAATTGGTCGGCATTTTTTAAATACGTTCGTAGAAGGAAGGAAAATGAAGATGAGATTCCAGTTGTTCGGGTTAATAATTCGCCAATATCGGACGATTGTGAAAAAGCTAATGCTTTTAACGCGTATTTTAGCTCCGTTTTCAAGCAAAAGTCAAATTGTATTCAGATACCATCACTGTCAGATAGAAGTCTTTTTCATAGTAATGTAAATACTTTGCGGAAAAGAATAAAATTAATGAAGAGAGGGAAATCACGAGGCCCGGATTCTATTTCCACGGACGTCATTAAATTAGGTGGAGAGGCTATTATACCATATTTAATTAGGTTATTTCATGTATCGATAAACAACGCTTGCGTACCGGAAGATTGGAAGCTGGCTCTCGTCGTACCTATTTTTAAAAGTGGCGACAAGACATTACTTAGTAACTATAGACCGGGAAGTCTTACATCAGTCGTATGCAAGCTTATGGAACATCTAATTTCTAGCTATATCAGGAAAGAATGGGAGGACAAGCAATGGCTTTATCAGGGTCAACACGGTTTCAGGATTGGTTTTTCGTGCGAAAGTCAGCTAGTCTCACTTTTACAGGACCTAGCCGACGTAGTTGATGAAGGTGGTAGGGTCGACGCGATTGTAATTGATTTTGCCAAAGCTTTTGATGTTGTTCCACACGATCGTCTTGTAAAGAAATTAATAGATTCGGGTTTAGACACCAGAGTGGTAGCGTGGATAAACGAACTACTTCGTGACAGGACACAAAAGGTCCGAATCGGAAATTACTTATCAACTTCGCGAAACGTCACGTCAGGAATTCCACAAGGGAGTGTCATCGGCCCACTCATGTTTCTTGCCTTTGTTAATGATTTACCGACAAGTTTAGTATCTAATGTACGACTCTTTGCAGATGACTGCGTAATTTATAGAATTGTTAACTCGGAGGAGGACGAGAATATTTTGCAGCGAGACTTGGACAAATTACATATCTGGGCGGATACAAACGGCATGGAAATAAATAGTTCAAAGAGCAAATACATCACGTTTGGTAGGGGTCGAAGTTACAATGAAACCGCATATAAATTGAATAATAATATTATACCTCGAGTCACGTCTTGCAAATATTTAGGAGTTCAGCTAGACAGTAAATTGACATGGGAAAATCAAGTAAATTTCGTTGTAGGGAAAGCATGGAGATCTTTGCATTTTATTATGCGGATTTTCAAAAAGAGTTCAGTGAGTGCCAAAGAACTGGCATATATGTCATTAGTGCGACCCATATTAGAATATGGCGCGATATGTTGGGACCCATACAGACTTTTGCTGCAAAGAAATCTAGAAAAGGTTCAGCGTATAGCTTCAAAATTTGCTTTCAGGGGTACCAGGAATAAAGTATGGGAGTCACTCGAAACAAGGAGAACGAAATCGCGTCTCTATGCTATGTATAAAGCGTACACAGGCTTTCGACCGTGGAAAGAAATTCAAAGTCGATTAGGGAAACCTACATATTTCGGCAGAGCGGATCACATGCACAAAATTCAGACAAGAATTCAGAAAACGGACGTTGGGAAATATTCATTCACGAATCGAACTATTAGAGACTGGAACGACTTGCCTGTGACAATCATTGATCCCTTCCCTCATGATGTCAGCAAATTTAAAAATAAATTAAATTCCTAGATGTTTATATGTGTCTTATTACCTCCTATGTAAAGTATGTTATATTATAACTATTATTATTATAACATTATTATTATTACTATTACTATTATTATTATTATTATTGTTATTATTATTATTATTATTATTATTATTAATATTATTATTATTATTATTATTATTATTATGTGCAGTGGCGTGTAGTGCAGTGATGTGAAGTTGAGGGAAAAGAGTGTGTCAGAATCACATTAAAATGTGATTGGCAGTATGGTGAGGTGAGACGAGGCGACGTGAAGTGAAATGAAGTGATGTGAAGTGAAGTGAAGTAAAGTGAAGTGGAGTGCTATGGAAGCTTGCACGGTGAAATGTTTATGTTAATTTGTAAAGTGTGTAAAATTTGTAAAATTTTGTATAGTTGTTAAGTTTTGTAATGTTTAGTTAGTGTATTCTGCCACCAAGTTCTGGAACTTATTTACAGAATTAGTAATAAATCTATCTAAGTGATATATATATATATATATATATATATATATATATATATATATATATATATATATATTGCATTGTTTATTACGATAAAATTCGTTCCCTACTTATGACGAAACCCCGTCCTTCAATATTTCATCAATTGGTGGTGGAGATCTTCATGTCGCAATACCATTGATGGCTTTTTCAGGCTCTGCGGGATCGCATCGCTTCGCAGCCTAGTTCGCCCGCGCGCCGCCAGCGCCATGGCGCGCGCCACCTTCGGCACGCGGCCGCCGTCGCAGGCGCCCCGGCCCTCCATGGCCGGCGCGCGCGGCCCCGAGCCCCGCAAGGGCATCAACCAGCGCATGGACGACCTGCGCAAGCAGCCCGGTGCGCCCCCCACCCCCACCCCCACGCCTCTCACCCAGAGGGCCTAGGGTTTGCGACGCTCGCTTTTCAGCTAGGTCGAATTCAGTCGCTGCGTGGAGGAGAATTCTAGCGGCCGGCTACTCTGATCGATAGTTTTCCGTAGTTTCTCCGATCAACACCAGGCGAATGCCGGAGCAGTACCCTAACAAACGGGCCACGTACCGCGCGCGATCTGTCCTTCCTCTTCCTTATCCTATCCTCTCCCCTTACACGCACGATTACACTAACATGCATTACACTACCACATATTCCGGGAGACCGGGCGGGAGCTTGGAGCTTGCCCCGGCTGGGGCGGTGCCTCGCTGGTGGGAGAGTCCTGTTAGGGAGAAACCCCACTAGTCGACGGTAGGTCGGCGCCAGATCTCGCCATCCAGTGGGGAAGATCACCGCCATCTCCCGAGTAAAAAACATGCACTACATTTACGGGACTAATGATCTAAGCTGTTGACGCGCCCGGAATCACTAACCAACTAATCAAATCTTAGTGAACGGATACTTTGAAATATATATGTAACAATTTTCTCAGAATTTTAGGCAAATACATATGCAATATTAACTTTATATCAGCCGCCACTAGGGCGGGAGAAGTGTTTCCTTAGCTTGCAGTGATAAGGAAAGCGCAATAGATTATTGAACTATGATTTATTAAATATATATAACTTAAATTAAATCACATCTCCTTAGAAAATCACATCTGCATACCCCGTAAAATTTTAGCAGGTCTTCATCAAGGATCACCACTTGCGCCGACTCTATTTGGCATATACATAGCTGACATACCCACTACAATACACACCCAATTAGCACAATTCGCCGACGATGCCGTAATCTGCCGTAGTCTGTAAACAAGTCCAGCCACTCACTTAAGACCATTACCGACAGGTTTTGTTCCACACCGACGTCTTTGGTTGACACATTTGCTTTACACGGGCTTCTCCCTCTGACTTACTCGCAGGCATAGAGAAGCTAAGCACGGTTTTAGAGGAACTTTCGAACCGTCGCAAGTCATGTGCGCACCCGGCTTAGGAGAGTACAATGTCTTAGCAATCACGGCTAATTCGATATTGGGCATCCAGTAATGAAAATAACCTCCTTAGATGTTTCATTTAGGATGTCTCCGACTATTGAAGAAATAAAATTTGCAAATTAGTGCAAAAGCTGCAAAAATGAGTTAACAAGGAATGTCGTTACACATGCGAAACAAGGGGCACTCGAGGATTGTAACTGCCATGCAGAACGTTCTTTTTCACTGGGTGATGTACATGTTTAACTTTTTGGTTTAATGTATTTTTTAACTATTGTTTTTCAAAATGGTGAGCCTTGACATGTTATTTTATATCAAGTGCTATTGTTTCATTATAATTGTATGATTTATTTTAAAGTGAATAACTTGTTATTTATAATCTTAAAAAAATTATTTTTTGTTCATTGTAGCTGGAGATGGGGAAAAAAAGTTTTTGAAAAGTTGCACGAGGAACTTTGCTTAAAGAAAAATAAAAAAATTAAGTTTAATTCTGATTGGGAATTGTTATTTATTTTTTTAAGGAGTGTCTGATAAAGCGTCTCTGGGGCCAAACGCATCTAATGTCAATACACTTCAATTACGGCACTAATGTTCTAAATAGCCGCCGCGGCCGGAGTGTATAGTAACTCGCCAACTTGTTGCCCACAGAAATCGCTTCGACGGACGTGCTTTTCTTTCACACTTTGAGTGGCTACCAGAACTGGAAGCCAGCGAAGAGGCACCAGACGGACCTTCCGAAGTGCATGGCCCCCCTGGATGGCCCCGTCACCGTGTACATCAACCGCCGCGGCGCCGCGCCCTCCTTCCAGCGGGACATCGGGCCGGTCAAGTCGGAGGCGGAGAAGGGCGACCGGCCGCCCGCCGCCCAGGGGCTGCCGCCCATCACTTCCAAGGTGCCGTACTTCGGCCACTACGGGGGCGCGCCCTGGCAGGACAACGGCAAACCGCACGGCGCGCTGGGCTACCCCAAGGACCAGCGCAAGAAGACCAAGTGCAGGAAGATCTTGGGCGACTTCTGCACCTGCTTTCCCCAACAAGGAGGTATGCACTGGAAGCTGTGCCTTAAGGCCTAACAACTTTTATGAATTTACAATTTCAAAAATTACAGTTGAGGCATTTGGATGTAATTAATATTAACTGACTTTTTATGTCGCAGAGAAAAAAAATCAATTTTTGGCTACCATATACATTAATTTATCTGTATGAGCCAAATGAATTTATTGTCATTTTTTGTTTATTCTTGAAATTTTGCAAAATGGAAAGACATGAAATTAGAAACGTTCTTAAAAATTAGATAAAAAGAGCTCCTGCTTATTCCATTTAGAATAAATAATTCTAAATTCGCCCGAAATGTCAGTTGTCATTACCCGATATGCCTCCACTGTGAACAATAAACAAAAAGGGGGGTATATTTACATTTACGTCTGGGATGCAATATTAGGGACCATCCCGGCATACGCCTTAAGCGATTGAGTAAACCTAGAAAAAATCTCAATCAGGATGGAGGCTTAAGGCCGAAACATTGAGAGCAGGAAATATCAGAATTGAGAGTGAAAAACAAAGAAAAGGGAAAGAAAAGATAATGGAGGTGGACAAGAGAAGAGAATAAAGAAATAACATTGAAAAGGATACGGGGAAATCAGAAGGAAAAATATAATACATATAATTTTACAATTACATAACAACTGGTTGTACTTGAGGACATGTACAATACATAATCTCAATGCATCCCCTTCAGAGAATCCAACTCATCTCAATGATTTGGGTTTTTTGAAGCTGTTCACTCGAACAAACGTTAATATTAAAACATTTAGCGTCGTATTTACAAACCACCGCCAGGGGCCTGCCAAGAGCAGGAGGCTCCGAGTTGGATTTTGCCATTTTCGAACGGCCCCCAGTAGGTGGCAGCCACTAGGAAAGCCCATGACAGCGGCCTCAAGGGCTGCCACAGTTCTCCAATCTGGTTGACTTGCGTGTGTTTCTATCCCTCCCAGTTGTTGTATGTTGTTATTTAAGGTCGCATCAACATCTTACTAATTAGCAACCACTACTGGTGTTAACGTTATGGTAACTGTGAAGATGAAACGATGATAAGGGGTGAAAGGACAAACACAAATACAACCATGCTCGAGGCGGGACTCGAACCCGCGACCCTTTGGTCTGAGGTCGCTACGACACTACTGCCAACGGATCAGCCGTTGTTGTCTTATCTATCTCTATTTTACACCGATTTGGCTTGATTTTTTGAACGCACTTCTTGATTTACGGCAGCCGAGCATAAATTTAGCACTACTCTATGGGATATCCGACAAAAAATGCCGTTTGACAGGAGTTACAAATCGATTGCCAAAAGTTAGAACAATTGTTGCTAAAATCCTAAATATTTACTGGTCAATTAACAGTAATTCTGGGCGGAAAACCCCGCTCATAAATATTTTTTCGTCGTGGCGTACGCGCAGGCAGAATATCTCCTTCGGCAGGTAAATATAACGATATTTCCGCCTCGTACGTAAACGAACTAGCCCTCTCCCCCTGAGACAGCGTCCTTTCTACCCCTTGGGATGTTGCACAAATCAGAAACAACCGTGGTTCTACCTGCTATCGATTGGTCAACGCGTCCCTCCCCCTGCCCTCCCCCTGACGCGGGATGTCCAAGTTTCTCAGCGCGGTTGGGAAGATAGAATTTGCCGGCTAATTTTTGTGAGGGAAAGGGTACACAAATTAACTGGATATTATAAAACGCTAATCAACGCTTGTATATTCATTGTCATAAAGAATATTGTTCCAAGCGGAAAGAAAAATAACTTCATTTAGATTTCTTACGCTGAAGTGCTTTTTCGCCTGGCGTGCGAGACTGACCTGTGCCGTTCCCCCATTCATAGCAAGCCCCCTCTCTGGCAGGGAGCTGAGGGTGATTTCTGAATACCATCGGCCATGTTACAGCTAGCTGTCTCTCAAAGAGTAGCAACGGGTTCCACGTAAGTGGCTGTCAGGGGTTTCCTGGCTGCGGTTTGTAAATATGGGCCTTAATGCTGTTCCAAAAATTTTTAAGATTGATGCATTTGGCAGGGAGATACTCGCAATTTTTTACCCCATGCTCGGGGTGTTTGTTCGAGGGAATGGATGGTTCAACCATTGGAAGGAAGATCCACACATAACCATCAGATTCGAAACGTTTCAGCTGAAACTTGGGAAAAACGTTAGAAGTAAGATTAGCTGTGATGTTCCGAAATAAAATATTTCAATTTTGGAGGCACTTTACGCAAAACGACTATGATATTTTCAAAATTACCTGTATAATCGTTGAAGATGATTATTTACACTTTTTCTCGAATAGAAGGAAATGCATTTATAAAAACCGTATGTTTTCGATTTTCTTAAAAAACTATGAAATTTAGAAAATGACAAAATTCAAATTTATTTTCCAACTTGTTCGAAACCTCCAATATTAAACACGTACATTTCTTTCTCAATGCAATCCCTTATATTTAAAGGATGCTATGCTCCTTCCAGAAGCAGTATAAGTAGTTACTGAATAATTAGTCACATGAATAGAATAAAAAAATAGTTTCAATACCCCACACAGTCCTACTTTTTGAATGCCCCAGAAGTAGGTTGTTTTAAGCGAATTCTGACTGAATCAGAGTTATAACGCAAAACGTGTCACATGTCCCACCTGCTGCTATAAGAACTCTGCAATTACATTTACTGCATTACTCAACTATTATTTTCAATTCGTAAAACTATTTACAGTGACAAACAGTAAGTCTGATTTTCTTTGACACCATAATTATTGTGGTCAAAATGTAATGTAGGGCAGTCTGAAATCAAACCTTTCATCCCATATATTATTTACATATTACCAATTTCTGGCTCACATATGAAAACCGTTAATAATTAGGGTGTAAAAATAATTAAAATCTAATAAAAGTCGTGACAGAAAAAGATCTTTTGATTGCAATTTTTTTTTATCAATCAACAGCAATCCAGTAAAAGTACAATAACTTTATATTAGAAATTAGAAAAGGTTCCAGAACTAATCACGAACGAATATGTAGCATTTGTAGATTTCACTTAACACTTTGTTTACCAATATTCAGGCTTTTCTAAATCAAGAAAGTCAAATCTAAATGTAGCATTATATTTGAAAACTTGCTAGACTCTCTAAAATTAATATACATAGAGAATATACTTTCAAATTTAGAAGTAATAAATTGCAATCATAAGATTAACTATACACAATTATTACATTTAAAAAGGCAATCTAGTTTATTTTTTGGCGTTTTCGCTATTATTATTGTTTTTATTATTAACGGCAATTTTTTTCCGCAGGCGGAGTACTTCAACAACCAGAAAATGGTGAGTAAATGTAGTACATAATCAAATGCGATCAACTCCGTAGCCAGTTCTAATGATAATTTCCATTTATAGTAATTTTTACTTTCTGTTATACGTACGTATATACGGAGAAATAAACGTAGTATAGAGAAAGTTATGTAAAGCTGCGGAAAATCTATTTAGAGATTTCAACGGAACTACACGTTTTGGGGTCCCCTGATACAGAAAAAGGTTTTTTTTCAAAACTTCCGTCCGTCTGTCTGTCCGTCCGTTAGTCCGTCTGTGAACACTACTAGGACCTAAACCACATGTACAAATTGTTCCAAATTGTAGAAACTTCCGTCGATCCGGCTTTAGTTGAATATTTGAGATTTTGAAAAACATTCTTTAAAATTTGGGAGTACTTTACATGAAGCCCCTCCGATATTTTAAAAATGTTCCCAAAATAGGCTCCAAATTTTTTTTTAATTTCTTGTAAGAATATATATATATATATATATATATATATATATATATATATATATATATATATATATATAGGTAAAGTTAGTGCCAAACAAACTCCATACGACATTAACTCATATTGCTCTATTCTTTATTTTTTCAAAAAATACTAAAATTTCATTTTTTACTTGTTTCTCACGTCGGTAATAATTATATTATATATATATATATATATATATATATATATATATATATATATATATATATAGAATGCTTCACATGATTATATTTACGAGTGCATGCTTTAAAAAATATCAGAAAAAAATTCTCAAAAACTCTACAGTTTTCTGTTAATACACGCATTTGCATCCATTTGTATACAATATTGCATTTGCAAGTGGAAATGCTTCAATTGTCTTCAATTGAAATTTTTCGAAAACGCAATAGTTTCCTGTGAAAAAGAGCTTCAAATATCGCATCTACAGTAATGCCTAATCGCCATTTTCTTCAAAACGGCTTCAAATTTGTCAATCAAAATTTCTAATTTGGATGAGGCTTTACTCTTCTTTAATATTCTCAAAGTGATATTTAGGTTGTACTATTGTAAAAGCAAAACGTTAAAAAACGTCCAAAAGCTGTACTTTGGATGACGATAGATGACGGCTGGTCAGAGAATGGAACAAGACCTTAAAGCCAGACCACACCAAGGAAATTATAAAACTTTACTACGAGAAAGTCTGTGCCATTCTGTAGCACCTCTAGTTTGAGTTTGTAATGACGCGATGCAATTTTGTATACTGCTTAAAATGTGTTTACCGAAAAATTCCCTTCAAGTTCACAACAAAGAATCTTTGAATGTGTATATAATGAGTTAATAATACTTTTTCCTCTTTTTCAGGTGGTCCTTACATGCACTACTTTGGTAACGTATCAATTTTTTTTGAAAATTATATTTGGGTAATGCCAGGAAGTATATTTAGGTCTCTAGGCAACATTGACCAAAAAATTAGTTTAAATATCTTGATTTCTAATAAAAGGGAGACCAGAGGTGGTTGACTGTCAGTTTTCTGCATCATACACGATTATTCCATAAGTTCAAGATATGCGCTACGTGTTTTTCTATATCTACACTTGGGTTTTCGTAACGTGGCAGGTGAGGGTATTATCATCAAGAAGGAATATGGCACGGTTTTTCGCGTCTTCTGCGACATCTTGCGGCACGACCAAGAAATACGCAAAAAGTCATGCCATACTCCATCTCGAAGATAATACCCCCAGCTGCCACGAAAACTCAAGTATAATGAACTTCCCACAGAAGTCTCAGTATGATCAGTGCCACAACGGTGGAACACTGATCTGAAATAGATTTGAGAACTCGCTTTTTAAATGATTTACTGTTTGTGTGAGTGTATAAACGTTTCAGGGTTTTTAAAAATTGCAACTAGTTTATTTACACAAAATTGCAACGAGTTAGTTGATCACTCGCACATTGGCTCTAAAACAAATATTATAAATGGTTATTGCATTCGTTATTGTCAGAGAATATATTTAATATTGTGAATTTGTGGAAATGAGAGGATATAATGTATTAGTGTGCGGGTAGTAGTGCAATCGGGATTTGATTCTGCGAGTAAATGTGTAATATTAGTCAAGATTAAATGTAGTTTTATGTGGGACATAATTTGAAACATTTTCGGTTTTGTAATTTTATGAAATTTGCAATGTTTTATAAAGTTAGTACGTGATATAATTAATTATTTGTCATGATCCATTAATCTTGCAGTGCTTTACTTATAAATAGTTTTGTACAATTTGTATTTTATTAATGTGATTTTTAGCTAGACTATGTAGGAGAACCAAAAATCAATTGATTTATATGAACGTAATGAATATTCGTAATGCTTTGGAAATTTACAAGCAAGAAGTGATTTAATTTTTAAAAAAATAGATATTACTTTATTAATGCAGTTTTAATGTTTTTATTCAATGTCAAAGTGGCGTCTAATTAAATATATTCCATGTAAAAGTGGCGTCTAATTGAATGTCGAAATATAGTTTCGTTTTTCGATACCCATGGAATTGGTGTACTCAATATGTTTAAAAGGGGAGGAAAATCAGGTACGACATGTAAAAATTTTGGCTTGACATTAACTTTAATTTAGTTTTTATTCTCCATTTTTCTGCCTATTGAACATATGTATTGAGATCATATTATCATATACACATAAAATGTCCGAAGGGAAAGAATAGAGAAGTGCCATTAGCGTACAGTGAAGACTGAGGAAGATAACGGGACATCTGAGAGATATTTGAAAGAACGAGAGAGAGGCAGGATCTTTAACGCGATCCTGCATAGTAGGAACGTTTTGCGAGAATGTTGTCTCAATTTTAATCATAAAGTATGTGTTATTTAACAAGTTTAGTATGATATTATAAAGATGTTGGGGGAGACCTATCTTTCGTAAAAATTGATAAATTTTGCTCTTGGTGATGAAAGGCGTTTGCAATGAGTTCGATGATTCGAATTAATTGATATGTCGTGGAATGATAAGCTCTGAAACCTAATTGAGTGTTGATAAAGTTATAAGTGAAAAGGAATTTATAGTTAGTATTAATTTTTCAAATATAAAGGGAAGAAAGTAGACTAATTGGTCCACTGTTTGATTGATTGATTAATTTTTTCGTGTTTCCGGGCACGTCAACTGCTTTGGTCATTAGTCCCGTTAGTGTAGTGCATGTCTTTTCTCGGGAGATGGCGGTGATCTTCCCCCGCTGGATGGCGAGATCCGGTGCCGACCTACCGTCGACTAGTGGGGTTTCCCCCTAACCAGGACTCTCCCACCAGCGGGGCACCGCCCCAGTCGGAACAAGCTCTAAGCTCCCGACCGGTCTCCCGGAATATGTGGTAGTGTAGTGCATGTTAGTGTAAGTGTGTGTGTAAGGGGAGAGGATAGGACAAGGAAGAGGAAGGACAGATCGCGCGCGGTCCGTGGCCCGTTTGATAGGGTACTGCTCCGCCATTGGCCTGGTGTTGAGACCTAGTTGAGACCTGGGGGGGACCTAAAGAGTTGGAGGCCCTGGCAGACACAAGCTCGACGTGTTTTCAGGACAGGCTGCCAAATTCTGGTATTTAGAAAGTTCTGTCTTATTGAGATTGTTTGTCATCCGATTCTGTCTTATTGAGATTGTTTGTTAGTGGACAGCCTACATCTATGATTGTTGCATACTTTTGTATTTTATTGATAACTACTATGTCCGGGTGATTATAATCCATAGTTTTATGAGTGACAATAGGCCAATCTTAGTAGAATACTATTTCACTCTTTTCTATAACCGGTGAAGGTGAATATTTATAAAATGGTGGAGGGTTCTCAATTAGTCTATAATTTGATGCCAATTGTCTATGGATTATTTTGGCTACTTGATTGTGCCCAAGGGATTGATTTGGGATTGATATCCCAAGATATGCAGTGTTGGCAAGAACTGGGAAAACTGCAATCACATGGTCGATGGTCTCATTTGGCTGATTACACATTGTACAGATATATTTTATACTGCTCTTCAGTATGTGTTTATCATAATTGCGTGTTTTTATTACCCCATCTCGAATTGCTATTATAAATCCTTCAGTTTCAGGAAATAAATTTCCCATTTTCAACCACAAGAGAGAAGAGATTTTATTAACTGATGGGTTATTTAAGAAATTAAGATACTTAGAGCTGAATAGTTTGCATCTACAGCTACACATCTTGCATCTACACATTCTTCAGTAATACACTATTCGAGGCGTGAAAATACATTCGCATTTTCTTTTCTTGTGATCTGCAAAGATTGAAGATATTAAGCAGGCCTCTATCTCCTTGGTTTCTGGGAAGATAAAGCCTTTCGACAGCGCTCTTGGGATGATGTATTCTGAATTTTGTTAGGGTGGTTCGAGGAATCGTATCCAGTTCTCGAAGGTCTTTGTGTGAATATTTCAGAATACCAAAGGAATATGTCAATACTGGGACAGCATAGGTGTTAATAGCACTTATTGTATTCCATGAGTACAATTTTTTGTTCATCAACTTTGTGATTCTTGATTTTTAATTTTCCTTGAATATCGACTTCATATTTGTGTGGTTCACTCGTCTATTTTGTTGGATACCAAGATATTTATAAGTGTCGTGGTACAAAATCTGTCGAAAATCAGGTTTCATCAGGAGTTTTATCAGGTACATCGACCAATTTACCATTTTAGGTGTATTTCGGCACATTTATCAAATCCAAAGTACATAGCAATGTCTTCACTAAATACCCGCGTCACATACTTCAGCGCTTTCAGGTGGTTTTGGCTCTTGGGAAACAGTTTAAAATCATCCATAAAGAAATGGCTGATTCGGGATCTAGGATCTCTTTATTATTATTATTATTATTATTATTATTATTATTTTTAATATTATCCTACATTTTCTCAGCTATTTTTGCTTGTAAAAATGCTCACCTTCCCCAGAGTTGTTTTGGGGACAGAAGAAGAACTTCATCTTATATCTGGACTTAAGATAGAAATTTTCTAACGATATGTGCTGTTTGCAACAAAGCTGCGCGCTGTCACATGTTCAGAATGTTTTTCGGTACTTTAAGTTCTGTTATGTTTTTACTGACCGGGCCTTCCACCGATATCACGAGTGGGTATGTTTTGGTAGCATTTAATTTCCAAACATATTTTAGTTCATAGGATAAGTTTTCATATTTCGAAATTTTTTCTATTTCTTCCTCTTTGATGTTGTGGAATAATGGTACTGCGATGTCTATTATTACTCCTTCTTTCTTCTTTTTATTTATAAGGAGAATATCTGGTCTATTGTAATCGACATTACGATCAGTTAAAACTGGTCTGTCCCAGTACAAAAGGGTGAAACTTGTTTCCAGCACTGGAGGAGGGGTGTACTTATAGAATGGCGGCGTTGATTCATCCAATAATTTATGCTCTATCGCAATTGCCTTGTGCACGATTTTCGCAACGTGATTATGCCTTCCTAAGTAAGCACTGTCTGAGAGGGAAGAGCATGCAGCTGTGATGTGTTCTGTAGTTTCTCCTACAGCTCCACACTTCCTATATTTATCAACCACATCTTCTTTTAAACAATGCTTTCGATAGTTTCTTATCTTGATAACTCTGTCTTGAATTGATATTATAAATCCCTCGGTCTAAAGATATATTTGTTGCTCCAAAAGCCACTCCACCGTGGAACGTCTGTCTACATCATCTCGAAACAAGAGTTTTGGGTATCTTCCATGTATTTCGTGTTGTTTCCAGTCATTAAAGTTCGACTGGTGTGTAGAAATGTTTAATTCATAATTTCGTTCATGGAGGGTCAACAAAGTGAAACCGCGGTCCTCATTAACAGTTAATTTCATTAATATGTTGGCGGATTTTAAAAGGATCTGTCGCATTTTTCCCTCTTGTCACAAGCAAAGCGTTTTTATGTTAACTAACCCTCTGCCTCTCATCATTCGAGGTAGATATAACCTTTTTACTGAGGAGTTTGGATGAAGACAGCGTAATTTATGTAAGTCTCCTCGTTGATCTGTCCAGCTCCTCCAGCTCGTATTCAGTCCACTTGACAATACCAAAGGAGTAGGTTAGGACCGGCATAGCCCAGATGATGATAGCTGAAATCAAATTCCCCCCTGATAATTAAGTGTTTAATAACTTTGTTTGCCGCTATTTATATTTTATTCAAAGTTCCTCCTAGATACGATTATGGTCCAGTCGATGGTTCTGAGGATTTCCCAAATTGCGATATGTTTCTTCAGGTGGTATCTGTTTAATGTCACAGAAAATTTGGTTTGTGTTTTGTACATTTCCTTTATGAATATTTATTATACCGCATTTATCAAGACCAAACTTCATCCCGATGTCATCGCTGAACATTTTGTTACACTTATAAGCGATTCTAATTTATCATACGTTTCGGCGTAGAGCTTAAGGCCATCCATGTACAGTAAATGGGTTAGTCTTTTTGTGTTTTTCATATTCAATCTATAGCAACATTTAGTGTTGTTCAAAAGAGTTGATAGTGGGTTTAGAGCTAGGCAAACCATTGTGCTGATAGGGAATCGCCCTGAAATATATCTTTTCGGACATCAGCTTTTCCCAAGCTATTACATTTGTACTACAGTCGTACATTTGTACGCCATTTATTCATTAGATGTTGAAGAATATTTCTTACATTTGGACAGATTTTATATATTTTCAGTACTTTGTTTAGTCATTTGTGAGGAACGGAGTCAAAAGCTTGACTGTAATCAATATAACAGATGTGGAGATTTCTTTTCTTTGAGCTTGCTTTAAGACCACAGAATCAATGATGAGTTGATGTTTACATCCCATAGCTCCCTTAATACAACCTTTCTGTTCTTCTTCTTCTTCAGATATTATTATTTGCACAGTAACTTCAAAGATATTATTTGCACAGTGGTTAGTATTATTATTATTATTATTATTATTGTTATTATTATTATTATTATTATTATTATTATTATTATTATTATTATTGTTATTGTTATTATTATTATATTAATATTATCCATCATCATCATCATTAGGATTAATCGTCCGTTACTTTAAATATAGTTCATAAGTCCTCAAGAGGAACGCGAGGTAGCATCTCCGTGTACGGCCTCCCTCATACGCGCTCCTGCGTCATTACCCAGCGGCAAGAATTGGGAAGGAAATAGGATAGGGGTAGAGTTTAGGACACTTCACAGAGGTTGCACTAGCCCTTGTGAAGCAGCGAAAGTCATTTTGTTGGAACAAATTTCACAAAGATTGTCCGGGAATCGAACCCGGACCTCCTTGGTGAAAGGCGAGAGACTTCGCTCTGAGTCACGAGCTTCGAAGTGTTTAAATGTCATCGCTTCGCATACATTTCCCAAAGTTTACAACGGTCTTCCTATTTTTTCTTCCTCGCCCTTAATTCGTAAGAAGAAAAGTATTATAATCGTGCGCCAGAAAACAGCGAATTGTTGATAATAAAATTCTTATTGCAGGACCCTGGTTCGAAAAAAAATCTTGTTCCAATATAGAGTAAATGGCATGTTCTAACTTGTTTTACACTCAGAATACATGTTTTTTTATCTTTAATAGCAAAAGAATCAATTGACGGCAAAACGTCTCTGTCTATCCGTCCGCCTGTGGTCAACGAAAGCTTGATAGAATACTTAAAAATTCAATTTATAAACCATACTTATTATTGACATTTCACCATCATCAACAAAATCATGTTGCGGGCTGTCGAGGCCGTCGTTTCCATTCTTGATAGCACAGTAGCTGGAGAGCTTGAGGTAAAAAGCTAGTGCATCATTTGGCATCGGGTTCATTAGAGATCGAATACCGTTTAGCTTGTCTTCCGAATTTTCCCGTTTGGCCAAAGAGGCGTCAGGAGGGCATTAAAATTTGTTGCGTTTTTCATTTGTGAATGTCAACTTGTTTTCTCCTTAATGTCAACATCAAATTGTTAATTATTAAATTTAGTTTTGAATACCGTAGTAAATGGCTTGTCTTTTTAAGAGATATATGTCCTTCACCTTCAGTCCATTCATTTTCTCGTTTCTGGAATTAGTTTTGAGATTGAAGTTGTTGTTTATTTTCAATTTGAGCAGTACTCTTCAAATGTTCAGATTTCTTTCCATGAACTTTAAGAGGATTTCTTTTTCGACGTATGTTCATTATATTTCAAATATTCTTGTGGAGTATTGTGACCATTCGGATGTTCAACAAACGAATTTCGCGCCGCCGCTGCAGCTATGACGACACCAGTTTATTCCATGAAGGAGGGGTGTATTGGAGGTAGGGGGGGGTCTCCCCACCCGTCCGTTGAGAAGTCACTAGGCAAGAAAACGAGAGAAAAACGTTCTTGTTGTATTGCAGCCGGCGTACAAGGAGGTTATCTTAAGAAAAAAAGGTATTAGTACTCTGTTTTGTTAATACAGTATAGATTGTGATCAGTGCTTCTGTTGATAGAATGCATTGTGTTAGAAAATGCAGTTTCTGTTAAATAGTATCATAAACATTCAATATACTCGTTTAAAAGAAGACAGATTGCAAGAAGCTTTGTAAATAGAAGTTAACATTTACAAACTGTTTCCGCTTGTGCAATGGCACGTGAAACATGTGGTCTGTAATAGTGCGCGTAACGAACAAAACGAGAGTACTACAGAATGTTATTGTATTTTTTATGTGACTATTAAGTATTGCAAATTAGGCATTGAGTAAAATTCAAAATATTATGGAATGAAACATTCATATTTATGCTTCATCTTTACTTGTATAATTCTCTTAAAGAGTACAAGACTAGAACATTTATCCCATTATAGTGATTATGTAAAAAAATGGCTATGTTATAGTGATTATGTAAAAAAATGGCTATGTTATAGTGATTATGTTAAAAAATGGAAAGTCACCTGGAGAAGATGAAATACCTGGTGAATTAATAAAAGCTGGAGGAGAGGAATTATTGAAGGCATTACATAAAATAATATGTAAAATATGGGAAAGGTATGAAATACCGAGAGAATGGAAAAATGGGATTATATGTCCAATATATAAGAAAGGAGACCAACTCGATTGTAAAAACTATAGAGGAATTACACTCTTGAACACTGTATATAAGATATTTTCCAGTATAGTTCAGAGGCGATTGAACAACTTCGCTGAAAATATAATTGATGAGTATCAATGTGGATTCCGGAAAGGTAGACGAACTACAGACCAGATATTTAGTATTAGACAAATAATGCAAAAATGTTACGAGTATAACATTGATTTACATTTACTCTTCGTTGACTATCAACAAGCAATTGACAGTATTAACTGGAACCAGTTGTTTAGAGTCCTAAATGAGGATGGAATGCCAAGCACATTGATAAGATTGATCCAAACTTGTTTGTCTGAATCTCAATGTAAAGTATACATTGCTGGGAAGATTAGCGACCCATTTAAAATAACATCGGGTGTTAGGCAAAGTGATTCGCTATCAGCTACACTATTCAACATCGCTCTCCATAGTGCTGTGAAAACATTTTTTTTGTTTATTATAGTCGCATCAACCAAAGGTTCTTAGCGACTTTTCAGTATTTTACATATATTTGATTTTACATTATATATATATATATATATATACATATACATAGAACAAAGTTTACAATAGAAATGAGGTTATTTTAATGGTACAAAACTTGACATCCAATCATAGCTGGTATGATAATATGTATAGGAAGTCACTTATATTTTATTAAATATATTAATGTTCTGGCAAAATCTTATGATTTCCTGTTGATAGGACTTGGAATATACAACTGCTTCGAATTGTTGCTCCGGTGATAGGCCATCTCTTTCTTCCTGGAACTTAGGGCAAACTTTCAAAAGATGAGATACCGTTAGTTCAACCTCACAAAAGTCACAGAGGGGTGCGGGTAATTTGTGAAACAGGTGTGTGTGTGTGTTAAATTAGTATGTCCGGAGCGAAGTCTGGATAGCACTACTTGATATCGCCTAGTCATTCGTTTATCTAGATACACTGAGAAGAAATCTTATTGCGTTTTATGGAGGTGGCTGGCTTTGTATTTGGTCCATTCTTGATTCCAGTTAGTCAACATTCTTTTGTTCATAAATTTTAGGATGTCAGTTGTAGTGTTAACTAGGTTGTGAACTGTATTGTCTTGTTTGAGGTTTAGCAAGAAAGAAGTCGCTGTGCTAAACTCTTGAGTAACGTTGTTTTCCAAGGATGTGGGGATCCAGACAAATGAGATATCTTTTCCCGTTAATGATATCTGATGGTAGAGTTCAGTGATTGTTAGTAAGATTTCGCATTTGCGCTTACAATGGTTTAACTGGAGTAGAGTTCTTGATGAGTTAGTTACAATTGAGAAAGAGGGGTGCGTAAGTTCTTTGACCAGTTTTAAAGCCTGCATGATTCCATATAAACCCGTAGTTGTTAGACTTACGTGGGGTTTGAATGTATACAATGTGTTGCGCTCAGCGGTATACACATTGACTTCCGGACCGTCAGTCTTGAGAATGGACTTGATACCGATAACAGTGTGTGACTTGTATTTCTCAGCAAAATCATCGAGAACAGATGTCCTGTATTCACCTGAGGATGAACTTTTCTCAAGTTTCAGTAAATACAGGTCAATTTTGAATTCTTGTAACAGCCAAGGTTGAATTTTGGATGGGCGGTGTTTTTCAATCTGAGAGAGTTGAATATTAAGTATTTCGGGAGGTTCCTTGATTTTTAGATAAAAGGGAGGGATAGATTTATGTTTCTTGAAGAGATCCCGAAGGTATGGTGAAACATTGTTGGTTACAATTGGATTGATAGACGAGCCAGCTTTAATTGCATACTTCATGCCGTGCAATTGGCGTCGGAATCGTAGAGGTGGCTCCTTGGCTTCAGTAAGTAAGCTACCAATAGGCGTGGTACGGAGGCATCCTGTACATAAGCGGAGCACTTGATTGTGTAGAGTGTCTAGCTTCCTAAGAACACTTATGCTAGCTGAGTTGTAAATGATAGATGCATAGTCAATCTTACTTCTGATAATTGTTTTATAAGTAAGAAGCAAGATGTCTATATTCGCTCCCCAGTTGTTGTGGTTAAGATATTTGAGAATGTTAAGCCGTTTTTTACAGTTGTCAATCAGCTTCTGGATATGTTGTTTCCAGCTCAATTTGTTATCAAAGTATAGGCGTAGAATTTTAGTACAGCGGACCGCAAGCAGGACATGGAAACCCTGAAAGAGATGCGGCAACGTATGGTGCCTATTTCTTGAAAATAGGATACATTCAGATTTTTTGGTGGAGAATTTAAACCCTGACTTCAGGGAAAATTCGGAGAGTTTGTCGAGAGCTTCTTGCATGTACTTTTTAGTGTTCAGCAGATAATTGCCTTTACATAGAACAATGATGTCATCCGCGTATTTCCTTACTGTAACACGTAAGGCAATATCCTTATCCACGTCATTGATTGCGATAAGGAAAAGTGTTACACTCAAAACTGCCCCTTGTGGAAGACCATTTTCATGCATCCTAGGTTGAGATATTTGGTTATTAATTCTGACTTGAAGCTGTCTATTAAGTGTAAAATTGCGGATGAACTCGAACATATTTCCATGAACACCGATGTTGTGAAGAATTCTAAGTACTCTATAGGTCCAGACCATATCATAAGCCTTTTCTATGTCTAAGTTGACAGCAAGTACGTGTTGGTGATTGATAAATGCTTCTTGGATGAATGTGGCAGTTCAGTAGGTGAGATTGTGTGGAATGTCCTTGACGGAAACCAAACTGGTTGTTAGCCAAAATTTGTTGGGAGTCCAGAAACCAACGTAGTCTATTGTTGATGATCCGCTCAAGAATTTTGCACATATTAGATGTTAGAGATATTGGACGGTAGTTATCAGTTATAACCGGGTCTTTACCTGGCTTAGGAACAGGAATGACTGTATCCAGTCTCCAGGTGCTTGGAAAGGTCTTTTCTCTCCATATAGAATTGTAGATGCGTAATAGAATATATTTTCCTTTAGAGGGTAGCTTTTTAAGGAGAATATTTGGAATATTGTTGGGGCCAAGAGAAGAGTTGTTGGATGATTCAATAACTTCATCAAGTTCATGTGGTGAGATATTCACGTTAAGTTGGTATTTATTTGCTAAAATTTCATTCCCTTTAGGAATTAGTTTGGTTTCTTGATCGTTTTTATGTGAAAGAAATTCGTGCCTGTAGTTGTTGGAACTCGAGTTATTGGAAAATGTCTTGGCAAATTGGTTATCAATGTCAAATGGGGCGGTAAGTATTTTGTCGTTGCTTTTAATAAAGTGGATACAAGTTGATTTTTATTTCCCTGAATAGCTTTGATTGTTCTCCATGTATTATTGATGTTACAGTTACCGTTTAATGATGATAAGTATTTAGACCAAGAATTGGTTTTGCTTTCTTTGATGGCTCTTCTGGTGATAGCTCTGGTCCTTTTGTATTCAAGCCTGTTCTCAGTTGATTTATGTTTCTTATAACGGTTAAATGCATGTTTTGAATTCCTTATTGCTTCTTTACAGTCGCTATTCCACCAAGGTGTGTTTGCTCTTTTAATTTTGAAAAATAACTTTGGAATAGCCAAGTTTGCTGCAGTAATAATCCAATTACAGAAGGGTTCGATGGTAGCATCAATGTTGTTAAATTTAAAGGGTATATTATCGTCTATTGTGGATGCAGAAATGAAGTTCAGGTATTCTTCCCAACTGGCTTTATTGATGTTTCATCTGTTTATTTGAACTGAAGGAGCAGGTGTAATATTTATGTTGTTAACACCAATAAAAATGGGGAAATGATCGCTATCATATGGGTAGTCTGAAACGTTCCAAGAGCATTTGTGTGCAAGGGATGCTAATGATATAGATAAATCTATGGCGCTAAAATTATTTTTGTTGATATTGACATGTGTACATTCTCCGGTGTTTAATACAATGCAATCGTGGTATTCAAAAATGTCTTCAAGCACAAGGCCTCTGTTATGTTTTATGAGACCCCCATACAGTGTTATGACTGTTGAAATCCCCTAAAATGAAGAAAGGCTTTTCCAGTTTATTAATTATGTCGATTAATTCTTGTGCGTCAAAATTATAGCTATTTGGTAAGTATAAATTACATATACTAATTGAAGTTGGTGAGAGTATCTTGATGGCATTTGTTTCAATATTAGATTGCAAGTTCAATTCTTCATATAGGATGTGGTCTTTAATATATATTGCAACTCCACCACTGGCATGATTAGTAGTAGTTCTGTTTCTGAAGAAGCATTTATAACCTTTGATATGGCAATGATGAGACTCTTTAAAATTAGTTTCTTGAATGCAGATGACATCTGGCTGGGTAAGGTCGCACGAATGCTGTAAACTTTCTAGTCTAGGATAGAAATCGTTGACATTCCATTGGAGAATATTCATTAGTTGGAGCTGATGTCTGCACTAGAGTCTGATTCAGTACATGATTCTTCAGAGGGTGGTAGAACAGACTTCATTTTTTACAAAGTCTGCTAAATCTTCTTTTTATTGTTGCATTTGGAAGATGTTGGTACAGATTAGACATCATTTGAAGGAGAGCTGATATATCAGGTGAGTAATCTTTGGCAATGAGGATGGGGTCAGAAGCATTAAAAGAATTTTCCAGAAAGGATTTAAATTGATGGTAAGTAAGAGGATATTTACTTTCATTGTCTTCTTCAATAATTGATTTTAGATGAGATATTTGTTCCTCTACAGTTCTACTTTTAGTTATTTCAGATTTCCTTGGCTCATTTAGTTTCTACTTTTGGTAATTCTATTTTTGCAGTTACAGGTCTACTTTTAGTTATTTCAGATTTACCTGACTCATTTAGTTGTTCTTTTTTCTTCTTTTTCCTTTTAGGTTGTTTCAGGGTTTCATTTGTATTTGCTTTTCTGGTGGTACTTGAAGATTCAGGAACGTGAGAGGAGTCAGATTGGGGGCTTCTTTTGTTTAGTTTAGATACACAATTATTGTCATTATCAGATTCCTGTTGATTAATAGAATGTTCAGATTGATTATCAGTTGTAGGTTATTTTGCTTGGGGGATTTCTTCATGGAGATTAGGGGTAGTTATGTCATTAATTGGGAGGACAGGGGTGGAAGACTTCTGTTGATTGATAGTGGAAACATATTGGTTTTCAGTTGCAGGGGAATCAGTTTGGAGGGTTTTTTGGTGAAGGTTGGGAAAATTCTCATTGTCATTAATTGGGGGCACAGTGATTAAGGAGGTTGTCACATTACTCTCTAGTCAGCCGAACGAAAAGTTGTGATTTTGGAACGTGCTTGTTAAAAAATCAAGAACGAGTATCAAGTATATTATTTCTGTATTTCGCGACGATTGGTAAACGAGTATTTTTTAAGTGATGTATCAAAAAGTGTTAATTATTTTACAAACTCAAGCTAAGAAGCTAATTTGACTCCAAATACCAACATGAAATACTGAAAATACTGGAGTAATCAACGTTTATGTATGACTGCATTTCTCTTCAAATTCTAGTTATCTTATAAGTAGGACATTTCTTACGTATTATGTAAATGTTTTCTTTCAAGAATAATACCTTTAGATCGCAATTACCTCCTTCCGAGAACTGATAACTTTCAGGCAATAAACTTGGCAACACTTTATATTTATTTTATTGGTACCAATGGTTTACGTTTTCGGGAAGGTCAAGAACGTACAGAACAGTGTGTGATTGAGTTGAGCTGAGTTGTTTTTGTAGGTCTTATAACCTGAAAATCATGTTCGAACAGTTGAGATATAAAGGGCGATTTGTTACGAAACGTAAGTTATCGTGGAAAACAAATTTGTCTGTAGCCGCGAAACGGAGAAGAAAACGTTACAGACGAAGACATGTTTCCTGTTGATGGTCGCCGCATCGTGCACGTTGAAGAACTCGCTAAACAACTCGCAGACAACATTTTATCTTCATTCATCATGAATGACCCCGCATACGCATGCCAGTTCACAAAGCAATGCCTACAAACCAGCCTCTGTTTCGCAATATTTAAAATTCCCGCCGAGTGGTACGTCATGCAACGTTGCCGCACTTTTTCGTTCTTACGAAAAACTGATGACAGATGTTATTTTCTTTTTGCGTTTTTGTCCAAACTACACGGTAAAATCTTTTCATTTCTATTCTATTCTCTTCAGAAAGGTTTAATCTACATTTGTAATATTTTCCCCTCGTGTAATCTTATGTAGATGTGTTTCAAATTTAATTATTTACGGTCGGACGAGATCATTTTCCTATACTTTGCGTGTTAAAACGCAAGTTTTCAAATGTGATTATCTTTAAAACTATACAGTAGAATCACTTTATATTTTGGGAAAGCATGTAAAAACATCTAATCTTGTGATAAATTTCAGTTGCGAAGTTTAATCTTATTTTTGACATAACGTGACAACTTCCTTAAAGACTTCTGTACATTACTAGTTGGTGCATATTGATTTCCATTTGCAGAGAAATCACTGTTATTGGTTTGATTTTGGTTAGAGGGACAATGGTTAGCAATGTGGCCTTCCTGCTTGCATAGAAAACATACCACATTGTCAGTGGAAATGTAAATACGGTATGTTGTGTCTTGATTACATACCAGTGCAGAATCCGGTCACTTGTCAATATCATCCGGATCTATATAAATCTGCCTTCTAAAGCTCATAATATGAGAGAATCCAGGTTCCAAGATCCCGGCTCTGATAAATGACATCTTAGTGGAGGGTTTGTTGTTGATTCTATTGAAAATGTTCAGGATTACCTCGTGAGGTATAACAGGACACACATTAGAGAAAATAACCCGTACTTGCTTATTGATGAGTGGTCGTATATTCAGTTTTTGATTATTAATAGTGATAAATCTGTGTGTATTCACAATATGTTCAGCAATCTTTTGAGTTAAGAGGAAGAAACAGATTCTATTATTAGAAATTCTTGAAACAAAACGAATATCTGAAGGGTTAACGATTGAGGCTATTTTAGATACATAATCATTGATGCTAATACCTTCTTGGGCTTCAATCACAATCGCTTGACTTTTGTTAGGGTAAATTTCTGATTGCACCGCAAGAGAAAAGGTTTTGCTTACTTGTTTATCTGTCGGTTCTGAGGTTATGTTTCCGTTGGTGGGTGTTTCCATCGTGGTAGGATGCCAGCCGCTGGGGCAGCTGACTTTTGAGTAAAAGCTGACTCTTCTAGTTGAATGAATTGAGAACACAGCACTTAGAATTACAGGCACTTACTCGTGTAACAATTTCTCACAATCACGCAGTGTGCACCACAAACACGTCTTCCGTTCACGGATGCACCATTGCGAATGAAAACATTGAATATTAGGGGCAACATCCTCTATAAGTCAAAACAATGCCTAGCATATGCTGATGATATAGCACTAATAGCAAGAAGTAAAGAGACACAAGAATAAATGTTTACAACATTGGAAATAAATAGCAAAACCATAGGCCTTAAAATTAATGAAAAAAAGACCAAATACTTGAAAATGCCAGCATCAGAAACTAGAAGAAAAATACAAACAATGGAGATAAATTATTACAACTTTGTAGGAGTCAGTGATTTCACATATCTTGGAGTTAATATTAACAACACAAACAATGAAACTGAAGAAATCAACAAAAGGGTAATGAAAGGTAATAAGGCCTATTATGCAAATATACCACTCCTAAAATCTGCTCTCTTGACTAGGAAAACAAAAGTCAAGTTGTATAAAACTTTAATCCGACCAATAGTAACTTACGGAGCAGAAACATGGGTCCTGAGCAATAATGACATCGAGACAGTACGTAGATTTGAAAGGAAAATTGTAAGGAGAATATATGGAGCTGTAAAAGATAGAGAAAGACGGAGGATAAGATCTAATGAAGAAATAAACAATATACTTGAAAATCAAGGTATAATTAGATTCATATAAGAATTTCTTGGTTGGGACATGTGCGTGAGAATGGGAGTGGAAAGAATGCCTAAATATATACATAAAAATAACATTCTGGGCGTACGAAAACGTGGCAGGCCCAGAAAAAGTTGGATCCAGGATGTTATGGATGACCTGAAAACAATGAAAGTCACTGGATGGTGGGAGAAGGCCGAAAGAAGAGAGGAATGGAGACAGATCGTGAAGGCAGCCTTGGCCCACATCGGGCTGTAGTGCTTTGGAAGAAGAAGATGTGACTATTAAGTATTGCAAATTAGGCATTGAGTATAATTCAGAATATTATGGAATGAAACATTCATATTTATGCTTCATCTTTACTTGTATAATTCTCTTAAAGAGTACAAGACTAGATCATTTATCCCATTATAGTGATTATGTAAAAGTTTAATATGACAAATGAGTCATAATGGGTTAAATTTCTATATGTATTTCAGCCTAACATTTAAACACTTGTAAATTTTCAAGAATGTGTTCATGTTGATCTCAGAGGGGATTACATGTGTTTGTCATGTGGAGTGTATTTTCTGATTTAAAAGTCTTTGTATTGTTAACATTGAAACAGAACAGTATTCTGAAGAGGTATTCACTTGTTCCATTTAGATCTTCAAGGTGGAATGTATTTTAAGAGTCATTTTAGAAAAATAACCTGCAATTAATTCTGTAAAGAAAATAATAATTCAGTTAGTGTTTTTTTTCTTATACACCTATTTAATAGAGCAATTAGGAAAGTGATAATGTTGAGTGAATATTACTTTACTGTCATATCATTCTTTATTTTCTTTTGATATCTGATTAGTGCTAGTATTCAATTATTTCTTGAATCATAAAGAGACTAGCAAATGGACAAATGATTGTCTTCAGTAGCAAACACAGCTTTGTTTAAAATTGAGTGAAATTTGTTTGTGTTGTTTTGGGGATGTGTTTTTTTAGTAATGTGTGTGTTTTTTATCATTGTTTGTGGATTGACATTCTGTATTTTGGTAAATGTTAAAGAAAACGTCCAATTATAAATGTTCTGTGACTATGACTTTGTTTTTTCTTCAAAATCTTCATTGATAAAGAGCCCCGAATCCATGAAAATTTATTAGACAACCTGAGGAGAGGTTACAGTATAAAGTATCTATTGCAGTTTGAGAGCGCATCCTGAATCTCCGAAATCGGTCATTCCGAAGGAAGCTGTGCCCAGATATAACGAACGTTTCTTCAATGTAGGATGCTGATCTAAATCTGTCTTTGCATTAAAACCATTAATAAAATAAATAACGAACTTTAAATACAATTGGAGGATTAACTCTCAATCATATACACGCAATGCAAACCACAGGCGGAACAATACAATAATGCATCACGTGACCAAACGACGGTTATTTGCCGCACAGTCAACTGATGTGAAACAAAACCGTAAGACCACGCAGTTAGTCAACTGATGCAAAATATGTTTTTAAGATGGAGTGTTTGGCGCTTGGTCCAAATGAGCATCCCGCTGATAAAAAACAAAATTCAAGGCCAGACAGCTTTTTAATAGATAGTTGACATTTTCACGCATAACCTAGTGCAAAAATCTAAAAAATCACAAAATGTTGCTTGGTCAATTGACGCATAGTACCGTTCATTTATGAGTACATATGCTTTAAATATTGTCAAATAAAGTTTCTCGAAAACTCAACAGTTTTCTGTAAAAATGAGCTCAAAATTTCGCATTTTCAGAAACGCTCAAACGCCATTTTTTCCAAAATGGCTCCAAATATTTTCTTCATTTTTTTCCCAATGGATAGTGCTAATTGTTTCCAAGTGATATGTTTCATACGTCGTAAAGTTCATTTCAGTGTACCTATTCTTTTGTTTTTTCAAAAATTATACACATGTATTTTTTGAAATACCTCTCACGACGTTAATATGGATTTTCCATCGATTAGTGTGCATTACTACAATTGTGAGTGGAAGTGCTTTAAATGACTTTTTCGAAAACTCAATAGATTTCTGAGAAAAAGTTTCACTTTTCGTATTTACACTAATGCTTAGTCGCCATTTTCTTAAAAACGGCCACAAATTTGTCAATGAAAATTTCTATTTAGGACGAGTTTTTACTCCTCTTTAATATTCTTGAATCATAATTCCCTTGACCTGCAAGGAAAACAAAAAGTTGAGAAAATGTCAAACAAATGTACTGTGGGCGACGATATGGCTTTATGACGTCGTTCTCAACTGAGTTGACTATACGTCAAAAACACCTTTCTATTCAAACTAAAAGCCCATAACAAAAATTATGCCGCTTTTGCAATTTCTGTTCGTAGTAACTTATGATTGATATAATATGTTGTATTTTTGTTTGAATGAAGTCATATCTATTTTTAAATTTTGAAACCAGTAAGCGTTGACCGTACGTATTTTTATTTTACAGGCGGCCGCAGTCGAGTTGATACCAAGGACGTAAAAGGTAATATACTTTTCCTTTTAGTTTAAGTTCACCTACGATCTTAGAAGTTCGCCTTTTTCGGCTTTCGTCATGTAAGTGATGCTGAAGATCGTAGAAGAGGAAGCACACATTCCATTGAATTTACCTACCATAGTTTTCAAATCAATATAGATTGAAGGAGGTTTTGGGGCTTTGTTGGAAAAAACGTGCTGTTGATAGCACCATGTAATATTATTCAGTGAAATCATTTGTGAAAGAAACGCCTTTTCTCGTTGAAACTATTTGATTTTGACAGATATTTATTTTCTCTGATATCACCGTGTGATATACAATTAAAGCTGTATCTAACTAGAAACATCGATTGAAGGCAAAACATCCGTTCGACTGCAGTCAACGCTAGCGCCTAAACCGTTCGGCCGATTTTCTTCAAAATGAATATTTACCAATTGTACAGGCTGATGTCGCGGCTCCTAAAAATTTGAAACCGACATTTTAATTTTGAAGGTACTTTACATTCAGCCCAACGACCAGTTTCAAAATTTTCAAAAAATTACTGCTATTTTTTTATTAAATTTTGTTTTTTAATAATGCGAAGGACGTTTTAAAGAATGGTACAGGTATCATTTCCGTTGATTTCCCCGCATTTTCGGAAATTGCAAAAAACAATTTCAAAACCACAAAATTGAAGATAGAAATTTTTGCCTCAAACAAAGTCAGCTATAACCAATCCGGTGGCGGAGATCGCTAAGGCAATAGTGTCGAAGCGGTCTCGGACCGAAGGGTCGCGGGTTCGAGTCCCGCCTCGGGAATGTTTGTGTTCGTCCTTTCACCCCCTTATCATCACCATATCGTCACCATATCGTTACCATACCGTTAACTCCAATTGTGGTCCTAATGACCTAGATGTTGATATGACCTTAAATAACCGAAAAAAGTCGGTCGTACAATATTAGCACTATAAATAAGGTCATGTACAATTTTTTTAAAGAGTAGTTTTCGCGTAATTTGCGCCTAAAATTTATGAAAATTTTGTTTCACAAAAAGCGCTTCAAATTTTTTCTTTAACCCTTCAACGCGGTGGCGAGGGTGTGCGCGGTAGCATTTGAAGGCGGCTTTAAGTGAAAGGTGCGGTCAGCGGCACCGCGGGAGCAGGTAGCCAGCTGAGCGCATCCGGCGAAGCCTGCAGCGGGAGCATCTCAGCTCAGGCGGCGTTGCGTTTCTGAGTGCTCTACCTTGAGAATGCATCGCTTCACACCAATGAAATAATGCATACCACGTATGTCTGACAGTCGCAATAATTTAACGTGATACGAAGTATATAGAAGACAAAGTATTGTAAATTAATTGTTTTCATAAAAATAGAAATAGAAACACTTTAATTGATATTAAACTATTTGTATGGAAAATCACTCAGAAAGAAACAGAAAATTCGCCGTATCACACAGCCAGCGTCTGTGCACGGCACCAACAAGCGACGAGCGTCTGTATACGGCATACCACAAATCAGAGGAGAAACAGATAAACGTCCCTTCCGTCCTGAGATGGCTTTCCCCGAATGGAAAGGAAAATCCATGCCGTCCAGGGATGGCATACCGCGTTTAGAAGAGAAACGAAATTGCCGTCTGTAGACGACATAGCACGCTGAAGGGTTAAATTTTCTTTACTTATGTAATAAGGGATAGTAAAAAATATTACTCTAGCCTCATTTTCGGGGATTTCTAGTTTTTAGGTTTTGCTATTTTTTCGAAAATTGGAAAAAATTAAAAGTACATAATTGAAAATAGAGATGTTTCCTTGTGACACAGTCTGTTGTATGAAATTAGGTCTGTAAAACAGGTTTTGTAGTTCTTCAAAAACCGAGGAATTTTTGCGTAATTTGCGCTTGACACTTGCTGGATTTATTTTCTCAAAAATTGATTCAAATTTGTTCTTTAAATTTTCTCCAAATGTGTAATAAGAAGAGTAAAAAATGTGGTGCTTGTCCCATTTTCGAATATTGCTCGTTTTTTTCCAAATTGCCAATGGATAGAAAAGATCGCTCGCGGTCCGTGGCCTGTTTGGTAGGGTACTGATACGGCATTCGCCTTGTGTTGATCAGAGAAACATCAGAAAACTACCGATCAAAGAAACTGGCCGTTAGAATTTTCCTCCATACAATGACAGAACTTGATCGAGCTATCGGGCAAGTGTCCAAAATACTTCCATCGTCAGGACTCGAACCTAAAACCTCCCAGTCAGCGGCACTAAGTGCTTAAGGGACATTGCAACGCCCCGAGCAGTCGTTAGCAGGAACCGCGCTGCGTGATCGCCCGTGGTGCACACTTACATTCAAAATGTCCGTTAAATACCAGTTCTCTAAGAATTACCAGCCCTTATCTTATTAAAGCTATGTCGTCGCACGCATGTGTGTTAATCGCAAGTTTTGGAGTTATATTGATGGTTCAAGTGTATTTATGCAGGCTCGTTTACATGTACAAAATAATTTTAAAAAAATAAGTATTGACAAAATTAATTTTTTATTTTTCAGGTTCTGCTGATGGAAGTGATGCTGGAGATGAAAAAGGTAATATATAATATGTATATACAATATTTGCCAAAATGGTTTGAATTTATCTTTAACAGTTTTTAGTTCATTTTATAAGCGGAGTTTTACAAAATTTCTTTAAAAGTTGGAATTTATGTGAGGAAGGTACAACCATTATACCATCACTCCTGTACGAGTAAGTTGAGCACAATTGGAATGTACTGCATGCAGCGCATAATACGACCTCACAAAGAATTCTAATTCTAATTTATTGTCTCGATCTAACTTACTTCTTGCACAAACGTGGCGGTGAACCGGTGATCACACCTTCATATTAACAGATGAAAAGTGATATTGGGATCAGAGGGAGGAACGAGCGAATTTTACAAATAGTTCAGGAGATGGGACGCCAAAAGGGGGTCCACCTAGCAAAAGGTGAGGTAGAAGATTTAATTTTTTCATTTTGTTTACATTATGCATTATGCATTTTGTTTACATCTGCAGTATAGGCGGTGGACGAAAAGTTTAATCGAAAACTTCGCGTGGCACTACTGCAGTAGAAGGCACATCCGACTTTGCCATTTTGGGAGGAGCCATATCTGCAAATGAAGTAATGGCCAGGATATGTGGATTTTATCGTCTTAAATTCCAATAGGAATGTACGAGTACTAGGGGTAGTTAAGGATTTAGGGAGGTTAGACAATCTAAGATCTATTATGGGTCGGTGTAGTTTCCAAGGGGAGACAAGGTTTCGGGAGTGTTTCACAGGCTTGGGTAGTTTTATATTAAGCTTCTGTAAAAGCATACGGAAACGGACTCACAGGGCATGGGATAACGATGGTGTAAGTGCATACGAAGTCAAGTGGAGTGGGTGGAGGACTGCTTGGCTTGACGGAGTATCAATATTGGACAAATTCGCGCCATATGAGTCAATCAAAATATCTCGCCTTGGGCTCAGAGATGGTTCTCCAGCCTCGGTCAAGAGGCATTCGATGAGACTCGGGTGGTAGGCGCCTATACTAATCCTTCCACCGGCATGTGTTTTCGCCAGTATAAGCCCTTGTTGAATGTGATCCCAAGGAAGGTTGCGGATTCAACAAATGGAAGCTGCAGTCCCCCAAGAAAAAGGTCGGGGTGATTATGGAAGTGATTAATTCTACAGACGTGCATGCAGTTGGTTTTTGGGGTGGAGAATTTGAATCCTGTTTCATCGCTCCATTCCTGCGGTCTGTTGAACACAAGTTGTAGTTGCCTCTCAATAACTTGCATTACCTTGGAGGAGCAAAAAATGGAATAGTCGTCAACGAACCGTGATGCCTTCACAGACCCCCAGATTACTGATGTAATAATATTCGTAGCAATTGCAAACAGAGTGACGCTCAGAACTGATCCCTGGGGAACACCGTTTTATAACTGGTGAGTTGAGGATAACTTGTCAACAAGGCGGACGCGGAAAGATCTTAACGAAAGAAAGCCTACTAGAAACAAAGGGAGCCGTCCCCTAAGGCCCTAAGGCGCGATGAATACCGTACCTCCAGGTGATGTCATACGCTTTCTCTATATCGAAGAAAATTGCTACCAGGTGCTGACGTAGCACGAAAGAAGTGGAAATCTATGTGGCAAGGGTGGCTAAGTGGTGCATGTGTGACCTGTGCTTTCTCAAGCCACGTTGAAGAGGTGTAAATAGGTTCTTTTGTTCCAGGAGCCAGACCAGACGTGTATTTACCATTCGCTCTAAAAGCTTGCATACACAGCTTGTGACTGTTGCTTGCACACACATTGGGTGGTAACTTGAGGGGGTTGTTCCGTCGCCTCTTTCTTTAGGGATTAGAAGAACAATGGCTTCACGCCAAATCCTTGGTATGGCATGTTCAGCCCAAATCTTGTTGCAAATGCCGAGGAGAAAGGAACGAGCGTTTTCAGGTAGGTGTTTGAACATTTGATTATGTATCGGGTCTGGTCCTGGAGCAGAATCTTTCGCACAAGCGAGTGCACAGGAAAGTTCTCCACGGAGAAAAAAGCATTGAAATCTTCCTCCACGCGACTCGAGTAGTCTAACTTGCAGTTTTTCACTTTAATTTTCGTTTTTTAAAGCCAGGAGGATAGTGTACGGAGCTGGAGATTGCTCGTAGTGAGAAGCCATTTCTTCAGAAATGTCATCTGGAGAGGTAAGGAGATTTACCAGAAGCTCTGAGATAGATGGCGGAGGGAGTCATCCACCAATGTGCCGGAGTTTTCGCCACACTACGTTAGGGGGTGTACGGCAAGAGAGTGATGAGATATAAGTTTTCGAGGACGCAGCCTTACTTTCTCGTATGGTCAATCTAGTTCTGGCTCGGGATCTTTTCAAATTTATTAGATTATCCGTGATTGGGATATGCCAATGCTCGCTTCCGATCACGCATAGCAGTGACACAGTCGGCATTCCACCATGGCACAGGGGGATATCGTGGGTGGCCCGATGACTTCAGGATGGCAAATGAAGCCGCATGAAGAACGGCGTCAGTAAAATGGGCAACCATTGCATCGAGATCGTCTGGGCAGTTTTCCGATATACGTATTTTTTTCTGGAATGTTTCTCACTCAGCTCGGTGGATTAGCCAGCGAGAAGGGCGAGCAACGTTCAGATCGGGAATATCGTGGTTGACCAGAATGGGAAAGTTGTCACTGCCATGCAGGTCGCGGATGGCAGTCCACTCGATGATTGTAGAAAGAGAAGGACGACAGAGAGTTAGGTCTACGGACGAGAAAGTGTTAGAAGCGACGGAAAAGTGTGTGCTTTCGCCAGTATTTAGGATAATTAAGTTTTGGTTATCAATAATATTTTCAAGTAACCTGCCTCTCGTGCACGACCTTTTGCCACCCCAGGCAGGGTTGTGGGCGTTGAAGTCCCCCACAATAAGAAAAGTTGCGGGCAACTGAGAAAACATGTTTTCCAGTTCTTTCTGTGACACGACTTGTCCAGGCGGGATATAGACGTTGCAGATAGTAATAGAAATAGTGCAGAAATTCACACGAACGCAAGATAACTGAATTCGTATTCTATTCGTAAATTCGTATGTCTATTTCTTTACCTACCAGGGAGTTTGTAGCAAAAGTGGCGACTCCCCCATGGGCGCGGAGGCCATCGTCTACATCTTGCCTGTAGCAACAAAAGCCGCGTAGAGAGAAATGAAATTTCTCGATTTCTCTGTCGAGTTTGATGGAACTTACACTCTTCATTGCTTTGCCATCATTTTCACATGACATGACGAGGAAACGGGGTTTAGTAGATCTATCAGAATCATTACAAAAGAAACTCTGAAGATTAATGGTTTCACCAACAAATCTCCTCTTCCTTACGGAAGAGGGCGGGGGGAAGGCTTTTTTATCTATGAAAAAAATATCCATTTTTTATCAGATTCGTCCCCAATCACCACGGAGCCCAAGAAGGGGACACTCCATCGGAGTGCCAGGGTTGCCACGGAGATATAGTGGGATATACCACAGCGCTGCACCGCCGTGGATCCCCCTGCTTACCCTGGAGTTCGGTACAGGACCTAGTCCAAGCCGATTGATCGGGAATGAGTTAACTCGCAACCGCCTGTCTAGAAGAGTCTCTAGCCAAAGCAAGTGTATCAAGACCTACAAGGAATGTTTCACAAAATACGTAAAGAAAACGTATCCCTGGATGCCAAGAAGAAAGTAGCACGAGGAGAGTAATAGGAAAAAAGAAAGGTCCCTCAACCGCCAGGACACACATTCCCTCTGACACCGGTCGCCATGCACGGCAAACATATGGGTAGACGTTCAGCATGCAGAGGGGGCCAATGAAATAGAACGGGAAGAACAAAAGAAACAGGATGTAAGAATGAGAATGAAGAATGGTGAGAAGAAAATGACTGGTGAAAGAAAGAATACTTGAGAGCCCTCTCTGCATCCCCCCGTCAGAACGTAGACCGAACAACCTCGACGGGTCAATTACTTCTTTTTCAGATAAAGAATCCCACTCCTTTACTTCATTTTGTTTCATCTATATAACAAAATATCTGTCCGTTGCGATTTTACAATATTGCTTCTCCTGTTTTCTCACCTCGGCTAAGCCAAGAATGTCTGTTCTTTCCTCCTTTAAGGTTTCTTCTAGCTCTGTATATATGCTTTCATTCAGTAAACGTCTCGCATATAGTGTTGCAATTGTTATTTGGTCTCTAGTAGATCTGGAACACGTATTTATTTTTTTGAGATATTTTTTTTTCTCTATAGTGAGAAATCCATTCTCCATTAACTTGTAGTTTTTGAAATACTATTTTCACAACGTTGCCATTGCGACGTTATATTTTAGCCGTTTCTCTTATTTCCGCTTGTGTTTCTCGTTCTCTTCTGTCATGTCGTCGTCTATGTAGCAGTCATATCCCTTTAATTTGTTTGTTTCACATTATTCTAATTTTATCTTCTATTGTTCTTAGCTTTAGTCTTGCTATTCCTCTATCTTTCCAGTCTTTTCCAATGTATGATGGGGGATCGTGTTCAATTTTTATTCCCATCTTTGTCATTATTGTGTTGATTGTTTTTGTCAGATTGGATTTATTTTCATTTTATTATTACATTGTTCCTTCTTTCAATTCTGTATCTTTTTGGTCATTGTCTTCTATTATCTTCATCGTTTCATCGATATGCTTTATTTTTTCTTCTACCTTTCATTCTAATTTTCTGAAGTTTTCATCATTTTTTCTTGCACGTCTTTCCACTGTTCATCTTTGCTTTTTAATGTTATCTCATTTACCTTTTTTTAAGATCTTCTTGAAATTTTTCATTTTTATTCCTTTCATCTTTGAGTATTTCTTTTCCCTTGAGCTGCTCTTTGATGGATTTTATTTCTTTCGAGATTTCTGTGCGAAATCTTTCCATTTTTTCATCATGGGCAAAAGAATTTGCCCATGTTTCTTCCCTTTTGGTTATCTCTTTCCTTAGTAATGTGTGACAGTCTATTCAGACGCGTCCAAAATTAATACAGAAACATTGAATTAGGGGAAAAACACATTAATTTCGTATATCAATGAGAACGAAAACGTGAAGATGCATGCGTGGAAGCTGACTTCTTTAATTTATAAATATTCTAAAGAACTGTGCGCCAAAACATACTGTGAGAATATTAAAAAATAAAAGCAGCACATATCTATATATATAAAAGAAAGTCGTGTTAGTTACACTATTTATAACTCAAGAACGGCTGTACCGATTTGGCTGAAAATTGGTAAGCAGGAAGCTTAGAGACTGACATAGAATACTGATTATACCGTTCGACAGCGTTCCTGTGTGAGAACGCACGTTTTCGCGTGATTTTGCATGTTTTCGCGTGAAGGTACTTAACTGAAGAGTGCAACCTATTCACTAAAATACAGGAACAATAATGAATGATTAATCTACTTAATTTTTTCATTTGTATTTTCTAATAAACAATTTAACTTAATAAATTCCAAAACCTGCTTATTTATTGCCTTTATCAGCCGGTCCCTATGATTACAGCTTTGTATTTCTCTCTTAAACAAAAATCAATTCCAAAAAAAAAAAACGCTCTGCTACGTAATAGATTTTTTAATTATCTATTTAATATCAGAGCGTTTTTTTAAAATTCTTCTTTATTTGAGAGAAAAACACAAATCTGCAATTGCTTTATTATCACGAGTGCAACAAGGATAGTACAGTTTCTCACAGTGAGTGCGACGCGAGAAAAAGATGGGACCGGCTGTTAAGGCGGAACAAAGTTCGTCGGGTCAGCTAGTTTACAAATAAACACACGTCGCAATCATATAATGTTTCGTAAATATAAAGATTTATATGATAATAAACTAATTTTCCATATAAGGAATGAGACAGTCGAATGTTTGTTCAAACGTGACGAACGATTACTGATAATATATTCAAATAAGAAAACAAGTGATTGGAAAAGGGGTTAGGAACATTATAAATGTCTTGAGATATATTTAGTAATGTATGGCACCACTAAAAGGCTATTAAAGACAATATAATATAAAAAGAGACGAAAAGAAGCAGTCGTATCGTCAAGAAGAGTTGTCTTTTGTTTTAAACTACGCAGTATAGTAGAATCAATAACTTCAGAGGTGTCTGAGATTCCATGACGAACGCACCGTGTGGGTTTTGTCGTACGGATGTTTACTTATGAGATCTCGAGTTGCCATAGTGGACGCCTCGCGTGTTAGTTTCGAAGTTCCAAAATTTTATGAAGTTAATGTTGATGATGTTATGATTTTTTTTAATGTCGGGATGTGGACAGCAATGGCAGCCAATCGTCAAGCAGCTAAAAGGAAAGTTTAAAAACTATGTGTTTGTCTTTTCTATCAGCAAACTTTATAGCAAGGCCAAGATTGTTAGTTTTTAAGACCTTAGAGAAAAGAAATGGCCATTTTTTTAAATTGTTCAAACTGGTAGAGTGCACTCGACTGAGTGTTGGCAATAATTAATTGTGTGAATGTTGGAAGAAAAGATTGTAGTGCATTTGTCAAAGGGTATTTACATTGTATGTGTTTGTTTTAGTTTATGTAAGCGTATGTGTTTTGATGTCGTCATAAGCGAGGTAGAATTCGCTTAATATTATTGTTAAAAGAGTATGGAATAAACCAAGCCGGTATTCTTATACGATTTTATGATAGAATTCCATGTTGTTATTATTATTAGATAGCAACAACCTAAATGATAAAGAATAATTAAAATATATACATCTTTCTGAAGTAATAGTAATATTATTTTTGAGTTCCTGTATAGGATGGATTTCGCGGACTCGCGATATATATCAATTCGTTTGGAATGGTGTATCACAATCCGTATTAGGAAGACAAGGATTTAGATATTATAAAAGTAATTTTATTTTTATTTTAAAAGAAAGGGAGTAATGTGTTATGTGTATATATAGAAACATAAACAAATGACAAATGCTATTTCGTGTTTTGTTTCTTTCTTCAATTCCTTGTTATCTTTCTTAAGATCATTGATCGTGTCACGAAGTTCTGATAGATTTCATAATAAGTTTTCATTTCCCTCAGTTTCTGGATGTTGTTTATATGCAGTTCTTGGTTATCCGTTTATTTTCTTCTTTTTCCATCTTCTTTGTAGATTTTGACTCTAATAGTTAAAAGTTGATTTCCAGTATACATTTTGGCGATAAAGAGTGATATGATTCCGCTTGTTATCTACTTAAAATGATTCAAAATGTTATAAAGGCTATTCAAACCTGTTAAAAACATACAAATTTACGTTTGCAAATGTATGTAATGTTTAAAAAATTATAGATAAATTATTAAGCTGATAAACAAGTTTGAATCTTGAATTAGGTGCTTGATTATTTAACGTCGTCGTGGTTCTCAGCCTATTAGTTTTGTACAAAGAATTTCAAAATTTTAGATTCCATTTAAAAATTATTAATTAGCCGAAAAGCTTTAGTATTGACAAAAAGATTATCGACTTTATTTTAATATGTGATTTTTGCTAGGAATTTTGCTGTGAATTTTCTGCAAGCCTTAGTAAATTTGGATATATATATATATATATATATATATATATATATATATATATATATATATATATATATATATATATATATATCCAAATTAATAATAAAAAATAAAAAAAATAATAAATATGACGTGTTTGATTACAGTCTTGTTTGCATTTAAAAATATTATCATATTGCTTTTTTAATTTGATGCGTTTATCTAATGAGTTTTTATTTTACAGGAACTGTCTTGGGAAGTGATGAAGATAAAGGTAAACCACGTTCCAAATTACTTTGAATTCATTAATTCTTCATTCATTCTTCATTCATTATTCTGAATTCAATGTTCTACAGTTATAGAATGAGCTTTCTTCGATTTTGTTACAAATACTACTTAGTGAAAGGCATCATCTGATACGTTTCATTGCAGCAATATGGCAAAGAAATATCTTTCCTTGATACTACTTTATTTTAAAAGAGATTGAGTTTCGTAGATATCAGCGTGTGTTTTCCTAGAAAGTTTTACCAACTTCCTTAGGAGTACAGTTCACAAGATCTAATTTGTGTACATCCTTTGACAAGAAATAAATTTTAAAAAGGGCTTCATAAGGCGAGAAAGTAAAATCGAACAGGAGGTGGGAAGCAATCATCCTAAAATTAGGGACAGAATTTCCTGATGTAATTCTAACATTGCAAAGTCAATTGTCACTATCGTCTTGTCGTTTTATACGACGTAATTAAGATATAAAAGATTGTGGGTAAGTAACTTTAATAATCCTGGTGGCCGAACCTCGGCAGTAGCTATTGCGCAATTTCAGGATACGGATTTCGACTGTCTGAATTCGAAATGCGTCCGTTAACGGGACCATTTCTAAGAGACTTATTATCTCCTTCAAGTGGGACAAGACTGTCTTTGAAGAAATGTTTTTGAAACAATCGTTTCGGGTATTTAAAATCTCCAAGAAGTTAATACGTTATGAATTTGATAAATTTCCAAATTTTTCCTATTTAAAACTAGTGCGGTTAGAACATTGCATATTTTCTCGCCCTGTGTAACAGCTATGTAATATTATTACACAGAAGTTTCGTCCCAATTAACACATCTCAGTCACCATTACATATCGTAGAACAATAGGTACAAAACCTAATATTATTTTTAAGCAATATCAACACATATTAGGCAAATAAAGTTTCATACGGCAATATTATGTCAACAATGGAAATCCAACTGCTTTCTTGGAATGCCTGCGGAATTCTGCGGAATGCCATTGTCACATTCCAATCTAATACTATTTTGTGAGGACTAACAACTGGAGCACGGTAATTTAGAATTTGCAAAATTCCGCTAATATACGTCGCCGAGATAGCAGCTTTCAGTTGTGAAATTCTACATCGTCCATTTCTCAATGACAGAATAGAAAAATACTAAATGGTCACGAACATGAACATATTTTAATAAAAATAGTTTTGATTCGTTAAAAAAAACTAAAAGTATTTAAAATTCATTTTGTCACAGTGAAAGTTTTCTACTGCAGACATTATTATTAGCAAGTGCAGCTGTAAGCAAATGAGTGATTAGGGATCATTTATTTTGGGGACCCCAATTAATTATTTCACGTCAATATAACGTACAGGTGATTGCATTTTACATGGTGTCTTTACCGCAAATACTAAAAACCATGTGCGATACCTAGTCTTTGAGGAATTTTACGTGAGAACCAGGAACGAGATATGACTCTTATAAAATATTTTTAAATATTAATGTCTGCAAAGGCAGAAACACCAGCTTTTGTCAATTGCGTGATCACTTCGGGGAAACACACATACTCGTATCAATATATTATATACATGTAATTTATGCACGATTTCCAATACAAATCAGTGAAATTAATATTTGCATTATTTAAACAATGTGTATTTTTACGTTACGATATTTTTATTTTCGGGAGACGAGCAATGCACACACTTTTTTACACATCATGGGAATGTTACACCCACTTCTTCTAGATAAGCAGACTTTTGCAAACATTGTTTTCGTTAATCCATTAAGGATCAATAGAGATACTCCTATGTTATAAATGATTTCAAAATTGTAATTGTTAATATTATTTCTACATTTTGTAAACCTTCGGAAATTTATATCACGATAATCCATAGAAAACGAATAGGGAACCTCTTCTGTAAAATATCCTTGCAGAATTGTATTATGTTTATTTTTTAAACATTTTTATATTTTATACAAAATAGCAAATGTATTGTTCATGTGTCTACCAACATATCTTCAGTATTATTGCATTGCATATTTATAAGTTTTAATGAAATGTTAATAAATTTTAGAAACAATACAAGCAATTAAATTTTTAACTATTTTTTATATGGGAAGAATTTCATTCGAGTTATACTTATTTAAAAAATAATTTATGTAAAGTACTATGACATAAATTAAAGTTGAATTTTTAAATTATTACGAAGTTTGTTGAAACGCCCTGATACTACGCTTTAAAATGAACTTCCTATTGATTGATAGTTTGCGTTCGTATATAGTATATCTCTCGCAGAGATGATTTTGGAAAGAAAATTTAAATAACAAGGCAATGGCCTCAAATTCATAATTCATTCACATTTGGTCGCACTCTTCGGCGGCATTTAATACGCACGCAGGCGTGGAAAGCCGGGAAGAAGGAGAAATGTACGCTATCGCTGTTGGCTTCAGAGTCATCATTGCGTTTCTTTTACTTAAATCTGCTTTACGGACAGTCTACTTAAGTCCGAAAGTGATACTAAATACTTCAACATTCACTTTAGAATATATGTTACATACTAGGATACAGAAATGATGAACCAATGACTGGAGTTTTAAAAAGCTCTGCTTTTGGAATACTGCATCAGAAGTCCTACTGGCTATTGTAATTAGATTTTGTGTCATTCGTTGATAGAATGTCGATCAGTCTAGTGGATTTAGTTATTGCAGCTAAAGCGAAAGATCTCTCGGCCAAATCGACTCACACATGTCATTGGTGAGTCGAAAATATGGTGTAATTGCGGAATTGACACTTTTCATTGTTGCAACATACAAGAAGTGAATATTTAATATTTGTAATAGTTTTCTCTTATTACTTCATTCTAATAGGTATTTCGAAAACAATTGAATCACATTTTTTACCTAAATATTATATTTACTTCAAAACTGGCAAAAATGCTACACTACGTGTTAGTTTTTTTTTCTAAATTTAGGAACAGAATGTATCCTCTTTTTCGTTACCACAGATCGGCTACAAGAGTTTTTCTGGCAAAAATTCGCTGTTTTCTGGCGCATGATTACATAAATTTCTCTTCTTACAAAAATTCGTAAGGCAGTTCAAAAGTAATAATTATTAGGCAACCATTAGGGATATCTACGTTAGTCCCATGGGTACGGGTTATATTTAAATTTAATGTTTATGTATTCATTATTGTACTTATATCGGTTCATACAGGTACACAGAAAGTCGACACTTGATTTGACGTGATATAAGTTTTATAAATCTAATAACAGTTGAAAAAATGTTTTCATGTTACAAATTGGAAGAACACGTACAAGGAACGTCCGGTTTACTTTTTGACTGTATTTGTGAGTAGAAGTACTTCAAAAGATTTTCTATAAAGTTTTTTCGAATTCTCAATAGTTTTCAGCAACAACACATTGATAGAATTAATATTCGCGTGTGGGACTCGAACCGGCAATCTTTTGGTTTCAAATGCTGAATCCCATTACGTCATTTAACAATTTCGGCTTCCAGGCTCCTGGTCTTGTTCCCCAGGGCAAGACCTCTACACTTCCATATTACTCAAAACATAATTGTTTCAGTTCAAGCATTAGGGAGTTGAGAAAGTGTAAAAATGTGAAAGAAAAAAAAGAAAGAAGGCAGCCCTGAAGAGAATAACACCTACCGGAAAAGCGATTCTAGATTAGAGAGATTAGAAAACTAACTACGGTGAGAAAGTCTGTGCCATTCTGTAGCACCACTAGTTGTTCTTAAAATTTATTTACCATATGCAGTAACATACGAGGTAAACTTTCATGAAAATATTTCCGGCGAGTTTTCAGAAAATAATATTTTTAGAAATTGCATACATTTCGCAATAATAAAGCAAAATCATGAAATTTTTAAGAAAATTGAACACGACTTTTTTTAAACAGCTGATTTTTTTCAGACTTCGGATAAAGCAATAATCGCTATCTCCAATTTTGTTGTTTTGAAATGGTAACGTTTTGCAAATTTCGGAAAAACTGAGGGTTCGCCGAAAATGGGACTAGCACCATCCTTTTATCCGCACCTTATTACATTTGAGGAGCAAATATAAATAAAAAATTTGGAGCGTTTTACATGGAAACTACTCATATCCTCTAAAAAGTGAACAATAATTTATTTAAAAATCAGTCTTTAAGAAACAGATACTATTAATGAAAAACACCATTTTTAATTTTATAGTTGTAGAAAGACGTACCCATAAAATTGCACTTCTTGAATTTTCAAAACATCTGTGATGTCAACGAACATAAGACTACCAAGCGTTATGTATGCTATCCGAGGACTCAGTTTGATCAAAAAATTTGAAGCCATTTTTTGAGAAAATTTTGAAAGTGTTATTGACGCTTTATGAGAACTACCCTCAAAAATCAAACTATCCGTTTGAAAATTCCAAAGCCACGAGTTCATTCAGATCGATTGGGGAATATCAATTTTGAAGAAAATTCGCTGAACGGTTTAGACACAAACGTTGACCACAGACGGACGCTTTGCCGTTAATCGATTTTTCGGTATGAAGAAGCTACAAAACATGGATTCTGACTACAGCAGAGTTAGAGGATATTTTTATAAATTTAGCAACAGAATTCATCCACTTTTTTATTACCAGAGCACATAAAGAGTTTTTCTGGCGAAAATTCGCCGTTTTCCGGCGCACGATTACATGACATTTTCTTCTTACGAAGAATTCGTAAGGCCAGAAAGTATTTCATTCAGTAGGTCATTAAGTTCCTACTTTTGAAAAATTAATTTTGTTTTTTACAATTTCCGAAAAATACTGAGTTCGCCGAAAACGTGACCAGACCCAATTTCTTTCTTTCATAAGAGGAGAAATTCAAGAAATGGGATGGAGACGTATTGGAATAAATATATTTAAAAAGTTTCATTATTGGCTAGTATCGTAAAAAAATATAGTACACAATTTTTTTTCATTTTTTCTCTTATACTGCATTTAAATCGTATTTTTAAGAGAGAAAACCTAATTGAGTTAATTTCAATTAAGGTTTGCAGATTGCTTGGAAAACAAAATACATCAATACATTTATTCAGATCCAAAAAGATTTATTTGTTAATGTGTAACACACGTATGTAATTAATGAACAAATAAATACGAAATAATATACAAATTCTAACTTACGTAGCGTCCAGTTGCCTCCAAGTAAATCTCAAATTACGTTCACTAAGCGCAATATCATAGAAGCGAGAGATTATGTTTGATGCCAAATTACACAAAAAATACATATATATTTTCGAATAATTGAACTTGACCGTATTTGAAGATCTGTTTTTTTATGAACACATTTCATGAAGAAACCATTATCATAATAATTTTAGTTGTAGGAAGATGCCGAATTTTTTTTAATATTGGCAATTTTCAAACAATTTAGAATTTTGAACAATCATGAGATCTACTAAAATTAATCTACTCTACTAAACCCAGCTTTTGCCGCTGCATTACACAACTTTCTTTCTACTACGTAAGTGGTAGAGGGAAAGTAAGAATCACAATACGACTCATATGAATATCGGGCAGAATACCAAGCGCCACGCCGGTTAAATGTGATGAGTATAATTGGAATGACGCGTTTGATGCAGTGAAGAATTCCACTTTTCCTTAGCTATCTCAATATAGATTTGCTTCTTGTGTAAATGTGGTTATGTTAGGTGATTATATTGCAGTTTTTGTTTTTCAGGTGCCGACGCGAGAAAAGGTTACGATAGAGGTAACGTGCCATCCCTAACACAGTGGAATTTATAGTAATTTTATCGAAATTCTACGAAGATAATGCGTTGAGCATTATTATTGTTTTAAAGAAATATCATCTTAAATCATCTTCCTTTTAATTACTACTATTACTATTACTATTACTACTACTATTATTATTATTAGACTCGGAAACATCTTAAATGTACATGTATTTCTGATGAACGGGCACCCTAGATACAATTTCTGATCAGAAAATTATTAATTAAAAATACAAGTCACGTGAAAAAGGAAGGAAAATACACAAAAAACAAAGAAAAAATGCTACACCAATAAATAGTGTTTTATTCGCGGTGTAACCCTACTTTACGTTGTACACTCACGGTTTTTTTCATGAGGCACAGGGCACTTTTTTCGTACTAAAATACATGCTCATAAACAGTAAAGTTCTTGCTCTATAATTTTCTTGCAATAGATCTTAAGTCATTTATTGGAAATAGATGTCCTTTGCCAGAACTTCAAATTTATTAGCAATGATGTAAAAGAATTTGTCAGTTATCTCTTCATCTCGAAAGAAGCCAACCTTTTAATAAACCCTGGTACAATTTTTTGCTGCATGCACAGTCACAGACGTTATACCGCTAAACACAGAGAAACAGGCGCATAGTAGATACATAGAAAACATAAAAAGTACAAATAAAAATACATAGAAAACACCTACAAAGTACTAGCGCTTTGGGAAAACGTCTAGAAGGCAAACAAAGCACATTGTGGCATCATGAAGAAAAACACATAGACATTTACAAGTATGTACAAGTGCATTTACACGTATGTACAATAACCAAATTCTGCTCCGAAACTACACACTTGTGAGTATTTCCCTGTGGATACCGCACATAGCTAGGGAGGCCCCTCCTCTTCTGACGCTACTCCCGCGCCACTACCGTGACCTCGTCACCCGTGCAATAGCCACGACACGCTCTAGCATGGGCGTAAAGTTTTGCTCATCGCGCGAGGTTTCCAGAATAAAACCCGTCTGAGCTTGTCGGCTCGATTTTATACCAGAGTGCAGCCGTCACGTGACCGTCCTAGGTGTAGGAGGGAGGCTCGCGTCTACCACGTGACCTTCCCGGTCAAGCTGGCGTCCCCTTTGTCTAAAGGTATCCCAACGCCGGGGTGCCCAGCTATTCATGCCCGCAGGTATGCGATACTTCCGCTCCTCCTCTCCCACCCACGGCCGCCAACGTGACGCTACAACGTTTAGAGTGTCCAAGCGCCCGCTAAATGTTCTCGTGTTAGTTAAGTGATAATTTATCTCAATGCATTTACAGCGAAAGCAGAGTACCGCACGGAAAAAGATTTGGACAATGCTGAAAAAAGCTGGGGCATCTTAGAACAGATTCTCAAAATGGAAAACGACAAGAAGTTAGAAGCAGAAGAAGCTGCAAGACAACAGGCACTTTACGCTGCAATGTGGGACGAGTTTGATGACGTCGTAGAGACTTCTGATGAGGAGCAGACTCACATCTGCCTGCACAAAACCAAGTGCATTCCGCGACATTGCAAGATATGGAGAGTTGGCTCGGAGATACAGACGTCCTCGTCCTCGGAGGAGGAACCGGAACAGCCGCCCGCGAGGACGCAAGGGCGCGGCACAGAAGGAGCCCATCACGCGCACTTCACCACAGTGGACGAAGGCGGATCGCAGAAGGGCACCACCATGCCCCAAACAGGTACACGCAACGTACTTGGCAGTAGTTATTTTGAATGCGCTCCTGTGAAAAGGGTATCAGTCCATTCCTATTAGCTTTCAAGAAAACGAGAAAAACCTGCCAGGAATCCACAATTGGCTCCAGCTTTTTCCTTGATCCACATTAATCAATAAAAGCCATAATTTTAAACACATCAGGACAGTTTTTACGCAATAACTACCAATATTCAAATTTTGAAAAGCTGTGGACTGTTGCCCTTCTTCCATAAATGGAAATAAAATTAAGTCAGATCGTTTTTTTTATAAAAAAATTTAGAACTTTTATACAAATTATTTATTTAAATGTGTTAAAGGTATTTTAGTAGTAGTATTTTCTAAATAATCCTGAACATGACAATGAAGAGACAATTATTAATCTTAGTCGTCTTCCTCGCCATCTTTGGGAAGCAAATAGGTTAGCTTCTCGAAAAAGTTTCTATACATGTCGAGTATAAACTCTGTCAGTACGAGAGTCGTCTATTTCTTCTGTGTGAGTATTACCTTGAAATTCGGATATGCCAAAGTCCTCGGGAGAATTGGAATTGAAGTTGATGCCAGTTTAAAAGTGCTGGTTGTCAGACCATTAATAAAATTCTGAGCTACCACTGTTCCCTGGAATTTGATGTAGAATTGGCTTTTGATAAATTTTGGCATGCAGGGCTACTATATAAAATGAGAACTTTAGGAATACCCCATAATCTATATGAAATAATTGTTTCCTTCGAAATAGTTCTTTCAATGTGAAAGTGAATAATACTTCATCAGATCAAAAAATCAAAAAATCACGCAAGCAGGAGTACCGCAAGGGTCATCGCTCTCTTTAACATTTACGTCGCAGACTACCCTGTGATTGAAAGAACAGATATAGCGTGTTTTTCTGACGACACAGTACTGTTCACAACAAACAAAGATGTGGATCAAGATAAAAAAATTCTACAAAGATCATTAAATCCGTTTATAGATTGGTGCTCAAAATGGCAAATAAAAATAAACCCCACGAAATCATAACCCAAGATATTTACGCTATGAAGACTTAAAAGCCCAACCCACTAAAAATTAAAAATGTAGATTTAAAATGGATCAAGAAAATCATCCAGTGAGATATTTAGGTGTACATCTAGACCAAAAACTAACGTTGAAATTTATTAAAGAGATTGCCTATGAAACATACGTGAAAATAGCAAAACTACGAGTATATCCACTCATAAATAGCCACTCTAGACTAAGCACAGAATGCGGGATAAGTTTATTCAAATCAATTGTTAGACCATCGCTTACTTACGCTTGCCCTGTATCGGGTGAGGTCGCAAAAAGTAACTTAGGGAAAATCCAAGTTGTGTAAAAATAAATTTTTAAGACGCATAATTAAAACACCATGGTTTGGGTCAAATAGACAAATTAGAAACGAACTGAAATAAAAAAAACCTAAATACATACCTTAGAACACTATCAGTAATATTTCTGATGAATTACCAAAAGCAGATTGTGTAAAAAAGTTTGATCTAGGACTGTCAGCAAAAGACATTAAAATTGTTTCAAGAAACTCCAAGGATAAATTACACCCACCATAAACGCTCCAATAGAATGCAAATCGAATAGAAATATCGAATCGAAAGAATCGAATAAAATGTCACAATTTGAAAATATAAATTTTAAAAAAATCCAAACACTAAATTAAGAGAACAGTAACAAAGTAAGAGAGAGCTTAGACAAAATAAACTACCTAAATACTACTAAATAAACGCCTGCCTATGCCCTAACCCAGTTATAGTTATAAATCATGCAGATCTCTGTATAATCAGGGGATGGAACAGATAGAAAACAAGTGTTAAAAAAGTTCAACTTTGCACTTGGGCTTAATTGTAGCTGGGCGTTGCTGAGTGACGCAGGATGGGGCTAAGGAAGCAAGACAGAGAGAGAGACAGGAAAACAGAAAGATAGAGACGGAGACGAAGAGGGACAATGAGAGAGACAGGCAACGAAAGAGAGGGCAGAATGACAGAGAAAGAAACTGAATGACAGAGAGACAGAATGACAGATTGGGAGACTGAATGTTAGAAAGAGGCAATGACAGGGACAGAGAAAGGGTCAGAAAAGGGGCAGGTACTGTCCGGGACCGAGTTCTCCGACCGCGGTGCAGAAGTAACGTAGGCGTGTTCCCAGAAACGGAGCGGCGGTGGGGAGGACATCCTGCTCGTCGACGTACTACTAGCCGCGCGAAAAACATTTTTTTTACTTCACGATCAGAGACGCTTTTCTTACATGATTATTTCAGCATCGAGCTTACCTTATTCAGAATCTGATGATGACCCGCAGGCTTCACTCTCTGACGAATCACTGTCGGAATCCAAATTAACAATTAGTTCGTCAATGATGCACAATACCGGCACAATACCATCTTTCTCCAAAAAATCATTTCCTATTTTTTTCACATGGCAGCAAAATCATTTCCAGTCCTGCACGGTGACTTATTTAATTGCAGTTTCAATGTTTTCTTGCAATTTAGTAACTGACATATCACCCGTTACATTTCTCTCCCTAAATATTATCTTTACTTTCGCTCAAGCAAGTTCAATTGGGTTCATCTCACACATGTAGGGAGGAAGTCTCACAACTGTATGTCCGTGTACTGCTAACAACTCATCAATCATGTACTGCTTTGCTCGTAGTTTGAGAGGTGCAATTAATCGGTACAAATCTGTCTTACGCATACTTTCTTCACAATGCACTCCCTTTCTTTGAAACCATGCAATCATGTTGGCTTTTCTTGAGTATGCGGACGGTGTCTGGTTAACTTCCATGCTGTGGTATGGAGCATTGTCAAGGACAACAACAGCACGCTCTGGCAGATGTGGCAATAATTTATCACGCACCCATTTTTCAAAATTTATGCCATTTATTTGGCCGTGGTAGTCTCCCACAGTACTACCAGCTCGAAAAATTAGACAGGTGTCGCAAAGAAATCCCTTCCCCCCTGCATGAACAATTATTAGTCTACTTGTTGCATTTCCCATCACTTGGACACCCAAAACGTCATCACTCTGCCAGCACTTTTGAAACTTAAGTGTGTTATCAACCCATGTCTCATCCACATAGATGATATCTCGGTTCTCTTCTCAAAATTGATTCAACTGAACAATGTATCTGGATCTTCAATTCACTATGTCCGGTCTCTCTATCAGCACCCGTCGCTTTGATTGGCATTTTTCCATTTAAAATCCATTGATTTCATAACCCGCAATAAAGATTTTGGGACCCACGGAAAATTAATTTTGTTCTTAATAATAGGCTTTTGCACCGTCGTGGCTTTTGCACCGTCGGCACAACCTTTTCTCTCACATAGAAATCCAGTATAGTATTTCTAATAACACACTGGTCAAAACTATCTACATGGACAGAATTGCCACGCGACACTCTTCTCTTCTTACTAGGAGACTTTAACTTTCGATTTGGGCTAGTCTCATTCCTCTTTTGATTTTCTTTCCGAATGGCTTTGATGGCAGTGAGTCCAACTCCTGAGTATTCGGCGGCTCTTTCACTCGCTTTCATTAACGGTAAAAGTAAACATTTATCTTCTTTCTCTTAATCACACTTTGCAATGACGCGGGCAATGATTTCGCGGCACTCGCTGTGTATAGTGGTATTAGAAACTCTCTTTGCCATGATGAGAAACTAATAATTTTCACACGTTAACACTCAGGCCTACCACAAGCGAACTAGTCGCTCCGATGTTCTTGGAACGGTTGCGATTATGTCACGTGACGGTGTGCAGTGCATTGGAAGTCATCCTCTCCTACCCTGCCCCTCGGCCCGCGCAGAAACTAAGACCCCTCTCCGACGGTCGGAAAACTGGGACCCGCACAGTACTAGAGACAGAGAGACAGTAAAGACAGAGAGACAGGGACAGAGAAGAAACAGAGAGAGGAACTGACCACAAAGCAATAATCAAGCTAATAAGGACTTACGGCATAAAAATATATGAGGTACAGCCACGAAGACAAACCTGGAGATCCTGAGCTGATTCGAAACAAAAGCATATTTATGCAACGCGCCGCAATTTGTAACCAACAATAATTTGTACAAAGATTTTAACAATTGTGGCAGAGACTATCACCGAGCGAAGAGCCATCAGACGAGTCTGAGCTACTACCCAAACCAACAATCAGTGAACATGTGTATAGACTAAAGAATGAACATATTCCAAATTTTCCACTTTGATTAACTTAATGGTTACAAAACGGGTCTCAAAAAATCAAAATTACTAAAAAAAATTATGTGAGATATGACAATGTGTGTATCAATGGATTAGGCTTTTTACGTTAGTCATCCTAGACTAAAAATATGTATAGTTCTTTTTGAAAGAGTTATCTCAATATCTCAAAGTAGAAGTAAAAACATACAATGTAATACACGCATCAATTAGTACCATTCTTTCATGAACTTACGTGAAAACGGCATTGCAATAACTTTAACCGTTCAAAAATTGCTGGAGGTGGCAAAGTTATGTAACTCATATTGTATATATTCGCCTTCAGAACAAATCAGATTGAGTTTGTGGAGTTTTAAAATCTTCAAAAATTAGGAAACAAAAATATAGAAGTGATAAGCTACTCATGGGAATCTAAAGTAGTTGTAGAAGATTTTGCGACAGGATTTTCCGAACTACTTGAGAATGATCTTATATTAGATCCTTAGCAACAGAGAATAATACTTGCAAGTATTCTTTAATTTTATAATTTCGAAATTGCAATATTACCAGTTTATATTCCGTATAAAGATAATATACAAGGCCATTAGACGTTGAGAATTTTTGAACGGAAGTATAACCTTAATAGCTACTACGCTTTATTTGTAATTCCAAGGCCCGATACCGTAAGAATATATTTGAACAAAGCTAGGCATGAAAGAAAAGAAATTTTCAACACATGAAAATACTTTTAAAACAGTTTTACAGCGTCGGCGATGCCACATGCAACTAGCTCAAAATAGTACATACGGATAAGTGCCTTCCTCAAGAGCAGCACCCTAGCGCAATTGGTTGGGTGGGTCCTTGCTGTGCTGAAGCTCTCGGTTCCAATCCTGCCCGCACAAAGGCTCTTTTTTTAAACATTATTGAATTTCTGTGGCAAATTACTTTGAAATCAATTATAAACATCTTTTGAGTTTTCAATAATTATATATTTAGGGATCTCTCGGCCTTCGTCTCGTTAATGAGTTTTGTTAGAAGAATAAAGAATTGGTAATGTAAATATTATATTACGTAACCATTACCAATAAAACGAGAAAATAGCGAAAATAAAACGAGAGTGGTAGCTCAGTGCATCAACTGATTCACATCAACATCTCTGCAGTGCATTTGACCGGGAGGTCATAGGTTCAAGTCCTGACAGTGGCAGGATTTTCGACACTAGCTTTTCAGCTAGGTCGAATTCAATCGTTGTCTGGAGGAGAATTCTAGCGACCGGCTGCTCTGATCGGTAGTTTTCCGTGTTTCTCCGATCAACACCAGGCGAATGCCGGAGCAGTACCCTACCAAACGGGCCACACACTTACACTAACATGTACTACACTACCACATATTCCGGGAGACCGGTCGGGAACTTAGAGCTTGTCCCGGTTGGGGCGGTGCCCCACTGGTGGGAGAGTCCTGGTTAGGGGGAGAACCTCGCTAGCCGACAATAGGTCGGCGCCGGATCTCGCCATTCCACGGAGGGAAATCACTGCCATCTTCCGAGAGAGAAACATGCACTACACTTACGGTACTATTCACGTACGCTGTTGACGCTGTTGACGCGTAATGTTGAACGATATTAATTCAACATTAGTATCCATCATTCTTCTCCTTTATAAACTATCACGGCTGATTTAACCTCGCGGCATACGCAGTCGATCTCTCAGATGTCCGAGTTGTTCATAGTCATACAACTTCGTCATTCTCTCAAAATGTTGTTCCTCTCTATTGTTGTTCTCAGATGTCACAGCTTTCAGTTTGCGCCAGTAGGTTTTATGCTGCCGTCACGGGAATAATCTCAATCAAACCGTGTGCAGCGCAGCATACTGTAGGCCGGAGCGTGTAGTGCAATTTACAACTTATACAACATTTTAATATACTTGTACAGTTTTATTATAGATAAACATTGATGTCCAATAAAGTTTTAAATTCTCGATGTTCGTAAATGTAATGAATGTGTGTTTGTGCCTGAAACAGCCGAGAGTAAGTTTACGAAGCGAGATAACCTGCAATTCAAAAGATGCATCTGGGAGATCACCGCGTGTGCTGAAATAACTTTTCCTAGCGCGAGTGCCGCAGGGTTAAATCATGCTCACTTCGCGTAAGCCGTAATGAAATTAACACCAAGAAGAATACGGTTAATCCCATGTAGTGTTGTAGGAACAAGGACTATTTTGAAATGAAAACCAAAACAAATTTTCTGTTTTTAGAAGATACAGAAAAATTCGCCAATGAAGAACCACCAGCTGGGTCCATTCGACGCTCGACGTTCGGCACCGGACAAGAAGACTACCCGGGTCCGTACGGCTCAAGACAGGGATCCTTCCCGGCGAACGAATACTACGTAGAACGCCGCACCCTTGAAGACTTCAAAAGACCTTCAGAAGGGCGATCACGCTCTCTGGGCGGAGGTGTCTGTTACGGGCCCCCAGGAGCGCGTCCGAGCGAAGAATGCAAAAGAAAGAGAATTTGCGGTAAGTTTGTAAGACCAATGTTACACTTTCACTACCCGCCCACGTTGCTGGGAGCAGCGGATTGAATAAAGTAATGGTGCTACAACAGCACATACTTTCTTGCAATATTCCTAAATTTGCAATTTTTGAAAATTCAGAGAGTTCAACGAAAATATGACACATACCATTCATTTAAGTGTCCCTGCTATTTGTGAAAAAAGTGTGAAAAAATTGGAGTGGTTTTTGAGTAAAAAATGAAGTAAAAATCTTCAAAAATTTTAGACACAAATTACGCAAAATCTACTAGCTTTTCAATAAAATGTGCGTGATCTTTCTAAAGAGTTGATGTTTTACAACATAATTTGTCTAATACAAAAATCTCTATGTTCAATTCACTAGTTTTGAAATGTTAACTTTTTAAAATTTCCGATAAAACGGAGAATTTTACAGTTCCTTGATACGAGGAGAAAATTTACAGAAAAAATTATGAGCGGTTTATGAAAACAAATTGTTGAAAAAATTAAAATTCCCTATATGACGTGCAAAATTACATGAAAACTACTAATATTTTTTAAAAAGTGAACATTAACTTACTTGAATATTTCTCTTTCAAATACACATTTCATTTAGGAAATACGTGTCTATCGTCAATACTGTAGTTGTAAGAATACATCCCCCCAAAAATTGCACATTTGCAATTTCAAAAAATCTGAGATTTCAACAAATATGATATCTCCACCATTCTCTTAAGCGTCTTTCACGCTAGCCGAAGACAAAGTATTTAAAAAACTTAGGGACAAATTGAAGAAAGTCCTGAAACTTTTTTTGAGGTTTCGTGTAACGTACCCTCAAAAATAAAATATTTTCTTAACTCTCAAAGCATCAAGATCTTTCCGATCGATTTTTGATATTCTTTGTTGAAAATCTGCTGAATGGGTTAAGGTTAGCGTTGATATCAGGCGGATAGACAGACACTGACTGTACGCCACAGTAACATGCCCTCGCATTGGCCTAGGAATATTAACAAATATATCATTAGTTACTTATGTTATTCATATCGAATTAATGAATTATATTTGTGTAATATAATTCAATATCTCGTGTAGAGAGTTTATTTAAAACATTGTTCTGAATCAAGAATCATTGTTAAATTTTAACTTTTGAAACATTAGACCAAAGCATTTAATTTGTGTCAAGTAATATGGCTAATTTTTTTCTTCAAATTTCTTGTAAGAATAGAGAAAAATGCACTTGTAAAGATGACATAGCGAATTTCACTGTTTACTCTAAATTTTCGAAAATTGCGAAGGTTTGATTTTTGTCGGCGACTTACTGCTATGACAAAATTGAAGATAGAGATTTTTCCTTTAATAGAAATTTGTTGTCCATAATTAGTCTTTTAATTATGGTCATACAGATTTTTTTGAGAACTTCAGTAGTTTTCGAGCAATATTGTGTGTAAAATGTGCAATTTAAAAAAACGACAAATACACTTTTCTCAAAAACGGCTCAATTTGTTTCTTTAAACTTTTGGTAGGGATAGTGATAAATGTACTCTTCGAGATGACACAAACGCCATATTGGTCTATGCTTTTTTTTCCAAATATTACAAAAATGTAATGTTTTTCACTTGTCTCTCACGTCGTATATATTTACTTTAGCGGTGATTTGTCATCATTATTGAATTTACTAGTATATGTACTTTAAATGATGTCTTATAAAGTTCCTCGAAAACTAAAATGTTTTCTGTAAAAACGAGATCAAAATTACGTATTTTCAGAAAAGCTCAAACGCCAAATTCTATAAAACGGCTCCGAATTTTTTCTTCAAACTTTTCGTACGGATAGTGCTAATTGCACTGTTTAAGATAACGTAAAATTAATTGTAATGTATTCTTTAGTTATTTAAAAAATTACACAAATATAATTTTCGGGAAATATCTCTTACGCCTTTAATATGCTCATTTCCAGCAATTTGTATACATGATTGCATTTCTTAGCGGAAGAGTTTTAAATGATCTCCAATTATATTTTTCGAAAACTCAAACGATTTTCGTGAAAATAAGCTTCTTTTTCCTCAATTACAGTAATGCATAAACGCCATTTTCTCAAAAACGGCTACAAATGTTTCTACAAAAGTTTCCTGATAGGTTTATATTTACTTTATCTTTAATATTCTTACAGTAATTTTTCGGTTCTACCATTAGGAAACCGAAACGTTGAGGAAATGTCGAAAAAGAATGTACTTTGGACGGCGATAGATTGCACCAGCAAGAGGATGATGCAAGATTGGAAAGATAGCCCAGACCAAAGAAATTAGAAAACTTTCCTACGAGAAAGTCTGTGCCACTCTGTAGCACAACTAGTTTGTTTTCGGGGATTATTGTCAGAACAAAGATATGATACATGTTTCTCTATGTATTTCAACGCACTCTACCAATAGTAGATATGTATACGAGAATGTAAAATTAGTGCCACGATCTCCAAGATTCGCCACACTCAATCGAAGATCGTTTGGTAGATATCGGTTTCTTCCTCCTTTGTTTCCCACCACGTTCTTTCAAATTTCGTCTTACCCACTTGATTTTCAGAAGTAAATTATTGTAACTAACGGTAGTATATTAGATTAAAGAGGCTTTTTGCTTCACAAAAATCTATCAAAAATCCATTACGACAAAAATATACGTAAACTTATTTAGTTCAAAAGTTAGAGAATGCCATTAATCGACCTAGTGTTTTGTTTCAGAATCCACAAGACCTGCCCCACAAATTCGAAAACAAAAAGAAAAAGCACCTTGCTCAAGAAAAAAATTCGAAGAACCTTTGCGTAAGTCATCAAAGAGTACACAACTTAGATGGTATTAAAAGGAGGATAAATAGTTAAATCGATGGGAATGTAAGGATATATAACTTGTTAAAGATTTTATAAAAATGGATAGAATTTTTCTTTACACATTTGTAGGAATGCTACTAAATTCTCTATTATATAAACGCCATATTCCTCTATTCTTTTATTGTTTCAAAATTTAGAAAAATGTAATTTTTTCTTGTCTCTTACATGGTTATTATTAAATTACCGGCGATTTGTTCATATTATTATATTTATGCGAACATATGCTTTAAAAATGCCAGAAAATTGCTCACAAAATAAGCTCAAAATTCCGCATTATCAGAAACGTTCAAATGTTATTTTCTCAAAAACGCCATTTTTCTTCCCATTTTTTCAACTGGTAGTGGAATTTACACTATGTAATATGACGTTAAGTTCATTTTGGTGTATTCTTTTGCTTTTTCAAAAGGTACATAAATGTAATTTTCTAAATATCTCTCACGCCGTAAATATGCGTATTTCCAGCAATACAGTATTGCAATTGTGAGTGGATGTACTTCAAATGACTTTTAATGAAATTTTTCGAAAACTCAATAAATTCCTATGAAAAGAGCCTCAAATTTCGCATTTACAGTAACGTTTAAACGTCATTTTCTTGAAAAGTTTTTCAATGTAAGTGGCCACTTAAGGGGAGGTTTTCTTCTTTAATATTATGAAAGCAAATTTCGGTTCTCTAATTAGGAAACCGAAAAATTGAGAAAATGTCAAAAAAATGAGCTCTACGGGGGGGAGGACGATAGATGGTTAGATTCTGGATAGAGATTGGGGTAAGACTGTAATACCAGACCACACCAAGGAAATTAGAAAACTTTACTACGAGTAAGTCTGTGGCATTCTGTAGCACCACTACTTTGGGGGCACTTTTCACCGTCTTATTCGGCTATGACCTTTACTAAGTTGGCGGAGATGACCTCCTTTATTTCTTCATATAATAACGTCAACAACATCACATCACAATTCCCACAAATGTTTCATATGAGCATCGCGAATATTGATATAGTTCGGGTGCAGTTTTCACCACCTTATTCGGCCATACCCTTTAAGTACAATGTGAAAACCAAATATATCATTCAAGTTTAAAGTTACAAAATAAAACAAAGAAATTAATAAACTTCGGTGCATGAATTTGTCAAGAATTTGTTTCCGTCAGTTAACATGCGACTGTCACTATAAAAACAGCATTGCAACTAGCTGAATGCTAAGTACAGCATTTGTTTTATTCTGGTTACAGGAAGTCGCAGAGCTGATCCGCCTTCTGTCTGCGGGCGACCAGGCTGCAAATTCAGTACGATTTTCAATTTTAATTTCAGTTATATCTTCATCAAAATAACTATAAAATTTTATGTGAGCAGTAAGGGAGAGATACAATCTGCACAAGTTTTTGTGAGCGGCAGAAACTGTCTCTTTTACAATAAATCATCTTCATCTATGAAATTCTCTTCGCGTAACCGATGCATCCCATGAGTTAGCAGCGCCTTCCCAACGCGTGGCCCACATTCATCTCTTGTCATTTATGAACTGAGATAACTTTATATAATTTGTTAAATTATTCAAATCCTATATCAAGTTGTTGCCTGTACAGTTTTGCTCACATTAATTACTCAACTTTGTGATTTTCTTTTTTTTTTTCTTGTTGTTTTGTCATTCATTCTTTAAATTTTGTTTCCTAAATTTCCTGTTATCTGATGTTTAATTAATTAATTTATAGAAAATAAGCATCGTATAACGTATAACGTATTCTATGTTTGATTCAGAAAATTAGAGTATCTATAGCAATCAATTTTTACTCTCGTGGTTCTATTTTTTTGTATCTAAAGTTTTTTAATCTTGAATTTTTGTACTCTAATCAGTATTGTTGCCTAGTAATCAAATTGTGACGCAATTATGGGTTTATATATCAAACATCTTGTACAGCCATTTATATCTATTCGAATTAGTTTAAAATATTTTTTCCAGTTTTCTTAACTGTTTGCTCTTCGTGTTTATTGACATTTAATTTAATAAACCATCTATAATTATTTTTTCCCAAATATTTCATTTTGAAAACGAAGTCTATTAGAAGAAATTAGAGCTAATAAGAATGTAGTAGAGAATCAAAAATCCGATGCTGTGACAAAGCAAATGAAACAGAATAATTCAAAAATCCAATAATATATAATACTTAAATTGGCGGTGTAATGATTACAACGTAATACGTACCGATCGATCTGCAAATTGCAGGTAAAAATAAATAAACTCCAATGTTAACGTCTCGAGCAACCTCGCCAATTATGCCTCTGTATCGACAAATCACTCGTTAAACACTGCCGCGATTTGCAAACTTCGACTCAGAATAAGGGCCTAGGCCGCGATAACCCACGGTCGGTTGGTGAGTTAGAAATAACTCGGAGGTATACTACCACGAGAAGATACACCGTGATTGTAGAAATCAGGAAGGAGCGTTATACCCAGAACAACGTCAATCTGTGGTATATACCATGTTTGTCAAAGCGATCCTTACATAGGTATCCTTAATGTATTTCATATACATTCTACCACCTGTATTCTTACGATAGGTGTCATCGGTTTTTATTTTTTGTTTACATCCCCGTAATTCGCGTATTCCTTCAATCCCCTCTTGTGCTCTGGTTTGCTTTCACTTGCAATTCGCCCGTTGACGCCGGTTGGCGCCGCCATCACGTCCGCACCCTGGAGAGCCGCCCCGGGCACACTGGTTGAATAGGGCCAAAAACCTGGCCATAATGGCAAAATTCAAAGTGCGCGTTCGGATTGATTGATTTTTCGTGTTTCCGGGCGCGTCAACTGCTTCGGTCATTAGTCCCGTTAGGGTAATGCATGTTTTTTTTTTCTCGGGAAATGGCAGTGATGTTCCCCCCGCTGGATGGCGAGATCCGGCGCCGACCTACCGTCAGCTAGTGGGGTTTCCCCCTAACCAGGACTCTCCCACCAGCGAGGCACCGCCCCAGCCGGGACAAGCTCTAAACTCCCGACCGGTCTCCCGGAATATGTGGTAGTGTAGTGCATGTTAGTGTAAGTGAGTGTAAGGGGAGAGGATAGGACAAGGAAGAGGAAGGAAAGATCGCGTGGGGTCCGTGTCCCGTTTGGTAGGGTACTGCTCCGGCATTCGCGTGGTGTTGATTGGAGAAACCACGGAAAACTACCAATCAGAGCAGCCGGCCGCTAGAATTCTCTTCCAGACAGCGACTGAATTGGACCTAGCTGAAAAGCTAGTATCGAAAATCCTGCCGCCGTCAGGACCCGAACCTAGGACCTCCCGGTCACAGGTGCTGCAATGACATCAGTTGATGCACTGAGCTACCGCTCCCGGTTACGCGTTCGGAATTCTGACTTAGCAAACCTCGTCCGGAAGACATTAGAGCACACTATTACCGCTTCAGAACTTTATTCCACTCATTTTTGTCGTCTTTACGGTCTCGTAAATTTATCGTTGCTCGAAACACTTGAATTCATTGATTCTTGTCGACTATATTTGTGACATTGAAAAAAGTGTTTATATTAACCCGCGACCTCGAGAACCACTGTATTCATATTTATACACACATCACGTTCATAATTATCAGTCAGCCATTTCGAACCCACCATTTGAAGTTTGAAATTTCATTATGACATTCGAAATCAGTGATCTTTAGAACCCCATATGTATATTTTTATGAATTTTTGTTTGTTTTTAAATGAGAAGATCCGCCATTTTGAAATTCCATTATGATATTCAAATTCAACGACCTCAAAAACACGTTGATACCTATTTTTACGCAAATCCATTGGCACTTGTAATTATGACCAGGTTTAGGCCCGATTGAACCAGTGTGCGTCGTCGTCCCCGTCCACCAGCTGAGGCGCAGTCAGCTGCCCCTGCAGCGCTCGCCGCCCCCGCCCCCTACCCCGCCAACGCCCCTACCAGCTGTCACCAGCAGCGCTGCCGCAGATACCAGATACTCGATTGATTGATTTTTTTTTTTGTGTTTCCGGGCGCGTCAATTACTTCGGTCATTAGTCCCGTTAGTGTAGTGCATGTTTTCCCCCGGGTGATGGCGGTAACCTTCCCCCGATGGATGGCGAGATCTGGCGCCGACCTACCGTCGGCTAGTGGGGTTTCCCCCAACCAGGACTCTCCCACCAGCGGGGCACCGCCCCAGCCGGGACAAGCTCTAAGCTCCCGACCGGTCTCCCGAAACATGTGGTAGTGTAGTGCATGTTAGTGTAAGTGTGTGTGTGTAAGGGGAGAGGATAGGACAAGGATGAGGAAGGAAAGATTGCGCGGGGTCCGTGTCCCGTTTAGTAGGGTACTGCTCCGGCATTCGCCTGGTGTTGATCGGAGAAACCACGGAAAACTACCGATCAGAGCAGCCGGCCGATAGAATTCTCCTCCAGACAGCAGCTGAATTTGACCTAGCTGAAAAGCTAGTGTCGAAAATCCTGCCGCCGTCAGGATTTGAACCTAGGACCTCCCGGTTAGAGGAGCTGCAGTGACATCAGTTGATGCACTGAGCTACCGCTACCGGTACCAGATACTCGATGATATGCACATGGTTGCCAATTGTCTGTTCCTTCTCCGGTTTCCAAAAACACGGAACACCCTACTTTTCACCACACAGTGTCATCCTACTTACCGGGAGCGGCAGTTCCGTGCTCAACTTACGTCGCTGCAGCGCCTCTGATCGGGAGGTCCTAGGTTAAACTCCTCACGGCGGCAGGAATTTCGACACTAACTTTTCAGCTAGGTCGAATTCAGTCGCTGTCTGGAGGAGAACTCTAGCGGCCGGCTGCTCTTTTCGGTAGTGTTCCGTGGTTTCTTCGATCAACACCAGGCGAATGCCGAAGTAGTACCCTAACAAACAGGGAACGGACCGCGCGCGATCTGTCCTTCCTCTTCCTTGTTCTATCATTTCCCCTTGCACACACACACACACACACACACACACACACACACACACACACTTAAACTAACATGCACTACACTACCACATATTCCGGGAGACCGGTCGGGAGCTTAGAGCTTGTCCAGGCTGGGACGGTGCCTCGCTGGTGGGAGAGTCCTGGTTAGGGGGAAACCCCGCTAGCCGACGGTACGTCGACGCCGGATCTCGCCATCCAGCAGGAGAAGGTCACCGCCATGTCCCGAGAGAAAAACATGCACTACACTAACGGGACGAATGACCAAGGCAGTTGACGCGCCCGGAAACACGAAAAAATCAATCAATCAATCAATCATCCCACTTCCGTTGTTCTCAACTGCCTGATTTACTCGCCATTTTCACTTTTCTGTACACCTCACTTTCACTTTTCTGTTCTGTTTTACGAAGAGAAAATCTGCTTACGCCCGCTCCGCCCTTTCAACTGCAAAGCGGAACTGAAGCCAACATTTTAGTGAGGGACAGAGAAAGAGTTGAGGTGCGTGTTTAGTTTCAGGAAGTGCCGCCCTATTAGGAAAACAACAAGTGACTGGAGAGGCGGAGAAGTGCTCGATCGCGTGGACTGTTGTTGCCAAACAAAAGAAGTTCGGGAAGTCGTGACGAGAGCGCCCTCTGGGGGAAGTGAGTGGCGCGTTGTCGTTTTAGAGCTGCTACGTGCGTCGATTAGCTGCGCAAGCAAAAAGACCTTTTATAGGCTCTGCACCTACTCATCTTGTATTTTTCAGACAAGTTCTTTAAATCCCTTGTCTTTTATTTATTAATTGGTTATTTAAGATTGCATCAACATCTGGGTCATTAGTGACTACTATTGGTGTTAAAGGTAAGCTAACCATGAAGATGAAACGATATGGTGAGATAAGGGGTGAAAGGACGAACAAAAATACAATCATGCCCGAGGCAAGACTCGAACCCGCGCCCCTTCGGTCCGAGATCACTACGACACTACTGCCTTAGCTATCTCGGCCACTGGGCTGACACCCCGTATGTTCCACTTTTTATGGTAAGCCCGGCAGGAAGTGCGGAATGTTTCGTAACAAATTGAAGCGCACATGTCTCATTCATCTCATATTAAAAAGGACAAGAAAATAGTATTTTGCTTCTTAAATATGTACAGCGCCAACTTGGATGGCCGAGGTGGCTAAGAGCGAGTACCAACTCAGCGGATTGGTCCGAAGGGTCGCTGGTTCGAGTCCCGCCTTGAGCTTGTCTTTTGACTTTGTATGTGTTGTCGCGGAGGGCCTCGCGTTCTGCTGACTCAAATCAGAGGAGACCGCCCCTGAGCTCCCCGACACACAAGTGGATAATGAAGGATATGCCATTATAAAATTCACAATCGCGAACAAAATTTCGCAATACCAGCAGCTACTGTGTAAAACACACTGTCACAGCTCACTAACCACGGTAAAATCGTCTGGAGACCGAAACTCTTGAAGACACGGCTTATTTTCTGTTGATCGTTTGGACAACCCTACTGTAGAAACATGTAAGCTGCCGTTCGTATGAACCTTCTCACTCAACAGTTTGTTATCGCCAAGCTCGCAGTGTTGAATTACCGCGTAGCCCAGGAGAGAAAGGCAGAGAGAGCTATGTTGTGACAAAGAGCGCAGGCAGGCGGGGAAATATTAGGAGCTTTGGAGGGAGAGGCCACGTTCGGGCATGCGCAGTGAAAGGTTTTTTTGAGAGTGGTAAAGCAATAGTTACGTTCTCCTATACGTACGTATTATAACGAGTATTGAGTCATCTGCCGGCGCCACCGCGAACTGGATGGTTCCGGAGTGTTTGCAATGTTTATTGCAAGTTCCAGAAAATTCTAGGCGGTCTCCAGCCGAGTATAAATACACCGCGGCCGACGGCCACCAGTCAGTCTGAAGTGAAAGCTGAGCTGTGAAGTGTGCGCATGGTGGTGAATAGCAGTGCAGTAGATTGTACTCAGCGACATGAACCGTGGCCAGCGCCGTGAACTGTGGTCAGTGCAGTGGACTGTGATCAGTGCATCGGACAGTGGTCAGTGCGTCGGATGGTGGTCCGAGCATTAGACAGTGGTCAGTGTATCGGACGGTGATCAGTGCAGTGGACTGTGGTCAGTGCTTAGGACTGTGCGACAGTGCAAAAGAAGTGAACAGTGATAAGAAATCATGAAGAGAAGTGTAGTGAAAATTAAGGGAAATTGTGCCGTACCAAGAAATAATCAAGTGAAGACTGTACCTCAATGAAGTATTTTTAGCGTACCTTTAAGAAACAAAATAAATGTTTTTGTTAAAATAATATCTGTGTTTTAATTCACCACATAGTTTCGTAACAGTATATACGAAGTAATACACGTAGTGTAGAGAACGTTATGTTGTGCTGCGGAAAATCGACGTCGAGATTCAACAGAAATGCACGTTTTGGCGTCCCCTGATAAAGAAAATTTGCTTTTTGTTAAAACGTCCGTCTGCCTGTCTATCCGTCAGTCCAGCCGTCTGTGAACAACACTAGCGCACATTATTATTATTATTATCATTATTATTATTATTATATTATCATTATTATTATCATTATTATTAACATTATATTCACAATTGTTATTGTCATAGGTAATCGGCTGACGTATCCTGTGGAAACGCCTCCATACAACGCAAGTGACAGACAGGGGTCCCGTAACACGGAACATGCACCCTACCAACAACCCACAGTGTCATGCCCTATTAAATGGAGAGATTATAAACAACTGTAAATTACTTGTAAAGAATAAAATAGAAAATAATACTGTCATGTTGATTTACATCTCTAGTTTAATAAACCTTAATATTAATTCCAGCTTGGAAATTCAAATATATTCTTTGACGTTTTCGCCAGAAGATCATTGCCTTGATATACAATATTGGTGGAAATATTAAGTTCGATTTATTTATCAAGTACGCTTTATTCGTGTCACTATTTTGTTATTAATCGCCGCATTAAGAGCTTTCCATCATAATTACAAAGGGAGTAGTGGAATATAATAGGCAATTCTCCCCCATGGAATAAAACATTTGTATGTTGAAAATCGTAAATGAAGTGTGAAAAACAAGTTTTTCGCCTAATTTTTATCAATATACCATGAGTACTTTGTACAAGTTAAAAAAAAAGACATTTTCAGCTTCAGTTCACATTTTCAGCTTTAGTTCACATTTTTTCAACCACATTACGCTTGAGAATATTGACTTAAATTTTCTTTGCGATTGTCTTTACTTGATTAAGGTGTTTCGAGAATTTTTTCATGTATTTATAATTCGATTTTGCCCATTACAATCAACGAAAAAGGAGGGAAAATAAAAGAAAATATTTTTTACGTTTTTTAATATTTCATGTTTTGACCCTGATCATAAAAAGAGCTGAATACAAATTGTGGCCCTGAAAATTCTCTAGAGTTCCCAGTTCCAACCTTTTATCTTATAATTTGCACCAGACGGCTCAATATTAAGAAAACAGTAATTTAATATTTTCTTATTTATTTTCTTAAAATTAAGTGTTTGTTGACACATAGGCGGCCAAACGTAATTGAAATTTGGCACCGTTCTTGGAATCCAATCCTACATAACAATTCCTTGGCGCTAATTAACAGCAAAGGGTATACATTTTAAACGTCCCGCTCTGGACTTACTCCCGAGTATGAAGTTAATTTAGAAGTTTCCAAAGTGAGTCGAAATGCGTCTTTAAAACGAGTAAACATTGTAGTGATACGATGTCACATCAAATAGTTTTGTTTTCCTACCGAAGTGAGAAGATATTAAAATGAAATAGGTTGAAGTTTTCCCTAGAAAAGGAGAAAATCAAATGTCAATAATTATATTTGCGTCATGGATTTCAACAATGAAAACTTTGTTATACGAAATGTGGTAAGTACATATACTAATAATGCACTAACTAGTTTCCTATATACTAATTCTGTATATAAATATTTAAGAACATGGTTTAAATAATTCTTTTAATGCGTAAAGCACTAAAAGAACTTACGTACGTAAGAAGTAGTAGTAGTACTCTCTATTCAAATCAGTGTAATAAAATGTTTCAGAAACCAGCGTAATATTTGACTTTCAATGCATTTATTCTCCTGAATAATGACATCATGAGTTACTTTTATGAACTGAAATTTAAATAGCATGCAAAATTATGTTGACGAATAACGAGGATTTCGCCAAATTATTTGTTCGCAAGCAGGAGCTTCCATCAAAACTCCTTCCTCATATACAAGTATGATTTTCAAATTGGAATTATTGTTCTCACCAACAACTGTACTGAGAACTTCGTTTTATACTCAGCATAAACGGTATGCGGTATGATTTAGTAGACTTCGAAATTTAACTTCAGCTTTTGTCTCCGAAATAACAATATTTTTGGTGTAGCACTGCTGTTTCACTTTTAACCCTTTGTTGTAGACTGGGTATAAGTCATAATTTCTCTCTTTCACACTTTTTCTTAATCAAATATTATGTGATTTGCTCAATTTTGCAACTACAATCAATGCCAGGGCTTCTGAAGTTTAACGCTGAACATTCTTCTTTAGCACGAGCAAGCGCTTCATTGTTCTTAAAGAATGATGACTTGAAATCGTAGCCTTTTTTATAACGTGAATCACATTTCATTTGCCTTGTTTTGTAAAAACCGTTTGTGTTTCACACGCTAGTTCTTGGGGGCTGTGGCTCTCATTTTTTTTTTTTGCGTATTCTCTTTGTCCTAGCGCTTAATGTGCCAAATTATCGTTGTTTTTTTATGATTTATGGATTTTGAGACACTTTTATGTTGTAGAAGAAAAGTCATTTCTTCTCTTAACCAATTGTTATTGTGTTTCGAAAAGATTTCCTTTTATCTTCCACTCCCGTTCCAATGATGTATATTATTAATAGAAAGGAAATTGATATTATTGGTAATACCTCTTCTGCAATATTTGGTATTCTTGATAAAACGAAATATACAATAAGCTTTCTCACGCGTGTTGTATTCGCTCGGGAAACAAGACTTTCGCGAGAAAGAATTTCATACAATTGAAGTCGCGTCACTCCCAGCGGCGCACCTACCGAGAAAGGTCCGAATGGAGCCTCCGCAGGTCTCCGCACATTAAAATTAGTATCAATGTAAAGGTAGATGCATACTCTACATTATATAAAATATCTGTAATGTTACAAAGTGTATCAATTTCGTTCTACTTAAATCAATTCCCTATGAAAGTTACGAACATTCATTTCTCCCCTAATATTTTGGAAAATAAATTTTGTATTTATACAACTTTTCATTCACTTAAAAGTTAGTGAATAACTTACCTGAGGAACTTGATGTCATGTTATCATAAAAATGTGATGGATACATTGAGGTTTCAACAACTTTGGCTTCAAGGCAAATGTCCCCGTAAATGGGCAAAATAGACCACTGTTCGACGCAAGTCATGTGTACACTCTGGCCAGGAGTATAAATGCCTTATCGATCACGGATAAACGTAAAAAATGAATGTCAGTGATAAACTATGTAGCCCATAAATGATTGATTGATTGATTGTTTCGTGTTTCCGAGCGCGTCAACGGCTTCGGTCATTAGTTTCGTTAGTGTAGGGCATGTTTTTTCTCGGGAGATGGCGGTGATCTTCCCCCGCTGGATGGCGAGATCCGGCGCCGACCTATCGTCGGCTAGTGGGGTTTCCCCCTTACCAGGACTTTCCCACCAGCGGGGCACCGCCCCAGCCGGGACAAGCTCTAAGCTCCCGACCGGTCTCCCGGAATATGTGATAGTGTGGTGCATGTTAGTGTAAGTGTGTGTGTGTGTGTGTGTGTGCGTGTGTAAGAGGAGAGGATAGGACAAGGAAGAGGAAGGACAGATCGCGCGCGGTCCGTGGCCCGTTTGGTAGGGTACTGCTCCGGCATTCGCCTGATGTTGATCGGAGAAACCACGGAAAACTACCGATCAGAGCAGCCGGCCGCTAGAATTCTCCTCCAGACAGCGACTGAATTCGACCTAGCTAGAAAGCTAGTGTCGAGAATCCTGCCGCCATCAGGACTCGAAGCTAGGACTTGCCGGTCAGAGGCGCTGCAGTGACATCAGTTGATGCACTGAGCTACCGCTACCGGTAGCCCATAATTATTTTTCATATAATTTATCCTGGCATATTTTTGCTCTCGTTATAACTCCGGTAGCCCACAGTATACGCCACTGGAAAATCTTCAACCGCCCACGCCCGCTTGGGGAACGAACGCCGCCCGGCGAAGTCACCGCCCCCGAAGCCGAGAGGGACTGGAGCGATTTTGGAAACTAGTATTCAGGTCTATAAACTGTTTTCTTTCTTCTTTTTATAAATGTCTACAGTCCTATTAATAAAAAAAATAGTTCCTCTTCCAATTTTAGACATTCATATTTATTTATACGTATACATAATTGTGATGTAATTTATCTACATTGTAGTTTGTGTGACATTTTGTCTACGCCTTAAAGCCATCATCAGACATTTGAGAGTACAGCTGCAGTTACAGTTAACATTATACAGTTAATACGTGCTGGTTAAATATTTACTTCTTGTTCTTCACGAATGGGTCACTTAGGACCACACGGAATCAACACTTTTTGACCTTGTTAGCCCAGGAATCTCTCGTTCGAAACATTCGACCATTTGTTTCGTTTAACATTCTTTTTCCCCCGGGAAAGTGCGATTTTGTAATTTTTCTAATTATATCATGATGTTGTAAATTTGGTGATTCCAATTCTCTAAGGTCCTTTTTGTTTGTCTGTACCACTTTTGTCTGGTACTTTACTTTTCAAGAAGACGTGGATCTGGTTTGTTAACCTGCTAGCATTCATTCTATCTAAATGTCCCACAAATTGGATTATTGACCTTCGCATTGAATCTGTGATCTTAGAAATTTGTTTGTAGATTTACTCATTTGGTTTTAGGTAGTTTATATCATTCTCGATTTTCTGGCCATGGATTTTTCCCATAATTTTGCGTTCTTTAACTTCTGACGATTTAAAGTTCTCTGTTGGTGGTTAAGAGTTTCTGATGCATAGAGTGCTACTGCTTTTATTACAAGTACTGTCTGGTAATGGTGAATTTTGCAGTTCCTTGATAAGCTATTTTGTTTCATACGAGTATATTTTTTATTAATAGAAATGCGGTTTCCATTCTTTGACTTCTTGTTTTTATGGATTTCCTTTCATTACAATTTACAGTAATCCATCCTCCTAAGTATTTGAATTCTTTATCGCGGAATATTTTATTTCCAATTTGATGTTCTCGCAGAGTTGTTTTAATATGACATATATTTTTATTTTTCAAATGACATTTGCAGCCAGTTTGTTCCGCTTGTTAATGTAAATATTTCAAATTGTTTCTATGCATCTGGAATATCTTTTGCAATGTTTTCCATGTCATCTGCAAAGGCTAAACAATCCACTTTTATCCCTTTGAATTTTGGCCCTAATCGATGTTCTGACCATTCAAATATTCGACATACGAATTCGCCGCCGCCGCTGCTGACGACACCAGCTTCTCCAGCAAGAGGGGTGTGGAGGAGGTAGGAGAGGGGGTCTCCCTACCGTCCGTTGTGACGTCACGGGGGCAGGAGGGAGGCGAGAGAATTTTTGTCGTTCGTCACACGTCGTGGAGTGAGATTATCTTGAGAAAAGAGGTATTTGTACTGTACATTTTGTTTATACATTGTAGATTGTGATCAGTGCTTCTGTTGATAGAATGTACTGTGTTGGAATGACACAGCTTCTGTTAAATTGAAACTATAAACATTCAATAGAGATGTTTAAAAGAAGACAGAATGCAAGAATCTTATGTCAGTGCTGAAGTAATAGTCACTACAATAGAGACTATTGTTTATTTTTACAAACCGAGTTGGCTTATGCAATGGCACGTAGACTAGTTGATCTGCAACAAAGTGTGCGCAGCCTTCTCAATTTGAAAGCTCGGGGTAGGGTCTTGTTGGACGAATCGTGGTGCATACCATTTTCTTCCGAACGAAACAAGATTATTACAGAATGTTATTATCTTTAGTATTTTATTTTAATGTATTGAAAATTATTCATTGATTAAAATTAAGAATGTTATGTTATGAAACATTCATATTTATGCTTCATTTTTGCTTGTATCATTCTCTTAAAAAGTACAAGACTAGATGATTTATCATGTACTGATCATGTAGAAGCTTTAGTATGATATAAGAGTCAGAATATGTTACATTTCTACATTTATTTCAGCACAAAATTTAAACACTTGTAATTTTAAGAATAGGTTCATGTTGACCTCTGAGGTGATAACATGTGTTTGTCATTTGTAGTTTATTTTCTAGTTTAAATGTCTTTGTGGTGTTGACAAGGAGACTGAACAGTGTTCTGAAGAGACAGTCACTTGCTTCATTTTTTGTCCTCAAGGTGAGATGTATTTTAAGGGTCATTTAAGAGAAAAATGCCCTGCAATGAATGCTGCACTTAAAAAATTAAGAATTCAATTTGTGTTTTTAATGCTTAAGCACCAGTTTGATAGTGCAATAAGGAATGTGATAATATTGATTAAACATTACATCACTGTCATGTTATTTTTTACTTTTTGAAGTCTGATTAGTGTTAATGTTCAATTCTTGTCATAAGAAAACTACTAAATGGATAAAATGATTGTCTCCAGAACAAAACAAAGTTGTTTTTTTATATTTGAGGAGAACTTGTTGTTTTTTCTTGGGTTATTTTTTTTAATATTGTACAATGTTTGTTCTTTTTGTTATGGGTGTTTATGGAATGAGATTCTGTATCTTGGTAAATGCTCAAGGAAACGTCCAACTATAAATGTTCTGTGACTAGGACTTTGTGTTATTTTTTTTGCAAAATATTCAAAAGGGAGAGCCCTGAATCCATGAACATTTCACACCCAGCCTGAGTAGAGATCACAATGTGTTGGATCCCCTGCTTTTCTCCACTCTCGAACAATTTGTCGACAACTCGAACAACATGGCTCAGTTCAAAAGTGAAGGAGAAAGACGGTAGTTCATTTGTTTGTCCTGACCATTTGGCAACTCAGAATCTGAAGTTCTTTTCTTTACCAATTTGTACGTAAAATCCCCATAAGAATTTTAACATGATTTTGGGGGGATCCTTTGCATTATATTGTCAAGTTAGTTCCAAAATTCCTGTTTTTTCTGGTTCTTCCTAGATGATGATATTGGTCGGAGCGTGTGACAGTTTATTAATGTGTAGATCTTGTTCACTGATTTCACTGCTGTGATTTATATGCGTCTTGAGTACGAATTGAGTGAAGAGACTGAATCAAGTATTTATTTATTATAAAACCTGTTCCAAATTGTGAGTAATTTGACATGGATCGTTCTCCTAGAGTTCCTTTATGTATCCTGTACCCTTCCAATTCAAAAGGATGTTCATCTATATATCGTGATTTTTAAAATGCAATGATTTTGATGTTGCGATCTCTAGCTTTATGATGTTCTTTAATTTTCCTACTTTAAAAAAAGAGTTTACATTAAACGTCGTACTCCAAAGCTGTTAATTCAGTTTTATTTTGTTTCTGTAAGTTTTCGAGTCCTTTCCACTACTTCTGCACTCTTCTGTGGTCTCCCCAGAACCCGAACAGACCACTTGCTGTATCTCAACCGTGGGATTTGACACACTGTGGTAATTAGTAATTGAAGGTAAAATTTTCATGTTGATTTGTGAGAGCTTAGACTGAAAGACTCCAGTCCCATTAAACTCGAAGTTCCACCTCTGAGTTACATCTTACACCCGCAGCTCCGCTCTACCAAAGTCTCTCTTCTCCGCCTTGGCTGCCGTTAACATGTTCGCCGTACCTGGCAAGGTATCCTCACAAGGTACTATCAACCGCAGTGGCGGTTTGTAGGGTAGTGCCAGTGTGCCATAGCACCACCAACAAAAAGGAAGGAAAGGAAATTTTTCACCACAAATGTGTGTATTAAATATCGCTTCTTCAATATATTATTCTTTAAATTAATTCGTTTGAAAGAGCGCTTAGTCATTCAATGCTCTATCAATATTTTCCTCAAACGCATAGGGCGTAATGCTATCTGTCGGCTTCCTCCTGAACCTCTGAGCCACCTACGGGCTGGCGCCATGTCTGCCCATTTAACTCTGTATAAAGAACGCTGAATTGGTTTCTATGTGTCTCTTATGTATGGTGCCACGGAAAAGTGGCACGGTAGTTCACGTTCTGCTCCACAGAGTGCGCCAATAGCTCTATCTTCATCGAGCAGATCTCTCGCTCACGATGACCCCGATGTCCTGGCGTTTCGCACATGGAGAGGCGGTGTACGCCTCGGGCGTAAGGCGAACTCAGCTGCGCCCTTTCGAGATTACTGTGGGCGCTCAGGCTTTCAGGCTGAGGACTTCTATTTGCTCTTATTATTTTAGTTTGTTTTCAGTTTAATCCTCATTATAAATTAATAAACACGGTCACTGAAAAATTAATTTCTTTTGCCCATGAATTTTATTTTAGAGGTAACTAAATTACTTTTAAAACATCGCATCGATGTTCAAAACATAGGTGGTTTTTGATCGATGCTTAACATCGATGTTTTCATTTTGAACCTGGATAATTGGCAACATCAATGTTTTGTTATCGATGTCGCATTACTAACTCGCACCACCAAAAATTTCCGTACCGACCGCCACTGATCAGCAGACCTCTCTGAAGCTGGGTAGCCACCCATAGCGGACCACAACAAACTACATGCCATCATTTAATACTCATTAATTACTCATTAATTGTCATAATTTTAAATTAATTACGCCAGATATTTTCTAAAAAGTCGAGGGGCAGCTCGCTTGACACTGAAGCTAGCTAGCCACGAAGCAAAATACAACACAAATCATGACAAAAATTTGACAAGATAGTATTAATTAATTACTTCATTTTAACACCATTATAAATAATAATTGTTTTAAAAATGTTAAAATTTTGACCCCAAAGCAAAATTAACCAAAGAAATTGCGAATTATTTTCTTACCAGTAAATCAAAGATTTCCTTGCATGCACATATTACATGCACATATACATTTAATGACAATTAATGATATTAATGATTTATGATTTAATGACATTTAATGATAATTACATGCACATATACATTTAATGACCACACGACACCAGAATTAAGTCCGACACACAATTGTTTATAAAGGACACTCAACGTTAACGAGAATATCAAAAATAGTTAAAATGCAGTAAACCGTCACAATTTAAAAAAAATAAAATTAATTCTTTCCGGTGGACCACGCAATTGCTAACATATTTTGTTACAAATACTCTATATTTGTTGACCAAATGACTGCAGAATTAATTACTGCTTGCAGTTGTTTATAAAATGGCATTAACCTTGAAAAATTAAACGAATTAATGCGATTAATGGAGAACACTGCAACACATAGACAGTGAGAAATACAAAGATAAAATTGCTAAAAGAATGAGTAGGTTAGATAATGCATTTAGGAAAAAAGAAACAAAAGGAGGAGAATATTGAGGATAGACCAAGAAAGACGGAGAAAGGAACAGATAGTGGATGCAATGAACTGAAGGGAGAGAAGAAGTGACCCACATGTAAGGAAAAAGGGCAGTTTATTAACTCTGAAAGGAGAATAGTAATGAGAGGGAATCGACAAACTCGGGATCCTGAGCAAATTATTAATAGTGCTAGAAGAAAAAAAGGTGGAACAGACAACATGAATAAAGATATTGAGCAAACTTTCAATACAAACAAAAGAAGAGAGGTTCGTGAAAATTAAATTTATCATTTTAGAGAAAATTATCGAGATAATTTCCAAAGACAAAATACACCATCATTGAAATAGAAAATTGAATTTATGAAATCGCGAAAAAATGTCCTGATTATATATGTTCTTTTTGCGATTGACTCTTTTTTATTCATTCTGTAGTCGAAATTAACACAGAACCAATTAAAAGTAGATTTGATACTGATGCTTCTTTAAATTTAATTTATTTTAATTCTGGTTTTTCATGTAGGACTTTTCATAATCATGTTTAAAAGGTAAAATACCTACTTTAGCTGTTTGTAATTATTTAAAATATGTAGATATTCCTCAATGAGTTGAAGTTTTATTAGAACTAAAGGAACGCATGGTAGCGCCCTGTAAATTTTATGCAAATTAGAGAACTGAAGTCCTACTTCGTAATTGCACAATTTGATATGAAAGGTAGTGTGGTAAACATGAAGGGCAGCATATGAGGCATTAGGCACTCGAAAAATTAGGCGAAAAAAGAAAACTTTACAAATATGGAATGAAACGGTTGCAGAGGCAGTGTAGGAAAAAAAGGTAGCATACCGAAATTATTTACAAAACAGAAACGAGCAGACTAAACAGAGCTTCAACCAGAAAAGGAATAAAGCTTTATTAAAGACTCCCATGAGCGTGTAGAATTTCAGATGCGCGGTTCTCCTCATGAACATATATTTCTGTGGCTAAAAGATGATCAAAAATTATAAGTCAGATGATAAACATTCTATTAATAAGTGTGCTGAATTCATTAGTAAATTCATTACTTGTAATTATAACTCTACCAATCCTTCTATTAATCTACTTCACCATAGACATACTCAAACATGCAACAAAGGGAAAAGAAATACATTTAAATGTAGATTTAATTTTCCAGTTCCAGTTTTGCCGAAAACAATGATTCTAGAACAACTGCCTGCAGATGACATAACCTCCCAATTAAAAGAAATTTCCAAAAAATTAAGAAATTAATGGATTCCTTTTTTACAAAGAAACAGTTGGTGGATTTTAAAAGTATTCTTGAAAAACTACAAATAACGGCAATTGAATACTTTCTAGCCCTACAAAGTACCTTAATTCGCACCCAAGCCTTTTGATAAAGTATGTGTAGATTTTAGAAATAGATTAAAAATTACTAGGGCAATGTTATATGTTGCATTAAATAGAGTTACAAATATAAATGGTCTCTACATTCTTTGTGAATTTAAAGTTCCACGGAAATCTTCAGCAAATGATATATTAATTAATGAACTGAAAAACTTATGAATAAATAAAAGATTACAATAGTCGTACCATAATTTAGAAAACCTAAATAACATTATCTGTTTTCATAATATCAGATCATTTAATAAACATATTTTAGACACAGCAAAATATTAATGGTTTTTCAGATGAGAAATTCTATTTTTCTCTGAAACACGTTGTTCTCGTTTTGATGTAATTTCAATACCAGGTTATTATGTAGGCTTCAGATCTGATGATTTAAGTAAGAGATCAGGCACAGGTCTTATATGTTTAGTGAAGAGGAATTTTCATTAAATGGACATTGTCAACATACAGAAAATACTAATCATTATTACTGTAACCTTGTTCATTTTACTGTAAATGAAACTCATATACTTAGTAACAAGATATAAATCTTCAACACCAAATGATGTTTTTTAAGAACGTTTAATAATATACTAGTGAGAACCCGTCAAAATTTGACGGTGAGATCTGAGATAAATGTAAAATACTGTGCCCAGACCAATGTTTTACAATACGTTGCATTGTTTGGATCTTCAGGGTACAACGAAGCTATTCTCTGATGTGGAGTTCCCAAACTTTTGAACACGTATGTCCCATGACCAGGTGGCAATGTAATATTGGCACCAAATTACACAAAAAAAGAGCACTATTATACTGACGGTTATTATTTCTAAAGTTTTTTGTTATTTCATCATCTCCTATAAGCAAATGTTTGATTTCTTCTGGCATATTGCTCGAAGGTAAACTTATTTTCTCATTTAAGCAACACAGAGTAAACTCGTTTGCAGAATTTTTCTCACATTGGAAGTACAAATCAGAGCAAAACTGACATTTCATAGACAACGACCCAACAAAACGAAATGACCTCGCTATAATGACACCTACGCTGACTTTCTCTTTCCCTGCGTCCAATTAATGTGCGTTTGCGTCTTTTGGGGCGCATGGGCAAATATTCGGAATTCGACATAACCTGTGAAAAACTTCATTACTTCAGTACAACCGAGAAAACTCACTGTTCGAATGTTCTCTACAAAGTACACCACAAAAGCAAATACATGCAAACTGTCAACACCACAATGTAATTATTACACTGAAACAAAACCTTGACGAATTGTATACAAATCTCAACAATCAAAATAAAGTATCAAGCAGCGCCACCATGAAGCGCCACTCTTTGGAAAAAAACAACAATTGACTATTGATAAACGTACTATTAAAGAATTATTTAATTAATTAATTTACACCATACATTTTTATGAATCAACACAAACAATATATGATAACACATCTAGGGATCACATTCTTTCATTTAAAGGAAAAAATACTACAATCGGTTCAGTAGAAGCTCTAAACGAAGCCATGGCAGAATACCTTATTTTTTTAAATATATAGATAAGGTCATATAAATTAAAAGAATTCTTGTTTGATAATTAGAGACTTTAATTACAATTTTTAACTGAATCATGTATTCTAGTTCGTGAAACTTCAAAACACGAGGGTTGGGGCATAAGTCATGGAAACTATGGAAATTGTGTAATATACACATGAAAGAATAAGGTAAGAACTTAGTCCATGGACATTTCACGACACCCCAAAATTGCGTTTCTCATAATTATTAAGGTATTTGAAATGACTACTGGTTTCATGTTCCAAAGCATTTGAACATGTAAGAGCTCACAACATTCCAAAAGCAATACATACCCGTTCTAAAGTCTCGATTAAGCGGATACATGATTACAGCACGTGCAACTTCGGTCCGCACACTCACAAGTCGTCACAAGCGTTGCTATCACTGGTTGCTATGCGTCCTCGCAGAAATTCTCCTGCCCATCCCCCGACTGTCCCCTATGCAAGGGCCATACTAGAGCTTTCACTAACACCTTGTGACATTCTCGGGCATTTCTTCCATGAAAAATGGCAGTCTTGGGGCATGAGCTGCTCGAAACGTCTACATACATGTGGCACGGTGGAAGTCGGACAACTGATTTCACGCTACTCTCTGTGCTAATAGAGCCACTCACGTTGACATTGTTGATGTGAACACACACTAATGCAGCATTTCTTTCACCATGTTAATGAAATTTTGTGATCCGATAACATTTCTTTTAGAAAAAAATAGTTGCCTTGACTTCTGCCCCAACCCTCGTATAATATAAACTCTCTGTTAAATCACAACAATTTTACAATTAACAATCATACACAAATTGATGTAATATTTTGCAATAAGGAATTTAGTGCTAGAGTATATGACAGTTATTTTTCAGATCATAAACCTGTATTTTGTCAAATTACATTAAGTTAATCATGCGATATTGTAGATCAGATCAGATATCATTAAATATTGTTACTTAGTGATTTCATCAGTTATTTTTTTAACCGTTTACTTATGGGTTATAATTTGCATTAATGGTATGTTGCATGAAAATGGAAAGTCTGGTTGCAAATCGTAAAGATGCCTTGAGTATATCGAAAACGGCAAATGTGTTGATAAATGCAAAGACTAAGAAAATACTAAAATTACACGAATTCAATGGAAGATGCAACAATTTCTGATAAACTATAAATACCTATTTTTATTTTTAATAAACCGTGTTTCAGATAAGTAAATTATAATTAAAGCATAATCATAAAACAAATGACATAATAATAAAACAAAGTAGAAATAAAGAATAGTTTTATTAAATGAAAAAATCGAATACTATTCCGGAGTTATGCTTGTTATTTTTCAGATCATAAACGTGTATTTTGAGAAATTAGATTTAGTTAAAATAATAAGTGAAATGTATATTTCTTTTGAATATGTTCTATCCCCGGCATATTGAAGACTATAATATACAGAATCTCCCACCAACTATGGACCAGCCCCAAAGCTTCTAAACAGTTCATGATATCGAAATGCAGTTTTCTGCAAAAAAAAACTATAATCATGGCGCATTTAATATCCCGTATAGGTATTGTTTGAGATCTTTTTAGTTTTCATGAAATTTCATCTTTATTTTTTAAATGGAAATATATATTTTGCATTGGCAATGAATAGATCATAAAAAAGAAATTCAATGATTCAATATGTTAGTATTTTGATAGTAATTTTAGTGTAAAATTAGAATTTCTGACATGTGATTTTCAATTTAAGGGACATGTAAGAGCCCTCGCAACTGTTGCAGGCGGGGAAGAGGGTCATCGCGGCGCCGAGACTCATTCTGGGAGACTGATACGTTTAATTTAAAATCGTATGTCAGAAAGTTAATTTTGTACTCAAATTACTAACATTTTAAACATCACTATATTCCTACTTGCCCCATGATTCCGCATTGTTGAGCGAAAACTGCTCTTCGATATTGTGAAGCGTTTAGAAGATATGGGGTTGGCCCATAGATGGTGGGACATTCTGTATAAACGTCAAGTGTAAGAAATTTAAATAATATAAAATGTTTAAAAAATGATAGGATCAGTGTACCAATTATTGCCCCTGTTCGTAATATCGCATACTCGTGTATCCAAGGTGACATGCGCTCCATACACGGTTTCTTATGTGAAATATATGGTTGTGGCGTATGCAGTTGTAGCACAGCTATGCGCCAGAACTATTCGTTTAATCATAAGAAATCATATATGGAGCGCATGACACCTTAGAAACACGATTAGGCAATATTAGGCACATAATTAACACATTGATAATTGGTACACGGACCCTAAATGCAATAAATGGAGATGTTGTCAATTGTTTGATATTTATGTAAATTTGGTGTCATATAATATTGTTACTCAGTGATTTCAATAGGGCTTCATTCTTAACCGTTTACATATGGGATATAATTGACAAATTGGTAATAGGAATGGTGTATTGCATGAAAATGCGAAGTCTGGTTGCAATACCCTCACAAAATGCAAACATTCTAAAGATGCCTTGAATATAACCAAAACCGCCAAGGCGTTGATAGAAGCAAAGTCCGAGAACAAAATATTATTTTGCTTCCCGTAGAAGTTCGTCAGATGGGTATGTAGGCTTCAGCTGCCGGAGTCATTTGATTCTTGGCTGTTCTCTACGGGAAGCCTCGATGAGCCTCTATGGGGAGCGTACCTTCAAATGTACGAGACGACTCAGCTCGATCTACTGAGACGCGGCTCATTGCGGACAGCCATGAATCAAATGACTCCGACCGCGGAAGCCTACGAGTCAATCTCACGAACCAAGTAACAGTTATATACGAATTTTTGTGTTTAAAAGCATTGCATGACCTTTATTGCAATAGAAGTATAATTCTAATCAGAATCCAAGTAAGAATAATTTCAAAATGTTTTGTATGAACCAATAAATAATAAATAGTACCTAATAACCAAAATATGTTGAATATTACCAAAGCATGTAAAAGCAAGACTGTTAATTGGAAACAAAAACATTCCACACAATTCTTTTCAACATTATTAACTCAGAAATTGAAGAAAAATATGACAGAGGGGATTTGCTCCACTTTTGTTTTGGAGCAATATATCCCCGAGAGGTGGAAATGTATACCCTCTTAGGAAAATTTCTTCCTAATATTTATAAAACTAAAATATCATATGGAGGTACACATAATGAATTCTTGAAAAGAGGACAATTTACCCAGAGATTGTCTTTACTTTACTGCGTTTTTAATTGATTTTTTATGCTTATCTCCTTCTGAACGCATTTCTCCCTCTCAGCTGGCACACATCTGACATTGACGGCCAATGTCAAGAAACTGATTTGTCAATACTAAGAATGTGCTTTTCTTCACCAAAAATAAATTCCTACAGAGTAATACAGCTGCTCAGATTATTCATAGAAGCCAGAGAAACTGCACCTGAAGCAAAATTTAACCCCACGGAGCAAAATAACCCCATGCTACAGTATATAAAATAAAGTTGTGACAATAATTTGTTACATGGGAGTAGCTTTTGTACTGCTCAAAATACCAAAATTTGCAATACACTTTCAATATTGTTTTAAATACAGGGAATTATTGATGTCTGAAAATTTAATATACAATATTTATAAATAAAGATCAAATATGGATTAAGTCTTTTGCGGATACCATGTAAAAAATGCGCCAGGCATTCTACCTCATAGGTGGTGGGGATATAATTGCATTGATTTTTCTCCAAATGCTTCTTTTGAAGTCAATTTTGATAGAAAGCATTTCAGGTTTCTGCTGTGTACCACAGCAAGTGTGCCCCGAGGATCGGTGTGGTGGCCACACTTTACCAGGCAGTGTAGTTGCGGCCCATTGAGACCGCTGCAGGGTTGCGCCGTGGGGCGCGACCAGGGTAGGAATGTGTAGTTCAGAGTGACACCGCCAGGAGCAGGGCAAGCGGCGGCGCTGTTCCGTGACCGCCAGGCCGTGTCGGCTAAGCGGTCACAGGAGGGGCATTTCCCCTCGATGCCCCGCCATGGAGGCGGGAAGTAAGAGACTCGCCCCGATGCCTCGGGGCGTATTTATAGGGCCTTGCCCGGGGCAGTAGGCAGTAGGACATTTCTGGAGCAGCAAGCGAGTGCCTAGCAATAGTAGTAAGTTCGGTGTTTGAAGTGAGTGTGTTACGGTGATTGTATTCTTCTGGCGGACAGGAACTTGGCTTGTATTTCGGACTTGATTTGGATTGTAGTTTTACTGAAATAAATTTATGGTGAAAGAACTGTTGTGGTTTTACTTTGTACATAAGTTTCCAGGAACTTTATTATGCAAAATTTGAATCAGCTATAATCTCGAATGGTAGTACAGAATGATACAGACGTTTACGTTTTAGATAGATTTCTAATTTCTTGAGTCTTGCAACATCCTTTTCCCCGCTGCCATCTGTCGCCACTCAAAGTAATTTTTATTGTTGAAATTTTTCAATTCTTGTTTCCTAATGGGAGAACCGAAATATTATTTTAAAAAATACAAGAAAGTAAAACCTCGTGCGATTTATAAAATTTAATTGAAAAATTTAGAGCTGTATTTATGAAACTTTCGTTTAAGCATTACTGTAAATGTGAAATTGACTAGGAGCAGCGATAGATAGCAGCTGGCAAGAGTATGTGGCAAGTCTTAATAGTTAGCCCAGACCAAAGAAAAGCAAAACTTATACGAGAAAGTCTGTGCCATTCTGTAGCATCACTAGTTTACTTTCTCGTCTACATACGTATATACGGAAGTAATATACGTGGTATAGAAAAAGTTATGTAATGCTGCGGAAAATCGATTTCACGTTTTCAACGGAAATACACGTTCCCATGATACCGAAAAATTGGTTGTTTTCAAAACCTTCGTCCGTCTGTCCATATGTCTGTCCGTCTGTCCATCCGTCCATCCGTCCATCCGTCTGTCTGTGAACAATGTACGATCTTTTCCAAATTCAAGAAACCCCTGTCCATCCGACTCTAGTTGAAGCTTTGAAATTTTTGAAAACATTCTTTAAAATTTAAGGGAACTTAACATGAAGCCCCCTCCAGCACTTTCAAAATTTTGTCAAAAACGACTCCAAATTGTTTCTTTAAATTTCTTGCAACAATAGAGTAAAATACACTTATAAAGGCGGCGTACGTCCCATTTTCACGGTTAACCCTGAATTTTCGAAAATTGCAAACGTTTGAATATTTTTGGCGTCTTCCTACAACTATAAAATTGAAGATAGAGGATTTTCGTTCATATGAAATTTGTTGCTCATAAATAGTTCTTTCATTAAGGTCGTGTAGACTTTTTTGAAAATGTTATTAGTTTTCGTGCAATAGAACGTGAAATATTTCCAATCCTTCAATTTTTTTTCCTTTTCCAATTACGGTTTTCCTTCTCCAATTTTTTTCTTTTTTTTCTGGTAGGATTGTACCAATGACACCCTATGTGGTGATATAATCACCAAACTGCTGTATTCTTTTTGTTAATTACAAAAAATTTTTTTTACTTGTCTCTCACGTCGGTAATATTTGCATTAGAAGCAATTTCTTCACATTACTATATTTATGAGTACATGTACTTTAAATAATGTCATGTAAAGTTTCTAGAAAACTCATCAGTTTTCTGTGAAAGAGAACTCAAATTTCCGCATTTTTAGAAACGCTCAAACACCATTTTTTTTAAAAATGGCTCTAACTTTTTTCTTCAAAGTTTTCCATTGGATAGTACTAATTGCACTGTTTAATATGACGTAAAGGCCATTCTCGTGTATTCTTTTGTTTTTTCAAAAATTACACAAATGGAATTATTTTGAAATATCTCTCACGCCATTAATATGCACATTTACATCGATTTGTATACATTGTTACATTTGTGAGTAAAAGTGCTTTAAATAAATTCAAATGAAGTTTTCGGAAACTCAATAGATTCCTATGAAAAAGAGCTTCAAATTTCTCATTTACAGTATACTTAATCGCCATTTTCTTAAAAACGGCTTCAAATTTTTCAATGAAAATTGCTTTTTAGTACGACGATATAGCCTTCTTTAATATTCTTAAAAAATAATTTAGGTTCTACAATTTGAAAACGAAAATTTCAAAAAAACTTCTTTGGGCCGCAATAGATAGAACTAGGCAAGAAGGACGGACAAGACTGTTCAGTACCAGTCCACACCAAGGAAACTAGAAAACTTTACTACGAGAATGTATGTGCCATTCTGTAGCACCTCTAGTTAATTCTGTATAGTTCTACTTCTATTTAAATAGTTCTTGTTTTGAACTCTTTGCTTCGTGCAAATAAGAGTTGCCATGAAAGGATTCAGGAGGCGACATTTGATGTAAACAGACCCAAGCACTTCGTTTCACTATCGTGAAACATAAATGATACATAAATACGAACGCCACGACGACTTAATATATAAACATAAGAAATTCAGGAGGCTCTGGTCAAATCAAAGATAATGCATGAAAAGCCAAGAAATATCACGATGACTTGCAAATATAAGAAAATAACTAAAATGATTGCAAGCGACAAAAACCCTATGGGGAAAATGTGAACCGTTAAAAAGAAGAAAAAAAAGTCGTGCCAAGAATGCATATAATTTGACATTACACCTGAAACCCTAATGGCACTCTCCTTCATTGCTTCAGGTTTACAAACTTTTAACTAATCTTGAAATGAAGAACTGAAGATATAAAGGTACGATTAAGGGTTCCATTGCTACACTGTTAATTACATTTACAACATTATACGTTAAAACCTATTTTTGTAATCAAATCGCAATCTGTATTTAAGTGTTTGGTTACAAAGTGTTGTGATCCTAACCACATGCAAATATTTCCCAGAGCATGTTCCAGCGTTTTTGACAGAAGTTTTATCCCTGTACTTAGAATTTTAACGTTTGCTATTTAGTTGGAATCTTTTATTTGACCACTTTAGTACGATTAGACAGGAAAACGTAACAGTCAAATGCATTTTCATTCAGAGATACATACAACCAGCAATTGTGCTGAAAAATTCATCTAATAATAAAAGAAATTATACATTTTTGGACACATCAACAAATGATATGCTCCTTTTTTTTCAATTAATTTCTTTTGGAAATCTTTTCTTCGGAAACGCGTCAAACAACCGATTATGCACAAGGTTTTTGAGTCAGATTGCGTTGAAATGTCTTCGCATCTGTTTAATACGTCAAACAACCGATTCTGCACACGGAAATCTACGATTGTAACATTTAATACGTTGAACCTACCCTTGGATATTCTCTTTTAGCTTCACAGCTACCAATAGCCTGCTTGTGCCATTTTTGATTTGGTATTTTTGTTCAATACGGAATATTTTTCGTTGAACTTTAGAGGTGAGTGTTAGTTTAGAAGATGTCTCGGCTGAGTGTGATATTTCATGCCGAGTATCGGCTATTCGTTTCATAATTCTTTTCGTCCATGAGGGTACGGGACTGTTTACTTTATTTAGCTGTCGGCCGTTGGTGTTCTTGACTGTGCCCTAAAAATGATCTGAGATATCAGAGATCCAGTTACATACTCGACATGGTTGATTTCAGTAATATCTAGATCTGATTTGCTAGTTATAATAATAACAACAACAACAACCGAGCAATATGGCTCATGGCGTAGTGCGCTGACTTCCCAGTCGGTTCGATTCGGGTGCCGGTCATTCTGACCGGGGTTTTCCCTTTCCCCTTACACACACACACACACACACACACTTACCCTAACATGCACTACACTACCACATATTCCGGGAGAGCGGTCGGGAGCTTATACCTTGTCCCGGCTGGGGCGGTGCCCCACTGGTGGGAGAGTCCTGGTTAGGGGGAAACCCCACTAGCCGACGGTAGGTCGGCGCCGGATCTCGCTATCCAGCGGGGGAAGATCACCGCCATCTCCCGAGAAAAAACATACACTCCACTTACCCGACTTACCCGACTTACCCACTTACCAAAGCAGTTGACGCGTCCGGAAACACGAAAAAATCAATCAATCAATCAAAGGATTGCGCCACGGAGATGAGTAGACGCCGCTTGGTCTGTCTCGGTCCTCCGACGTTGGCCATCAGCTTGCTCAGTGCTCCAGTCACTTGCAAAGCCTTATCCGCTGCCCGTCTTATAAGCTCACCGAAGTGAGTTTGGTGTCAGGTGTGGGGCCAAGGTATTTGACGGACGGCTTCTTTCGGATAACCTCAATGTAAGTGCTGGCCAGCTAACTTGGCAGACCAGGTAACTTGACAGCTTTTGAAAAATGTCACTGTCGGATGAGAACATGTATTCATACTCGATTTAGAGTAGTTTTGTTTCGTTTTGAGTTGACAAGTCGTTGTCAACCTTCACAAAATTACCCTGTTTATATTACGTTTACGAGGTAGTGACATTTGTTCAAATTTAAGTTCGCAATGAAAAAATGACAACTTCCGTAGATTACACCAACATTGAAGCCACAGATTGTGCGCTGCTAGTTTGGTTTTGTTGTTGCTAGTGATTTGCATTTTGCGATTTAATATTTTTCAAAAATCTACATTTAGTGACTTCGTTTATTAATTTAGTACTATTTTCTAATTTTTTTATTTCCAATTATTTTATCACTAATTACAGTGGAATAGTTTGAGATACTTTTAGTAGTAAAGGTTAGTATTTTGATTTTTTTGTGTAAAATTAATTTTATTATGTTATTAGTTTTTCTGAATCCAGTTTATTAATAATTGAAAAATAATGGATAGGACAACTACATCCGGGCCTATTCTTAGTATTTCGTCTTTCAAGTTAAAATGAATTCAAAGTTCTCATCAAAAGGGAACTTTACATTTATTTTGTGGATTGTGGAAGTAAACAGTGGAAGAAGGGGTGCGTGCCACTCATACTTGTTTGACAATGCAAATGGCAAAATTATTACAGGTAAGATTATTGTTTTTATTTATAAATCTTTTCTTTTAAAACTGACAGGGGTAATTTTTCATAATTAAAAAAGTCATTGGTATAGTTTTTATCGATAACAATTAATTATCATTAATTATGTATTAATTAGTAATAAATCCAATTTCTTTTTTTCAACTTTCTGTATGTTTACAGGTGGGTGTGAAGTTTGTTGAAATAGTTACTACATAGTTACTAAATAGTTACAAACATAAAAAAACAAGGAGCTCTGACCACACCCAAAAAGACCCGTCTAGTTACTGACATTGACAATTGTACAAAGGATGGAATTTCCTGTAAGTTAGATTGTATATATTTTATATATACAAATATATAAATATATTTATATATTTTTTAATATTTGTGTATACAATATGTTTGTATATATTGTTTGGTTGAGATAATCATTTACAATTTTTAATTATTTTGTAATTTTAGAATTTTATTAATCTGTACAATTATCAATTTTTTGTAGTGTTTTATGTGAGATTCCATGAATTATTATTTTTTGTAGGTCTTGGTATTTCTATGCAAAACCTGTTTTTCGGAGATTGAAAGTGATGAAGCATTTCATTTTCAAGGCATCCAGACCTCCTTGCAGCAAATAGGAAAAGCACGTTGCTTTTACTTGTTTTGGGGGAAGAAGGACAGGTAAGCCCATGTGAGTGAGAGTGAAACAGTACTTTTTAAAAGAGAGTGCTTCCTGAGGAATTATTTTAGCAACTCAAGCAAGCTCTGCCCTGAAGTTCTGCATTCAAAAAATTATAATATTTGGTGTAAGAGTGAATATCATGGAAGTTTAGCCCATATATGTACTGTGCCATTTATGTTGACCGTGTATATTCCTGTTTCAATAAATCACTTTTAAAAATCAAAAAGTTATATTTATTACCATAAGTATCCATAAATTTAACATACCCCATTTTAAGGAGAAGATACAGGTATAAAAAGAAAGTCTGACACTGGTAAGAACATGTTACTGAATTACTGAATTTATTTCTGTAAAATTCTGCAAGTTACTGAATTCTACTTCTCTTAATTATGAATTTTTTACTTCTTAGACAATTACTTACTTTTGATAGGTAATGAATAATTAAACAGTTAAATAAAATTGATGCATTTGTATTAATAATTTAATATTAATATTACTGGACTGTTAGAAACAATTCATTAGGTCGCATAAATAATTTTCTTCAATAATTGTAGTATTTACTTTTTGCAATATAAATCAATATTAACAGATGAAACTGTGAATAAATAGATAACACTACCATCCCAAAAGCATTATTAATACAGAAGTCAGCCCACAGATAACTTTTAATTTTGTGTTTTTCATTTGCTCTTTAACATCTCTCGTGCTCACATTTTTTATAATAACTAGGAAATGGAATTTATTGTAATAAAAAATTCAAAATATGTACATATATGTACTTATTTTTTCGAAAATATGTAAGAAAAGTAGAAAATATGTAAAATAAAAATTCATTATTGTGTTTAAAAGTAGTTCTCTATTAGTATTTTCCTACCACAGAACGTCACAGATCAGTTTCTAACAAGGATTTGAGAGTGGCTGAAAGTACATTGTACCTCCCCAGAAGTAATTGTAGCTAGACTTTGCCATATATAAGAATTTTATTCGAAATATAAAATACATTCATAGTATATATTACAATGTTTACGAGGAGCCGATGTACAAGTGAATAGTAGTACAATATAGCGAGTGATGGATTGGAGGGGAGGGGGTTAAATGTTAAATATCGCTTCCTCGAAATCGAACAACTTGGTAAGACAATTTTCTGTAAGAAATATGTGTTAGTTTTCGATCGAGTAACGAATTTGCTATTTGAAACTTGAGCAAGCACGTGGTTGAAATTACTTTTGTTCATAAAAGTCCACTTGTTCGTGTCTCCAAGTACGCAGTAACCGGGGGGGGGAAGAGTACGTTTGACAATTCATGGAGAAGATATGGAGGTCATATAAGTGCATCAACATTACATTTGATTTGTTATAAAGATGATTCCGTAACATATATTGCAAACGCGTATCTGAAAGCATAGGTAAAATATGTAAAAATGTGTAATAACACCAAAATATTTAAAAAATATGTAACGTAAAAATAGTTCTAATTCATTCAGAATGTCTTGTAAACTCTAAAAAATATAATTGAATGCAAGTATCTAGTTCCTGTAAGAACATGTAATTACATAGAAATCCATTCCCTAATGATAACTATTTAACTTAATTCTTCACTGATTTAATATATGTTTATAGATGAAAATCTTGTTTAATTCTAATGAAAAACGAGACATTCTTTATTGAACTGTGAAGTCTTCAATTGCGCGAGGAGTCAATGACAACAAATAAAACAAAAGCGAGAGAGTTGATAGGAATTATAGTTTCATAAGTTGGCTATTTCGACAGGAAATCCTTTTAGCTGGCATATTGCGAATCTAGCGCGGCTTAATACGCGGCCTGGCCTTACATCGACAATCATGGGAATCAGCGTCGGGATCTGCTTTCTTGTCAAAAAGACGAGTTCAGTCTTTTCCGTTGCAAGCCCAAGCCCATGTTCCTCTATCAACAATAATAATAATAATAATAATAATAATAATAATAATAATAATAATAATAATAATAATAATAATAATAATAATAATAATAATAATAATAATAATCCTAAAAATAATATGGCATATAATAAAATTATATGCCTTATGGCACGTCACGTTTTCACGTTGGAACAATGTTACAACAAGAAAATGCACGTCCACACAGCACGTGTGTCTATGGACTGCACAGAGCATGTTGATGTCCTCCCGTGGGCACCAAGTTCCCCGGAACTCTCTATCATTGATAACGTGTGGGATGACATTGGAAGATTACTCTGTCGCAGTACTAACCAGCAGGATCTGGAGAAACAGTTGCAACAGTTGAGGACGAACTTGCCTCAAGAGAGTTTCATACCACACTGTAATCAGTACAATAAAGGCACATGGTCTTTCGGCATTTGTAGCTACATTCACTTTGAACCACACCTTCTGGGTGCTTCACTTGTTTTGTCAGGCAGTGTATAATACTAAACCTCCCCCGTTTTATTTTTTGTTATTTTATATTTGTTATAGTAGTTAACAGTCAATTTCTTCTGGATAATTTTTAATTTCTGATACGCATATCAGATGCAAATTATCCATTTAAAAAATGTGTATTTCATTCCAATGCTTTCTTAATTATCTAACATTTAAACGAATTTTACTTAGTCCTGTTGATTTCTCTGTGTAAACCGTCAATTTTCTAATATTATGTACAATTTTAAAGTCAACTTGTATTATTTTAAATTTACACCTGTCCTTAGCTATTTTATTGTTAGTGAAAATTTAGATATATTTTTTAAAATATTCTGTCTAGGTCTTTTATGGATGTCACACACTGAGTTCTCCAATTATCCTCCTTTCGTATAACAGTTTTCCCATTCTTTAATCAAATGTACTTGACATTATGCATCTGTCCTCTTCATTTTCGTTTCTTTAAGTAGTTTCCTGTACTCATGTATTTGTGACTTACAAAAGTATAGTTTTTTACATTTCTGAATCTCTTCTGTAGGTTTTGACTACCACCACACTTTCTTTTCTTCATGCACGTCTTTCTGTCTTCTTCACTAATAAATTTCAAGCTGAGTTACTAAGCTGGATTTTTGAGGCTTTTTGGTTGGCAGTTTCCTTGTCGTATTCTTTGTGTTACTTCTTTATAAATTTGTTCTGTTATTTTGTCGTCTGAATTTTCTTTTCCATGAATTTTGACAATTTTTCTTCTTTTATGTTGTTCCAAAAAGTTTATTCCATGTGCTAGCTTGTCTATTTTTCGTCTTTATTATCAATATTGTCCTTCATTTTCTTAATTTCTTCTTTTAATAGTTTATTTTCTGCCACATTTTCCTGCAGGATCCTATTCATTTCCTCAAATTTTTTGCTCATGAAGTTCAATGAGAACAGCGTTTTTTTTTCAAAAGTTTTTTTCTACAGCTGGGGAAACATCGTATTCCGGTATAAGTTTGCGGATGCTCGAAACACTTTCCTTTCTCACATTCGCCGTCTCGGCTGACGTGCAAGGTTCATTTTTGGACTTCGCTCGGTAGTTGTTTCTGTTATGCTACACGAGTAATGATAATTTTCTCGACAGCCTTGACAAACAATTTCACTTTCGAAAATAACTTCCCTGCGGTGGTTGCATGCAATCGTTTTAGAGGTAGCAATGGTAGTACTGTTACGAAGAAATTTCAGTTATATATGGTAGACACCGAGAGACACATAACGCACGTCCGACCGTCACAAACACCAACTCACAACTGTGATGATGATGATGATGATGATAATGATGATGATGATGATGACAGTTGCTACGAACCATCGGAAGAAACAGAACGAATCGAAGAGAGAGACAACCACCACCAAGAGTCAACTGCTCGAAATTTTTCAGTGGCAGCACAGCTGTTGATCACCAGAGCAGGACTGCCTAGACAGCGGATACAATGGAATGTGGAAATGAACCAATTCCTACTGCGCACTTATTATAGAGTGACCCGCTGTGAAACAGGATTGACTGGATATAGGCAGCTCCTCCATTCGCGATTCATACAACAGTTTCCCAATCTACTTGTTACTGAACAGGGTCTAGCTAGCCAAAGCTTCAATTGAGCGCAATAACCTGGTACTATTGGCAATACGAGAACGTATACTGCAAGAATCTGCAGGAGAGAGAACAACTCTTCGAAGATAATATAAACGTCAGAACGGTGGCAGAAGACGCACAAGAAAATACCAGCAGTCCAGAGAGACCATGCATTTCTCATCAAAATGAAGTAATAAAACAGCAGATAAGTTTTGAATTAAATAGCATGCTGGCCAAATTCAATGGGTTAATGCCAGAAAAGAGACTAAGTATACCCAAACAATTTATGTCATCCAAATTGAGATATCTGATGAATATCATGAACAACTATGTTCTTCCATCAAAGATTGATAGCATTGCCACCTATTCAGATCTAAACTTTTATTTGTACAGTTCAGCAGCAGCTATCGTTAAATTAAACGGGGGTAACATTAAAGAAAAATATTTCGAATTGTAAGTAGCTAAAATTAAAGAGAAAGAAACCATCATGGGAAAGAAGATTAGAACAAAAAATAAGTGAGTTGAGAGCTGACGCCAGAATAATAACAGCCTATATCAACAACAGAAATAAGAAACTTGAGAAGAAAATGGACGCTATTAGCAAAACGTACAGCAAACATACTCAATTTTATAAACCAAATAGCATACCATCTGAATATCTAGACACAGTCAAGCAAATATTGAGCGCGTATGCAAAACGGTATGCAAATAGATAGTGTGGGAGCGCGTATGCAAACGGACTGGAATACGAGACCCTAAGTAGCGATCCTATTAAATCATTAAAACACGGTGAACTCTATATCTTGGTATAGAGAAGTCTCGAACAGTAGTCCACTCGGAAGTAGAAAACCTATAACCGCAGAATTCAAGAACCGACTCACAAATGCTCTTAAAACATCTTTCAATTCGCGAAATATTGCCACTGCAATAATTACGAGTACATATGCTATCCCTGTGATCATCTGTGACGGTCTATTAAGACGCGTCCAATGTTTATTTTTTATTAGAAAAAGACGCTTGATTTGCAATGCGGAGGCATGAACAAACAAATGAAGGTGCAGTGGTGAAATGTAATAAATCGCAATTATTCGCATTATCCGAAACGAAGATTAAAATAACCTATGGGGACGGTAACCAAGTTGTTCCGTTCAAGAGGAAATAGAATTCGTAATGATAAGAAATATTATACATTGTGAGAAGACCGTCAGATGTTATAAAAAGGTGACGAACAAAACTGTGTTTATTTACTAAATAAAAGGAAACCAGTATTTTTAAAATAAACCACGGACGATATCATTAATTGGGAACATTTTGTGGAAATTGTGACAATACCGCGAGGTTTATTGAGTAACGTAAATAAAAGTAGAAATGCGAAAGAACACCGTAATGAACAAGTCATCCTTTAAAAAAAACAACGTGGTAAGAAGTTTTTCTGACGTAGTCGAACCGAGTTACGAGGAGGATCGATGGTTAAGCCGCGGACGATGGAGGTGTGTTGGAATTCGAACGTTGAAATGCAGTGGAAAATGGTCCTGTTTACAATTAGTGTGGATTAGGATATGGATGGTGGAGATCGATAGGTCGCAGAACTACAGCAAAGGGAAGTGTAAACAAACATTTATTATTCTATTATTTCCATTATAACAAGTCCAAGAGTGTCATTTTATTTTAAGGTATTGAGAGAACATGGCTATGCATAAATTTATTAAGGATTAAATTAATTGTTGTTTCAATAAATTGACGAAATGCATTTGCTTAGTGATGAACTTTTCGATTGGTGAAAGCAAAGTAAATTAATTGTAAATATTATTGTTAGGATATTGTGAAAAGGGTTTTACTTGTATTTTGTCTGTTGTTATTTGTGTTTGTTACAAGTAGAGAGAAGATAGGCTTACTTTAAAATCTAATTATACAAATAATCATAACTTATCATATGTTCGACAGGAGAACAAAATGGACAAGATATGTGCCCTCAAATGTGCTTCGGACCGAGAACTCGACGAGCTATTGGAGAAGTTACGCAGTGCGAAGAGAGGGGGCATCGAAGACGACCAAAAAGACAGAAGGCGAAGCAGAAGGGAATCCGAGGCGTCTGACCATTCCGTTGGCGACGGAGAGCGCCCAAGAGGGAGCAAGCGGTCAATTGATGACGATGACGCTAAGGGCAGAAGCATAGCCCATCATAAGTCGACAAGTGGAGGATCCATCGACGATGACGATGGTAGGGGCAGAAAGTCCCACCGTAAGTCGAAAAGTAGGCCATCCATCGACGATGACGAAGGCAAGGGCAGAAAGTCCCACCGTAAGTCAAAAAGTAGACCATCCATTGACGATGACGACGGTAGGGGCAGAAGCAAGTCCCACCGTAAGTCGAAAAGTAGGCCATCCATCGATGAAGACGACACTAGAGGCAGACGCAAATCCCGTCGCAAATCGAGAAGACAAAGTGGTTACGGGGACGAAGATGGAGGCGAAGACGACGAAGATGGCGGTAGGAAAGGACATAGGAAGCGTGGCAAAGATAGACATGCGAAAAAGCGGAAGCGCAAAGATAAAGATAAAGATAAAGATAAGGATGAAGAAGAACGCGGTGAAGACGATGATGAGGATGATGAGACTATGAAGAAGTTGCTGGAAGAAGATAATATGCAGGAAGACGATGAACCCGCCTTTGAAAAAACCTGGAAAACACATGACAGCATGTCAATTCATCATGCGCCTCTTCCAGAAGCAAGTAAGTGGCTACATTAGTTTATTATACGTCGATATGGAAGGATATTCCTAAGGATGAGCAAAAGTGACAGTTGGCTAAACTAGTGAACATCACGTGTCATTCAGAGAAGTATCCCTCCGCCGCGACAGCTGTTCAGCACGCCCCTTCATAAAGTGCTAATGGCTCCCGTGAAGACATCCCTATGCAGAAGTCTAAGAGTTTCTCTGAGGTATATGCACGTACGCGAATCCTAGAAATATTTAAATTGAATTACGTATGTGGAAAATCTCTTAACATGCTCTCACAATCAGTACAAGAAAACTGACACGAATGAAAATATAAATAAAAATGATTTTAAGCTGGAAACACGAGCACCGGTACGCATCTTCATTCAAGTCTCGGTTTTAAAATAAACATAATATTTATAACACAAAAAGTTAATTTAATGCAATGTTTATAGAAATGAACTTTTACAGATGAGCACGTGACACTACACTTCCTAATTTCAATTATTTCTCGCGGCGAACTATATTTTAGTCGGACAAGAACATCACAAAAGGAAGCGTCGAATCCATTTAGAAGTTAGCCAACTGCAAACGAACGAATGCAGGGAGGGGGGTCTAATGGGCACAAAGACCACAGAACCTTCCGCTATGTTGCCAGCACTAGCTGTCACTTTGGCTCATCCTTAGGAAAATGGTTCTATACCGGGCGCGTTAAATATACAGGTCGTGAGTCCCATAAGTCCAGTGCTTGTTACATTCCAAGCGGCATGCCAATTATTACGTCAGATCCGGTGTCGATCTTCATGTCCGTTTGCGGGGTTTCATCCTCCAGTGACCGCCTTCCCCTGAGCACTATTCTTGTCTGTACGGATGTAAGGTCTCCACTACTCTCACGACACGAGTGGGACAGAAATGTGCCACTGACGGCAATTATTAGAGTAGAAAATTTGCCACCGTCGATACTGTAGCACTCACTTGCATAATAAAAAAATCCTTGCCCTATTTACGACCCTTATTCCTGATATTACCATCTCCAATAGGGTCGAGAAAGTATTGAAGTGCTGCAGGAAAAAATGCTGATATTTTGACAGGGGACTCAGAAATTGAATAAGTGGTTCTACGGAATGACACAAACTTTCTCATAGTACACTTTCCTAAGTACCTTAAGGCTAAATGTACCGACACTAGTTCCATTTGCCGCCACCACGTGGCAGCACCAAAATAAGCAAAATTTACTAGACCGATAACGTCTGAACAAATTGTCCGATTTTCGATCTGTAAACGGCATTGGACTCCTTTTTAAAATAGAATTCACGCTACGATGCCGTGTTTTCAAAAAATATTTCCAAAAAAAAATTTAAAATGATTTCTCATAGTTCCAGAAGAAATTAAAAAATGTGGGCTTATAGCGCGATGACGACGTGCTTCCTGAATCCAACGCCGTGTCAATCATGCAAATCGGATGAATAGGAGCGGCGTAAAGTGAAATTTCGGAAAAAATACCTGATCCCCCCAGTTGCGTCACCCGAACCTCGACGCGGCCGAACGGCCAAACCCGGCGGCCTGCGGCTCGGGAGGAGGCCGTGCTCTCAGGCAGGCAAGCCGGGCAGTCGCTTTATGGTTTCGTCCCTTTCAATCTCAATATATTTTTCTCCACTTATCAAACTAGTGATGCTGTAACACAACCAAACGGTCTCATATCATCTGTAATAGTTGTATAAAACTGTATATCTTGTTCACATATTTCCGTCTTCATACCATCAAAAAGTTATTTGAGGCACTACTCAAAATATCAATTCCGATTTGGAAACTGATTTCAAAAAGAAAATTGAACTAATTGTGTAGATACCACCAATATTCCATGTCCTAACATCTTATTTTACATACATTTTACTTCTAAGATCTTCCGTTATCATTCCACTACCAGAAAGAATGAGCCGAAATTACGCACGAGCTCTTTTATCCTGCGACTCGATTTTTGATCTCAAAACGGCGTTTGTCTCCTTGATAGACTTCACCTGATGAATCTGTTTTCCCAAGTAAAATTTTAAAACTGTTTTCGTACTTTCGGACAAAATTGAAGAAGTGGTAAAATAGTGCGCAGGCGAGATGCATCCTGAATCCAACACTGTAACAAACATTAAAATCTAATATTAAGAATCGTGACATGTCCCAGCTTACTTAGTAAGTTATGTTGATATAAAATGATTCTGTTATATTTGTATAAACTTGATGATTGGAATAAGTAATCCCTGATATGCTGACGGATTGCTAGGTGGCCTATCGCCCTTCTGAAGGAAGACCATCTCTTGTGCCTTCCAACTACGGGGGAAATTTCCCTCTCACACGCACGCATTATATGCTCTCTACGATTAGATCTGGTCCGGTCCTAATAGCGGTCTTTATAGCAACATTCGGAACCCCCATCTAAGCCGGGGAATTTGCAATCTTGAACCTTATCCCAAGTCCTTACAGTTCGTCTAATAAAACCGCTGGAAGCTCGTGTAGTTTGCAAGCGTTTCCACAGGCTGCAACACACCCCTCTGGTGAGGTCATTACCACTTTATACGGGCAACCCCAGTTGCAAGGGTTACTAAAGAAAATAATGTCTGTTTAATTTAAAATTACATGTAAGAAAGCCTACTTTTATACTAAAATTCCTATCAACATATGATACATCAGTGGATTCGTCCTTTTATGATCTATCCACTGCCGATGAAAAAAATATGTAGTCCGATTTAAAAATTAAGAAATAATTAAATTTCTCGAAAATTAAAATTTTTCGAACAATATCTCTACTGCATATTACTTATCCATGATTCCGCATTGTTAAGAAAAAACTGCATGCCGATACCATGAACAGTTTGGAAGTTGGTGGTCCATTGTTAGTGGAATACCCGGTATATTAACACATTACCCATGGGACCGAATTATAGACACTCCCCATGGGACCAACTTAGTTTTGGTTTTACCGTGATCCCCAAAGGTTTCGAATATTATTATTTCTCACTCTCATGAAGACACTTCATAGGAAGAGAAAGTTATGTAATCGTGCACTGGAAAATGACGGATTTTTGGTAGAAAAACTCGTATACCTGGCCTTGGTAACGGTAAAGGGGATAAATCCAATTGCTAAATATAGAAAAATCCTCTTGTGGGTCTTTGAAACCGAAAAATCGATTGACGGCAAAACATCCGTCCGTTCTTCCGTCCGTGCGTCCGACCATCTGTTCGTCCAACGCTATCGGCTGAACTGTTTAGCCGATTTTCTCCAAAATTGATATTTTTCCATCGCTGTGAAAGAACTCGAGGCTTTGAGAATTTTAAAGGGATATTTTGATTTTTGACGGGTTTTCGCGTAGCGAGTATTTACGTTTATATGCGCCTGCATGAGTTCGGCCCATAAGGCGCTTGTGTAGCGTAGTGGTATGAATGACGACACGTCAACTCTTATGATCTGAGTTGGGGTCTTGAAGGGGAAAACAAAATTCCTGATTAAACACTTTTGCAGGTTTTATGTAGTGGTATTATACATCAATTAGAAATAATACGAGAAAGTATGTGCTTTTGTTGCACCACTAGTTCAATATACTACTCCTCTCTTTGAATCTTTGACTATCAGGGTCGCAGATATATATGATATGTGGCATGTGAAGCAAACTAGACAATTTGGTAAGCCACTATGGTTTCTTCTTGCAATGTTTTGTAAAAAAACCTTAATTAATTGGGCAGGTTTCTTTTTCGTTGAATCCTCTGAATTTTTGAAGTTGCCATAATTATAAATAATACGTTAAAGAATGTGCTTTGAGCACAACAAGTTCTATCCTGCTATTACTGAGAAAAAATATTTTGACTTGGTTAAATATTGAGAAAATGAGAAAAAAATATTTTAGTCGCAGACGAGTAGCAGCTGGGAAGAGGGTGGGGGCAAACAGAAAAGGAAGCGCAGACCAATCAGATTTGGAAACTAACAAGTACGAGTGAGTGAGTCTCTCACATTCTGTAGAATCATTAGTTTAATCTCTGTAGTCTGTAGCATCTTAAGTTTAAAGACAGTGCATTTGTCGATAATATTTTTAAAGTCCTATTTCAACTTTGTTAATAGGGGAACGAACATTTGAGTAAATTTTTAAAAAATATATTTTTGGCCAGTTGGAAAAATATGGGGAGCAGGTGGGGTAATACCTAGAAGCTAGTCTAGGCCAAAAAGATTTTAAAACGAACTATCGTCAGAAATTCTCTGCCATTGTGAAGCCCCACTAATTTTGGTAACAGAGCCAATATCACGAGTTCTGCTGTCAAAACATGGCATTTTTATTCCAGAGTATTTCAGAAATTTTCTTTACTACGTCAGTATGTAGTGATTCTAAAATTAATCAGGTTTCAATTCCAATACATTACTTTATATACTTGTACAGGTGTCTCAGATTAAATTTCACAAACTTATAAGGCAGGAAGAAAAGTAGATAATTATATATTTTTGTAAAAGTTCATGTAGCGGTAATTTGAATGAAATTGATAGACATGGAATTATAATGTTATATTTTCCCTTGATTTATTCAATTATCTTTACTTTAGAAATGCCTTAACATTTAGGTACAAAAGTTACACATGTAAGTCAGTTATATGAAATTTCCTATTGCATATTTTGTGGTAAAAATTGTCCATTTTCTATCTCTTCACACATCTCGTAGAAGACTGCAATATTTGTTGTGAGACACGTACGTAAACGAGAAAATAAAGACACAGTTCGATTTAAAACGTCAACATTCTTTTAATAGTTCTGGACAAATCGTGAAGAAGCAGTTGTTTGACTTATTATTTATTCCTCAATTTGCTCATACGAGGGCAAGTCAACAAGTCCCAAACGTCAGTTCACCCCATAACATGTTTAAATTATGCGTGCATGTTTTACGTAGCATCTCATGTATGCTTGTGGTAGAGGTCATGGGTCATCATGGTCGCGGCCAGAATCAGTTCGTGGCAGCCAAGACTGCGTACCTATTGCAGTGTGTGTGCTGCGGTGTGTATTGCAAGCGTGTGTACTGCGGGTTGCAAGAGTGTACACCAGTAAAAGAGCGTGCGGTCGTGCGTTTTATGAGCCAAAGACTTTCCCACAAGTAGTGCATCGCAAAATGCTCCCCGTGTTTGATGACAAGTGTTAATCATGGAGAGCAAACGACCTGGCCTCCTGACAAAGGGAGTGCTTCTAGATGACAATGCTCGCCCATACACAGCAAGACTAACTCAGGTGCTGTTACACACAATTCATTGGGAACGCTTGGAACATCCACCCTGTAGTCCTGTCTGCCCTCCGGTGACATCTCATCTGGCCCCTAAAATATCATTTAGGTGGCCGAAAGTTTGAAAATGATTATGTTGTAACTCCAAATGGTACATGTTTGTTGCATCTGCAACCCAACGACTTCTTTGCTGCCGGCTTTGAAGGACTTGTAAAGAGATGAGATAAGAGTCTGATTGTACTGGGTGAATAGAAAAGTGAAATACATGTTAAGATGTTACGTTGATTCACATTGCGTCTATACCGTTTTGCGACTTATTTATTGACTTACCTTCGTAATTCAGTTGAATGCAACTGCTGAGATGCGTTAGCGACAACGCACGCTGCCAGTTCAGCATCTCTGATGGGGTAGGTCTAGGGGTAAAATAACGACGGTGGCAGGTTTAGGACTAACTAAATAGACAGGTCGCATTCAGCCAGTGCCTGGTGGTCTCATCTCCAAACTTCCCTGGTTTCTGAAAATGACACGAGGCGAACGCCGGAGAAGTATTCTAAACGTGGCCGCAGGAACCGCACTTCTTCGATTCTGACCCTTCTTCTCTCACGCACAATCACGTATTTACAAACACCTCTCTACCACACAAGTCGAGAGGTTAGTCAGGAGCTTACATCTGGTTCAGACTGGGGTGGATCCCTGCTCGGTGAGAAACCCGGTCGGGAAAATCGGAGCAGGCGAATGTGTGGATACACGCCGGATCCCATTCCAGTGAGGAAGGATCATATTTAGGCTATAGCATACCTACAGCTAGAGGACACACAACGCGCTCTAAAGTCGTATATGCGTTCGGAAGAACCAAATGCTCTACAATATGACATTTACAATATGACATTTATGGGACAATATGACATGTGTACAATATGACATTTATGGGAAAAATCAAAACTGAATTTCTTTTGCAGAATATGCAACTACAGTGTTGTGCTTCGATCCGTCTAAACCCAGGTCTTACTGGAAACCCTCCACTATAGATGAAGACACAGGAGATCCTGCGGCGTTAGGAAATGACGTTGTACTTTTAGTAAATGTAAGACCATCCGCTGACGATCTCTTCAAAAAATCTCCGGATGAAGGCAAACACGCAGGAAAGGAAGGAACTTGCTGGGACCGATTCCAGAAGAACATCAAGGATACGACGAGAAGAATATGTTCTAAATATAGGCCCTGGGCAGAGCGCATGGAAAAGAAATATGTAAAATGCTGGAATAAATTTGAAAAACCGTGTTTACCCTGCACAAGCAAGTATTTATTTTTATTTATTTAGGTCTATTTTACTTCCTACACATCTAATAAAATATGAATATTGTAACATTTTAAATGGATTGCTACATTTTTCAGTAAATGTATAAACTTAATGCATTTGAGACTTTTACGCAAAAGATATATTAGTTTGAGGAGTGAAACTTTTCAGAGTCGATATTATCATTACTAATTTTACTTTTGTATATCAACACACTGAATAAGAAAGGAAATTCATTTTGGGATTTAATTCCAATTTAAAGCTCCAGCAACCTCGATTAAAATTTTTTGACGTATAAAATTGCCTGTGTAGTAAAACTCACTTTCACAAAAAATTACATTAATTTCAGCTTTTCCCTTTCTATATACTGAAACTAGAGGTGCAAACATAGCACATACTTTGCCCTCAGAAATGGTTTCGTAATACTGTTTATGCCGCAATTTCTGTCCGAATTAACACATCTCGGTCACCACTTTTTGTAAAACTTATCATTCACAAATTGTGGAACATTGGGTGGGAGCTCCTCGGTCTGTGGTCAGCGGACTTACAAGATCTTCTGAGACAACCCACATACATGAAGGACAAGGGACAAACAATCATGCCCACGGTGGGACTCGAACCCCCAGACATTCAGACCGAGGCGCTGAGCCGGCACAAGCGCTGGCCACCTGAGGCATCCAGGTCGTTGACCATAAAAACTGCATTTCATACAGCTAAACCAAGCCCCATCATTAAGACGGAATTCACAGAACTAAGGCAGCCGTGAATGTTCTTGGCTGTCCGGGAGACGTCTAAGGCACAGGTGGCAACGTTTCGGCCGCCATTCTGCGACCTTCCTCAGGGCGTAATGCATCACGGTGTGTCCCGGACAGCCAAGAACATTCAGACTCCGGCCACGGAAGCCTACGCTCTCATAAGGCAGCGGGCAATCTCATATTTCAAAGCTAGCAATTTTACTTTCATACTACAATTAAATCGTATTTTTAAGAGAGGAAACCTCATTGGGATAATTTCACTTAAGGTTTGCGAATTACTTGAAAGAAAATACAATACATTGAAAATACAAATACATTCCTCGCAACACAAAAAAATTTGATTATCTGATAAGAGGTAAATAAATTCTACTTCTGCTACTGGTACTATCGTAGTGGTAGTACCGGGAGCAGAAGTAGAATTTATTTACCTCTTATCTGAAAATCCAACTACTACTACTACTACTACAGCATAGTTCCAAAGCGTCTGACACAATCCAATGTATTCCAGAGTTTTCTTTTGACTGTAACGAGAATATACTATAACAAACGGGCCAAGAACTGCGCATGCTCTTTCCTTCGTCTTTTGCTATCGTCACCCCTTACTTATACACACTTACACTTACATGGCGTAGACTACCGTGGCAGGAGACCAGTGAGAGCTTAATGCTTGCCCCAGCTAGGGCAGTGTCTTGCTGGAGGAAAACTCCGCTAACCGATATGTAGGTCGGTAGGTTGGCATCGAACCTCACGTTCCAGCAAGATAGATAAGAAACCACCTTCGTGATAAATGTATGCTACGTGCGTATCGGGCTGTTATACCCAAGTTCGCGGGTTCAAAGCCGATTGAAGCCGTGGATTTTTAAGGGCGAAAAAATCCTTTGTACGCCTTCCTTCGGAGGGGAAGTAAAGCCGGCTGTCCCATGTTACTAGATTTACTGCATGCAAAAGATCCTCAAGCCTAAATGAAGCCTCTGAGCTAAATTCAAACTGCCTGTTCCGTCGCCCAAGAAATACATTCTTTCATCCCTAGTAGGTGAAAGGAGCGTAACGAAATTTGCGTGGTCAGACGGAAGAGCAGGCCTCATGGCCTGAGTCTCGTCACGTAAAATAAGGCATTCATTCATTCATATATTCATACACTTACGGAACTAATGACCATAGCAATTATCTCGCCCGAAAACTTGAAATATCCCATCACTCCGTGTTCATATGTTGGTCACATTTTGAGTGGCTGGTGCAAGTGATGTTCTTGGGCAGATTCCGACTGTCTTGTGACAGGCAAGTCATCAAGGCAAACTATATCCTTCTTTAGTATAATAATTTACACGTTGAATTTACATAGAAATTACCTTATTTTTCAATAATCATCTACAATTATATTTAAAAAAATAATAATGAAAAGAAATAAAACGATATACATTAAAGGAAACGTATTTACTTCGGTTTGCCATATTCTGAAATAATTTTTGTTCAATGACTAGAATATACGAGAAACTATATGACTAGAATATTCGTAGAACGACATGTAAACACAAAAATTGGATATTCGTATTAATCTAAAATTATTAGAATTTATATTCCGAACATATTTAAGTAAATGAATATATCAACAAATTTTATTCACAAAAATAGGAGGTTCACTCATAAAGAATAAAATATGTACAAAACAAACCTACATTTTGCGGAATTTTTGTGATAAGATATGAAATTAAATACTTATATTATAAACTACTAGCAAAATACCCGGCGTTACCCGGGATTTCTTCTTATTCAATCCTTGGGAATGAAGGAAAAGATCAATTTTATATAAAGCAATGTGTTTAAGATTATTATTTTTAACGTAATTGGTTCAAATTTTAATAAAATACTATCATTTTCTTTCATTTTATTTTACAACACATTGCTATTAGACGACTTTTTATCTTATCCACCGCTACTGACCTGTACCGAATAAATTACGTACCAGTTTTGCTGCAGCACTACTGGACTCTGGCGGAATATATTACGAACCGCGTGCTCTGAGGGAGAGGCGAAAAATCGTCGCGGTGCATCTACAAACATATTATTTAAATTATTTATTTTCGGCATTTGGATTGTGTTAATCTTTACCAAACTTTGCAAGGACACTGCAACAATCCTGAATAAGAGCCTGTAAACAATTCATATGAATTCATACGATATTTCTTGAGGTATCGATGTCAGTTACACGTGGTTGAATTCACTTTTATGAGTATAGATTACATTTTCTGAGCAATTATACCCAGCTATTTAGTGTGTTTACAACTTGCGAGGGAATTGAAAAAGCGTTGGTTCGGCAGAGAAAATCTGCCCGAACGCGTACGTGACGTCGAGCGACTCGGACGGCGACGGCAAGACGCCGGAGCAGCTGGCCAAGGAGGAGGCGGAGTGCCTGGCGCGCGAGGAGCTGGAGAAGCGCCTGCGCGCGGAGATCGAGGGCAAGGCGCTGCGCGAGGCGCAGCAGCGCATCAAGGAGGGCTTCGAGAAGGGCTACGACGAGGGCTTCAGCGAGGGATACGAGCAAGGTACTCCCGCACGGCCAACCCATGCCACTGCAGCGCCCCTCTCCCCACGCCGGCAGGATTTTCAGCTAGGTCGAATTCAGTCGCCGTCTGGAGCGGGATTCTAGCGGCCGGCTGCTCTGATCGGTAGTTTCTCTGATCAACACCAGGCGAATGCCGGAGCAGTACCCTAACAAACGGGCCACGGACCGCGCGCGACCTTTCCTTCCCGTTACTTGTCCTATCCTCTCCCCTTGCACACACACATTTACACTAACATGCACTACTCTACCACATATTCCGGGAGACCGGTCGGGGGCTTAGAGCTAGTCCCGGCTGGGACGGTGCCCCGCTGGTGGGAGAGACCTGGTAGGGGAAACCCCACTAGCCGACGGTAGGTCGGCGCCGGATCTTGCCATCCAGCGGGGAAAGATCACCGCCATCTCCCGAGTAAAACATGCACTACACTTACGGGAATAATGAATTCAGTTGTCGCGCCCGAAAATACGAAAAAAATCAATCAATCAATCAATCAATCGTCATCGTAAGTTCAGTTAGATCTCGTTAACACGAATTCTAAGAGACCAAAAAAATCGGTGTTCGTGTTATAAATAATAGTGATATCATTATACATATATACACACATTTACTTACTAGGCTGTATTGAAAAAATATTTGATCTTTATAAATTCAGTAAAATAGCACATTTTTTAAAATTCTAACGTCAACCAATAGGCATTCACTAGGGAACTTCTACTGCAATGTGAAATATCACTGCTAATTCTTTATACAAATAAAAAATAGGCAAAGTTAAACTACCTTATTATATAGATGAGAGATATCTCATCTGCAATGAAATTTTATTGCAAAATTGTATTTGTTTGCATTGTTAATACATATTTTTAAACAATATTAATAATTATAATTAAACATTTTTAGATCGGCGAACATTTCAATGAAATTTCGTGAATTACTAAATACTTGTAAATAAATACTACTAAAATCCAATTATTGTAACGTCTTAAAATATTACAAAGATACGTACTTTGTAGAACGAGTTACTATTAAACGAAAACCAAAAAAAATGTTTAAAAATCAGCTGAGCATTGCTTTTAGTATTTGTATGTATTCAATATCCCAATAGTTTAGAATACCTATAGAAATCGCATGTTTTTTTAGGTTATTACAAAACCAATTCAATAAATACTAGAATTTATTGACATTATTTGTAAAACACTGAAATAACTAAGATGTTATTTGATTCTTGTCTTCATAGGAGGTTTGAGATTCAAAAACCGATAAGCAGAGAAAATTAAAGTAATTACGTGATTGTTGAAGTTGAATTATCAAATGAAAAACAATGTTTCTTGCTTCATGTAATGCCACATTGTTTAATAAACATGGAATTACATGTGATAAATACATTTAAACATGCAAATAAATGAAAATTTTGAAAAGTAAATTATCAATAAAACGTTGATTCATCAGCAAATATTATATTATTAAATACTTTTTGTGATTCTTGTAGTCCTGTGTGATTCACGTAGTACATATGATTCGTAGAAATCTACATTCATCAATTATTTCCTTTCCTTTGAATGCCATAATACCCTTTTTTTCTTTTTCAATCATATGAATGTGAGGAGCAAAAGTATTGTAATCGTGCGCCGGAAAACGGGGATTTTCGACAAAAGCTCTTATTGTCGGGTCCTCGTAACGAAAAAACCGGTCTACAGATTTTCTCTAAAATAGATATTCCTCCATCCATCTGAACGAACTCTGGAGTTTGGGAGTTTCAAACGGATATTTTTAGTTTTGAGAGTAATTTACATGAAGCCTCAACATGTTAAGCGAACTTTAATTTTGTTGCGAAAAGTCTGTTTGCATGCACTTCCCAATCTAGAGGAAGAGAGAATGTGACGCGATTTCATTCCGATAATGCGTAGATTTAGCCTTTATGTGCTTTGCATATGTACATGGACGAATTGAATGCTATTTTTCTCCGTTTCTGATAAAGCTATGCTCCTAAACGCGTAGAATTGCACTTTCGCAAAGCGGCTTTTTTCACGTGTTTAACTATTTTGTCGCTAGATGCCACCACGTACCCGATTCGACGAATTGTTTATAAATCATTGATTAGGTCAAAAAAGGAGAATGGTGGATTCTTGATATCCCCATTCTTTAGGAAAGTATATTGATAAGCTTCAAAAAATTCAAAACGAGCCCTTGGGAATGGAAATTGGTTATAGAGCACGCCAATCAGCGTCATTGTAGCAGAAACTAAAATGTCGTATTCAAGGATGAGATTTGAAGAATTATGTTCTAAATACTTATTAAAATGTTTATCACAAGTTGATAATAAATTGTTAAATAATTTAGAATTCATCATAGAAATTGCAGATAATTTTATAAATGAAAATAATTTTGAATATTCATTATTGGTAAAATGTTATTAACATATATGTTTTTTGCAAGATTGCTATAAAATACGATATTCATTTAAAATATAAAAATAATTAATAAACCGAATATAGATTTATTAAGTGGTAAAGAAATGCTTAAATCAAGTTCGCCGAGGAGAGATTTTGAGAAGAAATTTCCTGGAACTGATCAAGTAATTCAAATGTTTACAGATGGTTGGAAGAAACGAAAACTTCAAACTGTATTTGGACAGGTTTAATACTTCAGTGGACTTGGCTACTAATCTCTCAAAACAAGGTATTCAATGTGTCGGTACTATTCAAAGAATTATTCAAAGGTACTATTCAAAGAACTATTCGAAGAATACCACACTCTACATTTCCAACTGATGCTGATCTAAAAAAGGAACAACGCGGTTTCTCACAGGATAACTGTGCAAAAGTTGATTCTGTGGAAACATCTTCAGTTATTAATAAAGACAACAGTAATTTTATATTTCTATCTACTTTTGTTGGGGAAGAACCGAAATCCATTGCAAAATGATATGGTAGAAGAAAGAATACAGGGAAGTGCTCTGTTCAGCCATTGTTTCTCTGTACGACAGTCACATGGGGACTGTCGATTTATTATATTGAAATGTGGCAAGATTTCGAATAACAATTAAATTACGGAAATGGCATTTAAGACTATTTTATCGTTTAGTGGATTTGAGAGTAATCAATTCTTGGATTCGGCATCATAGAGTAAATATACAAAAAGGAGGTACTGTGATGACATAAAAGAAATTTAGGGTTGATTTGCTGCAGAGCCTTTGCAAAATTGGACCAACGTAACAAAGACCACGCAGTACAGACATTGTGGAACAAAAAAGAGTGACGTATAGATGAAGCACAATGCCGACACGAGTCGTGCGGACTGATTCGCACCACCATTGCCCCCAGAGGAAAGAAAACAGGACAACCGAAAATTTCCTAACTGAAGCGGTTTTACATACGTTTGTTGTGAAAACTGTAAAGTAAATTTGTGCTTCAACAAAAACTAAAACTGTTTGAAAGCTTTCCATGAAACACAGTGTAATTGCATTCAATCTCTTGAAAATATGAATTCCATGTGTGATACTTAGTATTTAAATTCAAAATGCAGCATTGCAGATATGCAAAGATTGATATTTGAAGTCAACGCACAGTTTGTAGATATGCAAAGCCTCACAATTTAAGAAATAAATTGTAAAATATGTTTTTGAGATTTTTAAAATTATTTTTCCCAAAACGTAGGACACGTATATTCAGTTAAAAAAATTAGATGAGATTGCAAAAATTGTGCATTTAAGGGTTAGCACATATATTCGCATTCGAATATTATAGAATGAAAACATCAAATTAACAGTTTTAGAAAGATGATCCAGAGTTATTGAATGATAAATGAAAGAGAAAATATTAACTTAAAGTTTATATGTATTCATTTCGAAATTTATATACTTGTGTAAATAAAGTTGCATTTTTTGATGTGTGATTCTACTCATGTGATCTTTCAACGCACAAAATAAATATTTCTTTATTTGAAAACCTTAACATTCCATTTAACTAATCCATACAGTTTACAGCAAACAACTAATAGTATGTTTCCCTATTTTGTAATGGTAATGGTTAAACAAGAGGAACAAACAATTCCTAACTCTCGGTTTTAACAGAAACCTTTGAAAATATTAATAATACAGCTTTTCGTTTGCTCAGCATCCCTTTCATAGAAAAGCAGAAACTGTCATATCGACGTAATGCATATTGAAAAATAATTTCTTTATAATCACTTTCCTCCACATTTGATAAATATATCGACTTGAAATATGCAGGGCTTAAAAGAGAATATAATTAAAACAAAATTAAAATTATGTTCATACTCTCCGTAAAAAGACGAATTTAGCGTAAGTAAATTGGCCACAGAATTTGTTTTTTAGGCTAAGTGCTTTTTAAGCGTATGTGGCAGGCAAAAGCGCGAAATCGGAGAACTGTTTTTTTTTTTTCAGTATGCTTATGTTAAGTGCAAACAAATGGGTTCATTATGAAATGTTAATTTCTTATAAACAATAACACATATCTTGAGAACGAAATATGATAGCACCGATCGGATTCCGGAATTTTTGTCGCGTTGAAACGCCATTCAGAAGAGACAATAAAAAATTTGCAACACTTATAAATTTATAAACAATTTATAACTTTCGCAAATCTAAAGAGGATTGAGTCTCCCGATATCCCAGAGCCGAAAACAGCGAATTAAAAAAATTGCAAAAATTTATACATTTATAAATATAAATTTATATATTTATGAAATATACGTTAAAACGTCCAGAGCATCGGTGAACTGTGTGCTAAACGGACCTATTAAACTATCAATGTCAGTTTGTGAAAAAACTGTACGATGGAGCATTTTTACTCTTTTTACTTTTAGCGCACAAAAGTAAAAAAATATAATTAAAATTTTCAAAAACATTTTTCATTGGAAGCCTACGATTATTAAAGCATAAAAAATCCAATCCCTATTAGTAACTGATGAACAAACATCATGCCACAAAAAACTTGTGAATCCTCTATTGAAAGATGGCAAAATAACTTGTTATTCATTAAGGTCTGGAGGCCTGCCAGGACGAACTTCAAGGGAAGCCTCCTCCGGAATTGTCACCCACGACTTCACAACAACTGGCGGCTTTAGGCGAGGGTCCAGGGATACCGGAATTGGACTTCGATGGACAAGACGGGTACGTCAGCAATTTTATCAAGTAACAACATGCAAATATTGCAGAATTCTGGAAGTCTTTCCTTTAACTCTAGCATTACCAAGCGAGAGCCCTCAGAGTTCTATTGAATATTTATTTATTTATTTATTTATTTATTTATTTATTTATTTATTTATTTATTTATTTATTTATTTATTTATTTATTTATTTATTTATTTATTTATTTATTTATTTATTTATTTATTTATTTATTTATTTATTTATTTATTTATTAACTGGATTCGTTCTGGAAAGCTAATGCGTCCAAGTACTCCGACTCACTCAGGATGTCATCTAAATTAGAAGGTGGCTGCGGAATTGTTTTTTTTCTGAACCATGGGACTGAACGAATTACTGAGTGAAGGTTAGGGTAAGATATGTTATTTTTAATTTTTGTATTAAATATTTTCATATCTTTCGAAGAGAAGTAACAGTCGGTGGTATGGTTTTTCTGTTCACGTCATATCATAGGAACACTAAAACGAAATTAGTTTTTCTTACCCTTAAACCATATCGAAACCTCGCATCCTCTGTACACCTTATTCTGGGCCTACATTCGGTCTTGAATGTAGACCGCTCCAGGTTCCAATTTGAAATGTGCAAAATAAACTTTTTTCACAAACTCACGTGTGTTTCTTTGTTGACTTTTTATTACATATTCTCCATATATATAACAGAAGTTGTCATGAGAAATTACACTAATTGAAGCCATATTTCAGAAATAAAATGACTATCACAGGATCGTTCAAATATTAAATACAAACAGAGAGAGGTTTAAAATGGAACTTCATTTACTTGTTGAAACATGAGCAAATTCAACAACAGATTGTTTATATTTATTCCTAATTCTCCAGATAACTAGCATAAACATGCTCATATTACTCTCTATCAACTTTTAATCTGTTTCGATACGATCACGCGACTTCCTTGTTAACGCTAAAACTACTTTATTCACCACCCCATACCCTTACTCTCTTCAACCATTAATGTCACTGCAGTGCCTCTGACCGGGAGGTCCTAGGTTACACTCCCCACGGCGGCAGGATTTTCCACACTAGCTTTCCAGTTAGGTCGAGTTCAGTCGCTGTCGGGAGGAGTATTCTAGCGGCCGCCTGCTCTGATCGGTACTTTTCTGTGGTTTCGCCGATCAACACCAGGCGAATGCCGGAGCAGTACCCTAACAAACGGGCCTCGGACCGCGCGCGATCTGTCTTCCTCTTCCTTGTCCTATCCTCTCCCCTTACACACACACACTAACATGCACTACACTACCACATATTCCGGGAGACCGGTCGGGAGCTTAGAGCTTGTCCTGGCTGGGGCGGTGCCCTGCTGGTGGGAGAGTCCAGGTTAGGGGGAAACCCCACTAGCCGACGGTATGTCGGCGCCGGATCTCGCCATCCAGCGGGGATCAATGCTATCTCCCGTGTAAACAAACATGCACTACACTAACGGGACTAATGACCTTCTCAGTTGACGCGCCCGGAAACACAAAAAAGTCAATCAATCAATCAAAATCGTATCCCCAGGTTTGGAACGTACTGCGGCGCTGTACGACGAGCATACGACGGCGGGGGACCAGGAGATGCCGAAGGCGGTCCAGAAGAGTACGGCGGCGGGGCACCAGGAGAGGGCGAATATGGCGCAGAAGAGTACGGCGGCGGGGGTCCAGAAGAGTACGGCGACTGGGGATCAGCAATGGCCGAACCTAGTGGATCAGAAGCGTACGGTGGATGGGGGTCAGGGGCTGGACCAGGTAAGTTCGGATTTTTAACATGGTAGCACTGCTGCACAAGATACGCTTTGCTACAAGCAACTATTCTTACCGGTCTCTATGACCAAGTTTGAATTATATGAATGCGGGGTATTTATGTCAATCATGAAGAGAAATTTCAATGTGCAAAATACATGTTTGGTTAAGGGAAAACAGCACAAACATTATCGGAATTGTTCAAAACGTTCTTTTTTGTTTTCTTTCTTTACATATTTTGTCTTCTCTTTCTTTATTCTCTTTTCATCTCTTTCTATTTTCTCTTCATCTCCCTCTTCTGTTTTCGTTTCTCTCCTTCTTCTCCACAACCTTCGCGTTCTACGGCTCGTTCATCTCCTCATTCTCCTCCTTGTTTTTCTCTTCTTCTTTTCCTTTTCCTGCTACTTTTTATCCTTTGCCACGGTTTCCCAATTAATGTATTAATTAATCAGTGTTAATAATATACTGAATTTAATGTGGAATGGAATTTTCAGACGATTAATACAAGACGAAACTGTGCAGCACAAACATCAGTCGGGATTCTACTCAGCAATTGACAAATGTAAACGATTTGCAGTGTTCTACTTTATAATACTAATTTATATTTTTCTACCTTATAATTCCACAGTTCCTGCGAGAAATCTGTGCCCTGGGCTGACCCATAGAGAAAGGATATTGCTACACTGAATGCAGTCTCAAAACATTCGCTTCCTATATTTTCGACAGGCACCTTCGGCATGAGAATTTTACATTCGCATTTTGTAGTAAAAAGCACACAACAAAATTCCGTGAAAAAATCACAAATGTAGACATAACAAATTTTTGGATAATTGTAGCATTGAAGAAATTAACGGGTCAAACGCCATAATCTTAATTCTGAGATAACTGAGGATTTTTTAAAAGGTGGAATCTTTAAAATCTACAAAATATTCATAAAAATATACAAATGAACTGTTGAAATATATATTCGTAGTTATTGTATTAATGTAAAGTTGTATGCATGTGAAAAAATGGCGAGCATGAAAAGTCAAAAATTATGTAAGCTATTGGTTTATTACGTAAATATCGTCTGAAGTACACGAATAAAATGCGTGATTTTTAAACACGAATGTCGTTTCCAAATCCATGACACAGCGTATCTCATTTTTTATACGCCTACGATATTATGAGTATTCACTGAGTTCTCATAAAACGAATTGTTTTCATTGTTCGAAAATGGTTTCATTGCTTTGAGATCTTTCTTTTTCACCTCAGTCAGTCTGCTTTCCTTTTGAAAGATAAAATCTTTCAACGTGCTCAGGAAGCACACTCTTTCTCGGTGCTTCAATCACAACATCAACATAGGCATTCTCGTAGCACGAAGAACCCGAATCCACTGCACATCCGTGACTCTGAGACCTTCCGTATCAATAAACATTTCAGGAGCTTATTTCAAGTTGAAAGAAATCTTCTTCACTATTATATTAATTAAAATGGATGTTTGTGATATACGTGAATTATCATATTGACCAAATCTTTTAGCACCTGACATTTTTCCACACGCTCTCTTTTCTATTTAAGCCGTTTCTATTATAAAACAAAAGTCTGCCCTTTAAGCAAACATTTCTAGTTAATATCTTTGAAATTACTCTTTAACCATAAGATAACTATTAAAATATTTACATTTTGTTTTTATTTTGTCCCACGCATCCCACGTTATTTGAAACGATCCTATACATAAAAGAAAGTTGAAAATGTAGCATAACGGTGGAGATTATACCGATTTAAATCGGTAAGAGTAATACGAAACTATACAATACCTCAACCTGCGGTGATGTTTAATTTTAACTAAAACATTCTTTCTCCATGTAATGCTTCATATAGACTTTTGAGTCCCTTCATTACGTCTTGAACTCTTTCTTTCCCTTTCATCTGTCTCTTCTTTACACATTCAACAAAGACTCCCATTGTTTAAATTTAAGAAACTATCAGCACTTGGACGAGTAAAACATTTATCGCATAACCTCCTCCCCTCAAACCACAATTTCCCCTTCACGTTATTGCACTAGCATGCACTTTTAAGATGCCTGGCGTTTGACGTATTAATTACGTAACAGCCCCGTGAAGTAGCCGTCCAACTATTTCGTGGAATTTTTAAAACTATTTGCATGTGATCTGTCTTTTGGTCCGATTTATATTGCATGAGGGATATGTAACTTTTCGCGTATAGTTGTAACAAAGTTCATTAATATAATGTATAAGCACATTATTCATAATTTAATACACATATATTGTCTTGGAAGAGGGACAAAATATCGTGCAAATAATTGTTTATTTGTATTGTGCTATGTTCTGTAATCTGTTTGAACAAGAAACAAATTGCGCAATTTGCAGCGTCTGGGCGCCCGTTCCTAATTTCTAATATTCGCCCACGACCACCTCGCGATGCTTTCTTGGAAATGCTTGCAGGCCCAACCAGTTCCGAAATCCTTCCTAACGCCCACGGGCCAATGCTCGCCACCTCGCGCAACGCTTATCGGAAAATCATTTCGCCATGCAGGCAATTTCATGTGTTCAATCAGATTAAAATTTCTAATTTTCGATTTCCCACACAATAATATAAGTTACTTAAATCATAATTTAAACATAGTCTAATTTTCTTACCTGCAACATACGATGGATAACTCTGATTGGTTGAACACAATTTTGCCGCGAAATCCTTCCACGACGCGAGAGAACGAATCAGTTGAACGCCAGCACTGCCACGAGACGGACCAAAAGACATCTTTCCTCTATTTCCCTGTGTGTGCCACTATTATTTGTGCGCGTATGCAAGATTGTTAGTATGCAATTTCAATTTGTTTTAAACTGTTTGATGAGAACTGATCTAATTATTATTAACTCTAATGTGCCTAGTTACGTGTATTGCAGCTATGTAGAATGAACCGGGAGCAGTAGCTCAGTGCATCAACTGATGCCACTTCAGCGCCTCTGACCGGGAGGTCCTAGGTTACACTCCCCACTGCGGCAGGATTTTCCACACTAGCTTTTCAGCTAGGGCGAATTCAGTCGCTGTCTGGAGGAGAATTCTACCGGCCGGCTGCTCTGATCGATAGTTTTCCGTGGTTTCTCCGATCAACACCAGGCGAATGCCGGAGCAGTACCCTACCAAACGGGCCACGGACCGCGCGCGATCTGTCCTTCCCCTTCCTTGTCCTATCCTCTCTCCTTACACACTCACTTACACTATCATGCACTACACTACCACATATTCCGGGAGACCGGTCGGGAGCTTAGAGCTTGTCCCGGCTGGGAGGGTGCCCCACTGGTGGGAGAGTCCTGGTTAGGGGGAAACCCCACTAGCCGACGGTAGGTTGGTGCCGGATCTCGCCATCCAGTGGGGGAAGAATGACCACTCTGTATCATAAACAGTGTATGTTTAATCCACAACTGACTAGTAAAGTGTCTGGCCGCAGAATTGAGAGTGAGGCTAAGTGATCTGAGCCCACTCATCAGCCGACGTCACAGTGTGCCCTGTGCACGCCTCTTTTCCAGTTTTGCATACTCAACATGTGTTCAGTATTATTGTTTTCTATTTAAGCTTCAAGGCTACCTATTGCACTCGTTATGTCGTGCTGTAACTTCTCCTATTAGAAAGCCTATTTCATTGTCATTCATTTAGTAAGTAATTTGTTATTGTATAATATTCATGGTGTTTTCATAAGACAATCAAGTCATCAATTACAAGAAAGCTTACGTAACTAATGAATTCTATGTAATAATCATTCAGCTCAATTATATCTATTATTTCAAGTAAAGTCTTTGAATTACCCCGAATGATAGCAAACTCTGTGGAATATTATGTGTTTATTTCAAGAGATGCAGTGAGTATGTTCACATTCAATACTTACTGATCCTTCGAGTGTAAGTGGATGAGTTGGCATTCATAATAGGGCATCCATCCACACAGTTTACTGTCAACAGATGATACCTCCATGCATAAACTAGATTTTTCATTTTTTGGTGAATGCCGCAGCAGTACTCTAACAAACGGGCCACAAACATGCACTACACTACCACATATCCCGGGACATCGGTCGGGAGCTTAGAGCTTGTCCCGGCTGGGGCGGTGCCCCGCTGATTGGAGAGTCCTGGTTAAGGGGAAACCCCGCTAGCCGACGGTTGGTCGGCGCTGGATCTCGCCATCCAGCGGGGGAAGATCACCGCAATCTCCCGAGAAAAAACATGCACTGCTCTAACGGGAGTAATGACCGAAGCAGTTGACGCGCCCGGAAACACGAAAAAATCAATCAATCAATTTTTTGGCGCTTGACCGATTATTTTCTTCAGTGATACGATTTTAATTCCCAGCTCGAACTGAAGAACCAGAAGTGTTTTCAACAGCACTTTCGCGAGTGTGCGAGTAGATGGGTCTACTGCGCGGGCGCAGTGTGTGGCTCGCGCTGAGCGGCGGTCGCCCATCTCCCCAGGAGCGGGCGAGCTGGGCGCCGGCTGCGTGTGCCAGGGGGCAGCGGCGCCGCCGCCGCCGCCGCCGCCGGCGCAGCCGCGCTGGGTGTCGTGCGCCGCCGTGGGCAGCTACGCCCCCGCGCGCCGCTCCACGCCCACGCCCCCGCCCGTGCCGACGCCCACGCCCACGCCACGCGGTACGTGCTGCCTGCCATCGTCTCAACAAATCCCGCAACACAATTTTCGCTCTTTAGAGCAGGTTCTTTTGAGTCGTAACTTCGCGCACACGTCAGGATCTCTAATCTCAATACGTAGTAGGATATGGATCGCGGGATCGGTCAATTAATGAAACACATTACTTTGCCAACGTTTCGGAATATTTAATTCCTTCATCAGGGCTACAGAAACACAATCACATTGAATGAAGACAACGTGTCTCAACAACAACATTAGAAATCACACAAAATATGCCATGAATCAAAATACATGAAGAAAATTAATAAATAAATAAATTATATACTATATATATACATATATATATATATATATATATATATATATATATATATATATATATATATATATATAAAAGCCAAGGTAATATAAACGGTACACGTCTTACTAATACATAAACTGGTCAAACATCATGTTCGCCTACAGCCCAACTCCAATATAGAGTTGCTGAAGCACACAAGTCCATTCCAAGTCCGACCAGGGCCACGGCCCGAAAGAAAGTGATTGAAAAACCAGTGTATTGTCAGTACCACATGGTCAATGTCAATACGGTTAAGATTGAAGCATGTGGAGAGGAACTAGTTCTACCATTCCTGGAATAATTAACATAATTTAATTTTTGGGTGTGCTTTACATGAAGAACGTGTGTTATTTCCAAACTTTTCTAAAGATTGGCCGTTTTTTTTACCCGACCAGAGAATAGTGCATTTTCTATTTTGCTTAAGTTCCGATTTTCGTTAGAATAACTGAAATTTTGAAAATGAAGAAAAATTAATTTAATTTCTGAGTCTGCCATACACCTCCAATATTAAAGTAAAATATTTATCTCTCATAGGTAGATATCTAAGTATTGTAGGGCATTTTTTTTTAATCTGAGTATTTGTAGAGTAATTACTGAAAGAGAAATTTGCGAGGAGGGTTCTTTATTCTTGCTAATTCAAACCCAGCACTAGTGCGGCATTTCACGTCCGTTGATGCGACCTTGAACAGCCTGGCTATCTGGCTATCATTCTCTTTTATTCAGCTTAGATAGTTCTTTAAGTTATATAAATATTTTGTAAGCCTTAGAGGGTACCTTTGTATAATCCATACCCTAAACTAGTTTATATCTATGTTCAAAGGCATTATAAACTTAAATGACGTATAATAGCTTCGTTATTGCCGGGTTACAAGAGACCAAGAACCTATCAACCCATGCTGGGATAAAAAAAAGGCCACACATTCGACCACCCAGGTCTTAACCATTAGCCCGTGTTTCCCTCTTGTACTTGTCTCGATAAAGTCCATCTTCATAGCCGGTAGAGGGATATGCTCCCCTGTCCCGTTGCCCGTCCATAGACCGGTTCTCTAATCAAGACGTTTCGCATGGTACTGTAACGTCACCCCCTCCGTGAACGAGCAGGAGAACCGCACCCGCGATTAAGAGAAATATTTGTTCAATACCCGCGCGACCTGGCAGGGTAATAGCCCACCGGTCTCCCGGCCGCCCCACCCCCAGGGACAGGCAGCCGGCCGACCGCGGCCGACAGGCGACCAAACGCCGCCGTCCTTTGCCGCCCCGGCCACTTGACAAAGCGAACATGGACTTACGACTCCGCAGAAATCTATTGTAACTCATCCTCGAGGTGGCGAGCGCGTGTCACGTCGGACCGCCATGGGAATGCGAAAAGGGGCAACGTTTTATTTCACGTAAGACAGACCCACCCCGCCCAGCGTCAGCGTTCAAGAAAGAAACGTATTTCTCTATAAATACTCAGATTAAAAAAAGTGCAGTACAATACTTACATATTTACAATTGAGAGATAAATATTATACTTTAATAATGGATGTGTATGGCAGACTCAAAAATAAAAACGGGACAGACGCGGAGTAATTGAGCGCCGCCCCTTTGCAATTGCGCGAGGCGTGATGCCGTGAAACGTTACGCCATTCGCCATGGACGCACGTGCGAAGAAGCAACCGATCGACCCTTTCAAAACGTCGCAGGGGCTAACAATTTGCTCTGCGCACACGCCGTTAAAATATTTATAATTTCCACTGACTAATGGACGATATTCCACAAATATCAATGACTCCATCATCCCACACGTTAAACTGAATAACACATTGAAATAATTTAAAACCTTCATCATAGTTACAATTTCTCAACTAAACATCGATTTTGCTTCGACTCATTCAATAAATGGTTTGAAAAACAGATCGTTCTTTAATTATCATCTCACATTTGTTTGTTCGTTAATCGGTTATGCAAGTATTTTATCTTTGATGCCTTCTCACGCACGGGTACGCAGCCTCTGGAATGGGAGAGGGGTTGAACGACCTTGGCGGCTCCGCTGGTGGGGCGTAAACACCACTGGGCTCCAGCGCCGAATGGCGGCTCGCGATCCTTGCGACCTCGCGTCGCAGCGATACGGCGGCTCAGCGCTGCAGCAACCTCAACGCGTCGGCAGACGGGTAGCCTTATAGACGGACACGGCCTCGGCTAGATCCACCGATGTGCTCGCCACTTCTCGGTTGCAAGCAGTACTTCTGTGCTGCCGTCGACTTCGATTCTCTCATTAGCAGACGATGGTCGGAAACTGCATGTCCTGGAGACTGATTTGCAGCCGTGGTAGCGTGGGTGATGTGCTAATTGTAGGCCGTGATTAGGCGAGTGCTGTTTAATACGACTACCAGTAATGGCTTAAATCATTTTACTTGGGCTCATGTCCTACGTTTCTTCGTTCCGTCGCCTCCGTCCGTACACGTCACAGTCCAATGCTATTCGACCAATAAAGAAGCGGCGTTGCCTACACACTCGTTTCTCGTTTCTAACATGAAGACTTCTCTGACCACGTCGGAAACTGGAATTCGCCACAGGATTCTTTGCTTTGCGAAACGGCGTAACGGCTGGATAGAATGGTCATTGACACGTCGAAATGAACACTTAATCACGCTTAGAAAATCATTCCAATTCTTTCCACTTCAACAGACTTTTAATTAGTTCTCCATAAAAAACTAACAGATTTCTCAGCCACTGTTATTCAGAGATTCTACCCGACTGCTCCCTATCGGATATTTTAACCGAAATATTATAAATTATACACACACATATAGCCACACAGTCTGTCACCTCACTTGGGAACTAATTCCGTAGAGCATGAAGGAGTGATCGATTACATTTCATTATAAGTCGCTCTTTAAATTGTTAAATCTGGTGGAACAACGGACTCTGCTATCAATTGCAGTTTGCAGTTGGCGCCTGCGGAGGCTGAAAAGTGGTGCACGCTAATGTAATGTGTTTGTGCGCAGTGAGCCGCACGCCGCGCCCGCCCGCCAGTCGTCCGCCGCGCCCGTCGGCCAGTCGCCCGCCCACCTGCCGCCCGCATCCGTGTGGCCCGCGCACGCGCCCGCGCCCGCCCCCGCGTGCGCGTTCGCGTCCGGCGTGCGCCTCCCCTCCCCCGCCCCGGCGCCCGCGCTCCCGTCCGGCGTGCGCCTCCCCGCCCCCGCCCCGGCGCCCGCGCTCGCGGCCGGCCTGCGCGTCCCCGTCCGCCTCGCCGGCGTCTTCGGGGCGCGGGAGCGGGGGCGGGAGCGGGAGCGGGGGCGGGAGCGGGAGCGGGGGTAGGGGCGGGGGCAGCCGCAGCCGCAGCCGCAGCCGCGGGGGCGCGCGCGAGCGCGATGGCTCGCCGCCGGCGCCGCAGCCGTGTCCCGCCGTGCGGCCGCGCCGCTGCCGCCGCACCATGTGGGAGCTGATGCACCCGTGCGTGCGCGGGCTGGGCCGCCACCCCAACTCGGCGTGGCCGCGCCACCGCGTGTGCGTGCGCCGGCCGCGCTGCAACGAGGGCTGCCGCATGGAGCGCCGCCCGCCCTGGGACGACAGCGCCGCCATCCCCGGCCTCACCACGCCCACCTACTACGCCCGCCCCAAGCCCACCTATCTCCCCACGTCCTGCCCCGCACTCTGACCCTGCCGGTACGACCTTCTCTCGTAAGCCACACTATACCAACTGTTGACGCTCCAAAACACCTTCAGTAAACCGTTTGGGAGAGCAACAGAACGATGGATGGGGTTGCTCGCAAAGCGTCGCTACCCACACGGTACCTCAGTGCAACAACTGATGTCACTGCAGCGCCTCTCACCGGGATGTCCTAGGTTACGCAGGGTTTTCGACACTAGCTTTTCAGCTAGGTCGAACTTCTTCGCTGTCTGGAGGAGAATTCTAGCGGGCGGCTGCTCTGATCGGTAGTTTTCCGTGGTTTCTCCGATCAACACCAGGCGAATGCCGGAGCAGTACTCTAACAAACGAGCCACGGACCGCACGCGATCTGTCCCTCCTCTTCCTTGTCCTTCCTATCCTCTCCCCTTACACACACACACTTACACTAACATGCACTACACTACCTCATATTCCGGAAGACCGGACGGGAGCTTAGAGCTTGTCCCAGCTGGGGCGATGCCCCGCTGGTGGGAGAGTCCTGGTTAGTGGGAAACCCCGCTAGCCACCGTTATGTCGGCGCCGGATCTCGCCATCCAGCGGGGGAAGATCACCGTCATCTCCCGAGAAAAAACATGCTCTACACTAACGGGACTAATGACCAAAGCAGTTGACGTGTCACGAAATACGAAAAAATCAATCAATCAATCAACGAGACGATCTTCTGCGTATACTCACGACTCCAAGAATCTTGACAAGAAAAGGTGTCACTGCAAGGTGACATGAAAAAATTCGCGCAAAAGAAGTTACAATCATTGTTTTCTTACATGTCTTTTGCTAATAGCGAAAGCTGTTATTTCCAGTATTATAAAGAAAATAATAAAAATCTTGAGCTGCGTCACACAGGTTTAGAAAATTTAAAACTTTTGACTCAACGGTATGTTTACTCTTCACTCAATCGTGATTCAAATGCTTCTCCAACTCTCTAGCCTTTTTGATATATTATACAACTTCTTTATTCAAAGCCTGGAATACTTTTTTTGTGAAAATTCAGAACGAAATGATGCAACTTATTTGAACATTGTTCCTTACGACCACATAACGCCGTTAGTCATGCGATCAATATACTTGAAGGATATCACTTACGCCTGAAAACGCTAAACTTTTCTCTCTAGCTTCCACACTGCAACTCTGCCGTATCTAGTAAGCACATTCCTGTGACTCGTCAGTTCATGGCCCCTCGAATCTCTTTTCCAGGAAGGAAGGAAGGAAGGAAGGAGTGATGGCTACCATTTAGCGCACCAGGTGAACTAACTCGTGAGCCCATTTCCCCTGACTTGCAGACAGTCACATTCACCTCACATTCGGATGAGGAGAGCTCTTGGGAGGAAAGAAACAACCATGTTACGGGATAAGTATCTTCAGTAATAGCATCATGAATATTATCAACATAGGCATCAATTCAGCTAGGTCGAATTCAGTCGCAGTCTGGAGGAGAAATCTAGCGGCCGGTTGATCTGATCGGTAGTTTTCCGTGATTTCTCCGATCAGCACCAGGCGAATGCCGGAGCAGTACCCTATCAAACGGGTCACGGACCGCGCGCGATCTTTTCTTCCTCTTCCTTGTCTTATCCTCTCCCCTTACACACACACTTACACTAACATGCACTACATTACCGCATACTCTGGGAGACCGGTCGAGAGCTTAGAGCTTGTCCCGGCTGGGGCGATGCCCCGTTGGTGGGAGCGTCCTGGTTAGGGGGAAACCCCACTAGCCAACGGTAGGTTGACGCCGGATCTCGCCACCCATCGGGGGAAGATTACCATCTCCCGAGAAAAAAACATGCACTACACTAACGGGACTAATGACCAAAGCAGTTGACGTGTCCGGAAACACGAAAAAATCAATCAATCAATAAACATATGCATCGAAAGTTTTGTAATCACATTGTCTATGCAGACCTTGTTCTATTGAGAATTTAGGTTTTCAGACTCGTCAACTACTTAGGTCATTAATGCCTTGAGTATGCTGCATCCGAAAGGTAACGGTGAAGCCAACCTACTTGTTGACTTGTAGGTTTCTCCCTCTTCAGGTACCTCTCACCACGAAACACTTCCGACCAAAATAATGTCTGAGCTCCCGACTGGTCTCCCGATATCTGAGGTAGCGTCATGTGCACCGTATGTAGTGCAGTGTGCGTGTAAACGTGCGAATGTAATGGGGAGGGGAGCGCTGAAGGATAAGAAAAGGAATATTGCGCGCAGACTGTGGTCCGTTTGGAAAGGTACTGCTTCGGTATTCATCTGGCTTTGATCGTAGAAATCACAGAATACTTCGTATTAAATCAGACGGTTGCTAAAATTCTTCCTCAGATATTCGTTGAATTCACCCTATCCATAAAGCGGAAGACCATCAGATCCTTTCCCGTTAAGACTCGAACCCTTGAACTTCCGCGTCAGAAACGACGCAGAATCAACGTAGGTTATCACTGAGCCATCTCATCCGGGCGCTATTGTCATAAACTTTGGACGCGTCATCATCGGCAACGTCATTGTAGTCGTCGCCAAGTTCTTAAATGCCATTTCAATACACACATTTAATATATGTGCTATGAATGTTTGATTAAACTTTTACGGAACCACTTACTTAAGGTTTAAGCAACTCAGCATTTTGTTTACCCGTAATGTCGTTGTGTGGAAGTGATTTATTGTATTTTATTTTATGTTACCGTTGTGTGAACAGGATGCCTGTCTCTAGAGTGGCCCTGGCCGGCGAAGGGTCCTTCGCAAAGGGCGTTCCGGCAGCGTCTCGCCCACTCCCACACGCACCTCCTGGCTTCTAACGGCACACGCTGTGCAGAGTGTTTGAAAGGTTTGCCAAACAAACTAAACATTTACCATATTCCCAAGAAAAAAGATGATTCCGGTCAATTTAAGTATATATTTGTAGCAGACGTTGCGACCTAAATTGTAAGGTCCTTTTCAGTGTCTGAAAGGTCAACATCAACTAATCAGTTACAATCATTACATATTACATGACTATTAATTGTATAAAACAAAAACAGTGAGGCAAGGACGTGGTACCTGTAAATATCTGAGGTTATGTTACACCATGATATAAAGGTGTAATATAGACCAGGAACTTATGATCGTAAACAATAGTGGTCAAAGGACCATGTTAGAAAGGCATTGAGGAATGCAATCGATTTGACGTGGAAGGTCCTCTTCCAATTAATAATAATAGTTTTAGGTATCGGAACATATTCGATACGAACTAGTCAGGCACGGTGTATGTAGGTGGTGCCAACTTCGATAAAGTAAAACAGTAAAGGTCTTAATACACCAGAAGATAAAGTGGAGAGGGATCTTTGAAATAAACAAGAATAAAATTGAAATTATGGAGTTAGTAAAAAAAGGAAACCATGGGTTAACTCTGTATGTGAACCTAATTGTCACAAGGGAGAAAGAAATTGTGATAAACAAATAAATTAATTGAACCCCAATGTGTTGAATCATTATGTAAAAGGGGGTTTAAATGAACAGAGAATATGGGGGAGATTCACCTATAAAGTGTTAATTAATTTGTCATAAATATTGTTGAGATTTGAGGAATCTTTCTGGTGATTAATGATGGATTTTTGTTTGTTTTTTTAATAAAGGGCATCTCTGATTTTAACCTTTTATGCCAATTAGTTTCTTGGTCGATTTTGATGGGATTCTCCCAGTCCATTATATGTCCAGAAATTTGAATGTGTTTAAAGATGACATTGTCATCTCCCTTTTTCATTATTTCTTTGATTCTCGTTTTAAGGTGGCGTTTAGTTTGTCCGTCATAGTCTTTGTTGCACACTTACAATTTAGGTCGAAACGTCTGCTACAAACATTATAGTTAAACTGACTGAAATCATCGTTTTTCCTTGTAATGTTAGATTTTTCCAGTGAATTCTGATTTATTCACCATATTTCTTTGCTTCTCCATTTATTTATTTGTTTTTTCTTTCTTTATCAATTACACACTAAAAACGTGTCTTTTGGAAAGTGGATTCTCAGTATATTTTCTAAAGATCCAAATACTGACACACTCTCCTACAAAGTAAAATTATGAACAACAGCAGAATTGAGTGTTGTTAGCTACAATTTATAATAATTGTTTGCTATCGTGCAGTTGAAAGTTGCATATACAAACGAGTTACAGGTTTGATTTGATTACAAATCTAAGGAGATAACTCCCGCCCTTTTTCCGTTGATATTTTCTGAATGAGCCAAGCGACACTGCATCAAAACTTGTATGAGCATGGGAGTGATTGACCCACAATTACAATACTTCTTATTCGTATTCAGATAAATACAATACAAAGGAAAGGAATACACGAATAATTATTTTAAACATTTTATTAACATAAATGTAGTTTGGTTTTTGATACTCATTAAAGGCTCTAAGTGAATTCTATCAGTTATGATGCATAAAGTATTTTTCAAGACCATTCAACTTTGTGTTGATTTAAATTGTTTAAGGTCGTCCAATAACTATATTTATGTGCTCCGACATCAACTTCATTGTACTAAACACGTGATTAAGGCACACTTCTATCAGCTTTGACTCAATCCCAGACGCCATTGTAACTAAAGTAAAGCCTAAGATTAAATATGATTTAGAAGTTGATAAATAATATTTCCTAATAAATTAAAGTTTATGTGTTGACTATGCAGAAGATAAAGAAGTTACGGAAGCAGAATGCAAGTAGTCAAAGTTGACGTCAGCGTAATTTTAGCTGCAGTAGCTTCTAATGTAGGGACATATCGAGCAGAAAAACGTCAGGTTTCAGACAAATCACTCAGGGTGCAAACATCACCACTCCAGGAGGTCTTATGCCATTCTCGTTTCAGTTGCCATCTAACGCCGCCCAAGGTTTTTTAAACTTTTTTTTATTTCACAATTTTTCGGTTTCCTAATAGTAGAACCGAAATATTCCTTTATTAATATTACAGAAGAGAACAACTTCTTCCCATATGGAATTTTTTGTTGAAAAATTTAAAGCCGATTTTATGAAAATAGCGTTTAAGCGTTTCTGATATTGCAAAATATGAAAATATTTTCACAGGAATCTATTCAGCTTTCGAAAAACTTCATTTAAAGTCGTTTGAATCACTTCCACTCACAAATGCAATAATGTATGCAAATTACTAGAAATGTGCATATTAACGACGTGAGGTATATTTAAAAAATACATTTGTGTAATATTTTAAAAATAAACGAATACAGCAAAATTAACTTTATTACATATTAAATATTGCAATTACCACTATCGGTACGAAAAAATTGAAGAAAATATTGTAAGCCAAATGCATTAGAATGGCCGGGAAAGCTTCGCAAATTTTGCCTGAAAATTACATTTTAAAATTGCAGTTTGCAGGAGTTACAAATTGATTGCTAAATGTTAGTATAATTGATGCTAAAATTCGAAATATATACCGGTCTATTGATAGTAATTCTGTACCGAAAACTCCCGCTCTCCTTTGGCGGGGAAATTTGATGATATTTCCGCCTCATTCTTAAACAAACCCGGCCCACCTCTGAGAGTGTTTTTTCAACCCCTTGGGATTTTCTACCAATCACAGGCAACGGAGCTTCTACGTGCTAGCGATTGGTCAACGAGCCCTTGGCCCGGGCCGCGGGGTGTCCAAGTTTGTCGGCGCGGTTGAGAAGGTAGAATTTTGCCGGTTGATTTTTGTGAGGGTGAATGAACAATGTGTTTATTAATATTAAGTTAATCTTTCATTACTTTAGAGTTTATTCTTTTGAGCAAGTTTTCTAAAATAAGCCAAGAAACATTCTCCCTAATAGAATCTACTCTATTAGCACCACACTCCATATTACGACTGGTCATAATATTAGTACTTTCTTGATTTTTCTGGCAATAAATGTAGTTGTTGAATTCACAATTTGAAGAGTTTTAGGTGGCGTATGTATTTCAGTGTCGCTGGCGCTAGTTTCAAGATGTATTGACCCAAAATTAATCTGGAAAGAACAAGTAGCGGTTGCTCTTGAATCCCTCCTCCTGTAACGTGCCTTGTTATGAATGTTAGTGATTGTGCATGGAGAACGGATGGTGTATCAGATACTAAACACCTTGCCCAAAAAGTGAAGAAGCACAAATTGAGTGAACAATGCATAAGCAGGGGAATATAATTTACAATGCTACACAAAATTGATATCAGATTCAGCTTATAGAATGAGAATTAAGAAAATTAATGGAGATGTTTCCAAGAACCTTTATATTTTGAGTAAACTGATAGATTGTATTAAATTTTGCCGGAAGTTTGGTCTTGCAATAAAGGAGCATGACGAAACAGATGGGTCAGACAAATCTGGTATTTTTCGTGGTTTAGTTAATTTGATGGCAGTGTTGGACTCCAGCATATTGAGGAAACAAATAATCAAGAGGTTTTCGGGCTTTCTAAAACCATACAGAATGAATTTTTGGACGAAATTTATGCTGTCTGTCATCAGTTGATTTCTAAGGAAGTATCCAGGACTGATTATATAGCTACAGAAGTAGATTGTGCGACATTGTCACAACTTGTGTTTGTTGTACGATGTGAATTGTAAGGGAAGAATATATATGAACAATTCATAAACTTCGTAACACCAAGTGATCACACTGCAGAATATTGCACAATGCACTGTATTAGTTGTGTTGTGTTTAGTGAACTTTAAAAACTGAAAATAAACGAGCCCAAAATAAATTAATTGCTCGCAGTTACAACGGTTCGTCGGTTATGAGTGACAGACGCAGTAGGGTACAAGTAAAAGTGGGGGCAGTGCACGAGAAATAAAATTTTGTGTTATGCTCATCATCTGAACTTAATTATAGATCGCTTTGTCACTCAAAACAAACTAGTAATGTTATTTGTAAGCATCTTTGAAGGCTTTTCAACATTCTTCACAAAGTCGGTGAAAAGAACTGCGGTTCTTGACCAATTTGAGAAGAAAAGAATTCAAGGCAATGCCGATACAAGGTGGAATTTTAAGGCCCGATATGTAAGCACTGTATGTAATTACAACGAAATAGGTGGATATCTTGAAATAATTGAAAATGATGCAATTAACAATTACTCAACAGTTAGAAAAACTATTGGACTGGAATAAAATTTCAAAAGATACTGATTTTATCTTTTGACTTGAGCTTTCTAACAAAATTCTACCTTATTGTGATATACTTTTTAAACAGCTTCAACAAAAGGCTGTAAACAGTAATAAAGTCCATAAATATGTATCAGAATCAAAGTCACCCATACAGTGCACAAGAAATTCTCTTGACTTTGACCATCACTAGTCATGTAATCCGAAACACTCGTTTCCAAGACTCACTTAAAACTTTAGCGAAAGAAGTATCGACATCATTCTGACCAACATTGATGGCAGTTTAACTTTCAACAATCATTTGTTGGCAGACATATTATTTCAACCCACCTTGTTCAAGCACAAACTGTTATTTTCTGAAACAGAATTTCATACTGCCATTAAATTGTTCGATCTGGAGGAAATTGAATTGCCACTAGTTTTGACAACAATGGTAATAAGCACAAACGATTGTCAAGATGCAACAGAAGCCTTATCTCTCTTGAATTACATTTACGAAAATAACTTAGATCAAAGTTTGCCTGAGTCTGTAAAACTCCTGCGGGTTATTTGCACAATCCTGACGACAACTGCAGAAAGTGAAAGGTGTTTTTCGCGTCTGAACAAAATTAAGACTTTCTCAACAAGTACAATGAAAGAAGAGAGACTTAGTGGATTATCTATGTGTTTTATAGAAAAATAACTTTTGAATGCATTCAACTTTATTGATCTTCTCATCAACCACTTTTCTGAAGGCAGAGGGAGGAGAATGGATTTCATCTACAGGACTATTAATTAAGGTAAGGTACTTTTCATGGAAACTATGTATCTAACAGATTTATTAATGATAAATACAAGACCGCAAAAGGAAACGCTTGAAATGCGATCCTTAAATATCAATAGAGGTTTTCAGGAAACAATTTCGATAACGTCGGCAAGTAATTAACATGACGCCAGAAAGTTTTGATTTTTTTAAATTTTGAAATTTTATAATAAACCATCAGGCATATTTTCCTACGAGAGAGATAATTTTGATAAGAGAAATTCATCAGTGTCTTGTAAACCTATGTTTACTGCGTTGTTCAATGATGAATTGGATTTCTCATTGACAGCACTAATTTCGTTTTGGCTATGGTAGAAAAATCGTTATCATTTTGGCTATGGTGTTATTTCCACCATGGTATTGGCTAAAGGATCAACGTTCTCATCATGAAAGCACGTGTGGCGTCATGGAGAAAATCACACAGACATTTACAAGTACGTACAAGTTTATTTCCACGTATGTACAAAAACTAAATTCTGCTCCGAAACTACACACCTTTGAGTATTTCCCTCTGGATACCCCACATAGCTAGGGAGGCCCCGCCTCCTCTGACGCTACTCCCGCGCCACTACCGTGACCTCGTCACCCTTGCAAGAGGCACGACACGCTCCAGCCTGGGCGTTAAGTTATGCGCATCGCGCGAGGTTTCCAAAACAAAAACCCCCATGTGAGCTCGTCGGCTCGATTTTATACCTAGAGTGTCGGCGTCACGTGACCGTCCTTGGTGTAGGAGGGAGGCTCGCGCCTACCACGTGATCAATCTAACATACCAATATCGGAAGTGTATTGCCAATTAGACCTGGGGATGGTTCATCCTATAATGTTTTAGAATTTTTTTATCAACACCCTTGAAAGGCAGAAATGCCGAGCAAGAAGAAATAAAATTAAAAACATGATTTATTTTCTGTTTATTGATCAATTAGAAAAGAATCAAGAAATATGAGTACAACAATATGTAGGTTATGTAGAACATGGAAATACAAAATCTCACTTATTTGCTGCGTTTCTAAAGAATCACGAATTGCCAAGAGAATGCAATTCTGCCTGCAGATTCCGAAAATTCTAGGAATGTGATTGGTCGACAGGCCCAGGATTCCCAATGGAATCCACGTATGTGTAATCGATGGCATTCGTCGACTATATATATAGCAGGAATGCATAGTTTATAGCTAAATAGTCGTAGAGAGGAGCTTTTTCCCCTTTTACGCGTGACTTCCATTATTGTCATAGTCGTCTCTGCTCGTCTGAGGATATTCACGCTACCGCCCTTACGTTTATAAATAGTAGTAACAATGTTTATAATTAAGACTTTTAGCGTTCTTATGTAGTTTGGATTACTTCAATAAGTACAGGCAGAAGTACACTTCACTTATGAGCGTTTAATGATTAAAAACTTAACTAGTATCATGTCTACTGATATGTTGATTAGTTTCGGTAAAATATCTCATTCTCGCTCTTTATAAATAAACAATAAAATATTACTACATTTTCTACTTGCTGAAAGATTGTGTTTAGGGCAACATCTTCCCAACTGGTCTCTTCGATTTCATTCGTATCTTCCCTCTTCTTTGAATCGTCCTTATTGAGCACCCATTCCACTTTTTTGTATTTAATATAATGTATTAAGTAAAAATATTATACCTGCTTCTTTGCCTCGGGTATTTCTGTGCGCAGGATGTCCAACACGCTGCCGAGAAACGTCACAACGACAATTTCCTACGCTTCGACTCCCGCCACTGGCACTCCACGAACGAAGGGTGCTGTCTCACTAACCTACCAAGGACAAGTCGATGAAAATCCTGATGAACTGACAACTGTAAATGTTACACATTCATCCTTTCCAGTTAAAAAAGATCACAACTGTAGTCATCCGGAAAATTCAAGATAAATTCCGTCAAGAAAATTTTTAAAAAGCTTCACTCACCTGATATTGTGAATAAGACTTTATTACGATTAATTTTTGTTTATCTATTCAATTTCATGTGTCCAACTGTGATCGCCATTAGGGCAAGAACATGCAATAATAAATCTTGTGCACGACTAAGTTTTGCTCTCATAAATTTATTTTCAAGTAATTATAGCATTAGTTTTCACAAATGAAATGACACAAAAGCCTCTACGCTTTTTTTAAATCATCTAATTTCTGGTGAAAGCAGGAGATAAATACTGACATAAACATTTTTTCATTTCCATTTCATTTGAATAGCTAATACTTGCATCAATAGTGCAATTTATTATGTCGTAGTATTTTAAGTACAGTTTTGATACAAATCCAATACAGTAATAGCACGTAGATGATAAGTGCAATACTGTGTAAATATTGTAAACAAGGAGCATAAAATATAAATAGTAGTTTGTAAGGTTAATATACGATTAGATTTAATATCTACGTTAGCGCCACCTACCCACAACACGAAAGTTTCTATTTTAAACAAAAACATATAAAAACCATGCTAGAAGATGAGCACTAGTTGAAATCTTTACAAGTTACTTCTATGAATCCCTCCGTTCCCCATGATTTAATTTTTCACACTCATTAGGAAGTTAAACACTATGAAACTGGATAAAGAATAGCGCAATGAGATTAGTCTAGGGTAAAAATATATTAAACAATAATAAAATGCATAAGAAAATAATGTTATATACATAATATATAATAAACAAGTTGTATAACAAATACATAATAAACAAGAGAGAATTAGAATGTAATATGTTAAAGGAGTTAATGTAAAATTCTATGATAAGTTTGTTGATGTTACATTGATAATACTGCGCGAACACCAAATACCTAACGTTTTACAGATGTTTAACCATAAAATTCCAAAATGAAATTCACTGTAGAAAAAGAAGTTGAAGGAGTTCTAACATTTTTAGATCTGGAAAACATGAGGAATGGAAATAGCATGGAAACGGATTGGTAGCAGAAAGATGTAGATGCAGGAATTTTTTTTAAATAACTATCTCAAAATTCCTTAAAAGTCAGAAGAGAGATTGTTATAGGGCTAGTGGTCAAAATGATTTACTTATCCCATACTTGTTTTTACCACAAAACTTTTGATTTGATCTTTGGACTTTTGGAGAACAATAACTATCTACATTAATTTTAAAAGTGGTTAATGCCAGACTAAACTTTTATGTAAATAAAAATAATTCCAATGTTAATACAGAAATAGGCAATCATAATGGAAATAATAACCAAATTTTACCTTACATTAACAAGGTGAGAAATAATAGGAAAAACCTATTTCAACAAAACACACTTTATATACATGTAAGCATAAAAACAACACACGTATAACATTTTATATACATATAAAATATCTTGTAAAAACTGTAATAACTGTTATATTGAACAAACTTGAAGGAAACAGAGAGAGATAGAGAGAGAGTGCAAGAACATTGACCAACATAAATAAATAAAGTAGTCAATACACTTCAATATCTCGTCATAGAGTTCAACAACAACGTGAGTTTGAACCACACAGAAGAAAAAGATTAATTTTAGAGACAGTGTAATCAAAATTAATGAAACTCTAAACTCTATGACCGAGTCAAATGTTTTCATCGCTAGTTATACCTAAAGAGTAAACATACAGTTTCGTTTACACGTCATTTAGAATTCAGTGGGAAATGCAATTATTCAAATTATCGTTTCCATGTTGTCGCGGCAGGAAGTATTATTCCGAAGGACAACATGGATAAGAGCCAAAATTTATTGCTTATTTATCCTTGAAAATAGGTGTTATTATTTGGGATTTTTTTTTTTTTTTTAAGTTTAAGTAGTATATGACTTAGTGTAGGGATCACAGAACTTTGAAAATATTCACTCTTCCCCATAGCACGTCATACTCAGTTTTAACTGTTTTTTTGACGTAAAATAAATAAATAAATAAATAAATAGTCACCCCTACGTATCTCTTCCTACACATGCTAATCACGCCATCACAATTGCGCGCACCGCCATATTGGTACAACCCTCCTGCCGAAAGTTACGTTATAGGCAGCACAATGTTGTATTTTCCATTTCGTAAGACAGCGAATATTTCATTCTTTCAAATAGTTCACTGAAAAGAACACAATAAGTAAGGCTATTACGATAACAGTGCAAACAATATTCTACTATTACGCTAATAATTCAATCAGAAAAAAATACTTTGACAGCTGGTGTGTCTAATAATAAAATACATAATATATTTTTTCCTGATTGCGTCACTATTAAACTCAGCACACAAAACGTTCTATTGTCTGTATTTAGAATTATAGTGCACATATCATCCTAGTTTTCATTCTTGGGTGAAGGCAAAATTGCATATGAAGAATAGGAGAAACTCCATGGCCTTGAAAGGTCGCAGAACAAACTTTGAGTAATGAACAAATAGTGGTGCTGCAAATAGCACAGACAAAGTCGTAGTAAAGTATTCGCATTTTCTTGGTGTGAACTGGTTTTATGTTCTTGCCCCATCCTGTTGGATACTACCATCTACCTTTGCCCAAAGTTGTTCTTTTTAATTTTTACAAATTTTCAGTTTCCTAATACTAGAACTGAAATAATACATTACGAATATTAAAAACAAGTAAAACCTCGTCCTATATGGAAATTTTCGGGGAAGAATTTAGAGCTGTTTTTAAGAAAATGGCAATTAACCATTAGTGTAAATATGAAATTTGAAACTTTATGTCACTGGAATGTGTATAGTTTTCGGAAAACTTCATTTGTAGTCATTTGAAGCACTTCCACTCACAAATGTAATAATGTATACAAAAAGATGGAAATGTTCATAATCGGCGTGAGAGATATTTTAAAATAAATTAATTTTGTGTAATTTTTCAAAAAAAAAATAATAAGAAAACACCAAATTGACCTTTACGTTATATTAAACTGTGCAATTAGAACTATCCATTAGAAACGTTTAAAGAAAAAATTTCGAATTATTTAAAAAAATAGAATTGAGCGTTTGTGAAAATGCGGGATATTGAGCTCATTCAAGAGAAAAATGTTTAGTTTTCGAAAAAATGTATATGACATTATGTACACATGTACTCGTAAGTGCAACAAAGTGTACAAATTGCCACAAATGTAAATATTACTGACGTGGGAGACAAGTCAAAAAAATTACAATTTTTGCAAATTAAAAAAAGAATAGAGCAATATGGCGTTTATGTCATCATATAGGGTATATTTGCAATTACCTCTACCAAAAATTTAAAGAAAAACTTTGGAACCGTTTTTGAGAAAATCTTGTGTTCGTTAATTTTTAAAATGTCAAATATTGCACGCCATATTGCGCGAAAACTACTAAAATGTTTAAAAAAATCTATGCCACTTTTATAAGTTTATTATACTCTATTCTTACAAGAAATTACGTATATATACGAGATCCGTGTTTACATATGTATTCGAGAGTGTAACTATAGAATCTAGAGAAACGCACGCACTTCCTCGTAGTAGTTTTCTAATTACTTTGGTGTGGAATGACCTTGCGGTCATGAACTCTTTCCAGTTGCCATCAATCGTCGTATTAATTACATTTTTTAACATTTTGTCAATTTTTCGGTTTTCTGGTAGTAAAACCGAAATATTACTTCAAGAATATTAAAGAACAGTAAAACCTCGTCCTAAATGGAAATTTTCATTGAAAAAATTGAAGCAATTTTGAAGAAAAAGGCGATTAACCATTAGTGTAAATGCAAAATTTGAGGATCTTTTTCACTGGACTCTATTTAGTTTTTGTAAAACGTCATTTTAACATCTACTCACAAATATATTAATGTATAAAATTAATGGAAATGTGTATATTAAGGGCGTGAAAGATATTTCAACAAAATTACAATAGTGTAATTTTTGAAAAAACAAAACAATACACCAAAATGAACTTTACATAATAATAAACAGTAAAACTAACACACTAAAAAATTTTGAAGAAAAAATGTGGTGCCATTTTTGAAAAATTAGAGTTGCAGTGTTTCTAAAAATGCCGAATTTGGAGTTGATTTTAACAGAAAACTGTTGAATTTTCAAAAAACTTTGTCAGACATTTTTTAAAGCACATTTATTCATTAATATAATAATGATTGATTATGGCATTATTATGGCTCATAGATGGCCTCTAATGTAAATATTGCCGACGTGAGAGACAAGTCAAAAAAATTAAATTTTTGTAATTTTTGAAAGAAAAAAACATTTAGTTTCATAATTGTTGTAGGAAGTCCCCGAAAAATGTGAATATTTGCAACTTTCAAATTTGCAATTTCAAATCAAAAATCAGAATTTTCACAGAACATCATACCTGCTCCATTCCTTTAAGCTTTCTGTACGCTATCGGAGGTAATAATTAAAAAATATCCTTGGAGTTGTGTTTGAAAAAAATATTTATACAAAAATTGCTTCTATTTTCGTAAAATTACGAATTATTCAAATTACCAACAAATTGGAAAATACCAACAAATTGGAAAATATGTTTTTATGGAACAGATTTTATTAAAGGAAAAAAAGTGTCTTATCTTTCTTATTTTGGTTGTAAAATGACGCCGAATAAAATTTTTAACTTTTGCAATTTTCAAAAATTATTGGTTTCAACGAATTGGTTTCACCAGTCTCTAAAACGTACTTCACACAACACAGTAACAAAGTTTAATGGAATTCGTTTCTTTTGAACATTTTTAATCTTTAAAAACAATTATAAAAATGTTCCATGCTCTTGTTGTAAAGTGAACCCAAAAATTAAAATATAGATTTCAAATTCAAGGAGCCGCAACATCAGCCAGATGCCATGAATGTCATTTTTGGAGAAAATCGGCCGAAGAATTTAGTCGCTAGCGTCGTTCACAGATGACAGACGTTTTGCCGTCCACTTTTCGATATCAAGAACTCACAAAATGTGGCTACACTACGTGTCAGAATTTTTTTCTAAATTTAACAACTGAATTTATGAATATGTCGATACCCGGTCCCAGCAATATGAGTTTTCCTGACGAAAATTCACCGCTTTTTTTCACAGAATTACAGACGTTCCTCTCGACTACGTAAGCAGTAGCGAGAAAATGAAATTGTATGTTTATTACATTGTAACTTTTCAGTGTAAAGGTTATGCAATTTTTAATTTACAGAATGTTCGCGGAAAATGGAATTAGCATCAATTTATTTACCGGTTTTCTTACATACGAAGAAACCATTTACAGAAAAGATTTGGAGCTTTTTGATAAAATAACTATTTCAATATTACCTATGTTTCACATAAAATTACGCTAAGAATACTCGCAGTTTCAAACCATTGTGCCATAAAACCGTTTAACACAAAATAGAAATAAACAATGACTATCTTTAGTGGTAGAAAACAGAACTGTATTAAACTGGGCCTAGAGGTTAGTAATATTCTAATGAAGTTTGCAATACTTGATTCCTTGCATGCATAGCAATAACATTTCACATTCATGTACAAATAGGCATAATTAAACCATCGTAACGTAATATACAATTCTGTGACGAAAGATAACGCAAGATTACGGAAATACATTAATTGGTAATACTTGTGATTACCAGAAAATCTGCACAGATAACGTCACGAGCTTCCCTGCAAGTGAGTGTTTCTTTCATAATGAGGTCTTCCCTCACAATTTTGACAGACTTTTTAAGATGTAGGTGATGGGGTATGTTGTAAGAGGTTCCTCCCACTCAATTTCCCTGTGGTGCTTCTTCCATGGCAAAGTACATCACAGTCATTTTCGTTTGATTGATTGATTGAATTTTTCGTGTTTCCGGGCGCATCAATGGCTTTGGTAGTTAGTCCCGTAAGTGTAGTGTGTGTTTGTTTTCGGGAGATAGCGGTGATCATCCCCCGCTGTATGGCGAAGTCCGGCGCCGACCTACCGTCGGCTAGTGGGGTTTCCCCTTAACCAGGACTCTCCCACCAACGGGACACCGCCCCAGCCAGAACAAGCGCTAAGCTCTCGACCGGTCTCCCGGAATATGTGGTAGTGTAGTGCATGTTAGTGTTAGTGTGTGTGCAAGGGGAGAGGATAGCACAAAGAAGAGAAAAGAAATATTGCACCCGATCCGTGGCCCGTTTGGTAGGGTACTGCTCCGGCATTCGCCTGGTGTTGCTCGGAGAAAGCACGGAAAACTACCGATCAGAGCAGCCGGCCGCTAGAATTCTCCTCCAGACAGCATCTGAATTCAACCTAGCTGAAAAGCCAGTGTCGAAAATCCTGCCGCCGTAAGGACCTCCCGGTCAGAGGCGCTGCAGTGACATCAGTTGATGTACTGAGCTACCACTCCCGGTGAGTCATTTTCGTCTCCACGTTTTTAATTACCTCGATCGTGCGCACAACGCCCGCACGGCGAGTGCAAGACACCTCACACACTTCCCCAGCACAATTTCCTAAAGCTTTTGCTCACACCTCCGCCCCCTTCTAACCCTCCCCTTCGCCCCCACACTCTACCCCGCCCTCCGTCCTCGCTCCCGCTCTCAACACTTCCCTCGCAATCACTACCGCCTCCTCCCCTACCTTCTCCTGCCCTCACCTGTTCTCGCTTTCCCGCCTGCCCTTAGCCCCAGCATCCCTTCCGCACACCCTCGCCCTTGCCTTCGACCACGCTACTCACCTTTACTTTCGTGTCCATTCACGCCTAGGCCGCATCCCACCCTTCCTGGCGTCATCATCTCCGCTCTCACTCCCTCACTACTCCCGCCCCCTCGCCCGATCTACCTACTATATTCGACGATTACCGACGCTATCCTAAGGGCATTTTCAAGCCTCCTTAAATATCTGAAAATATAATCTCTCTCTCTCTCTCTCTCTCTCTCTCTCTCTCTCTCTCTCTCTCTCTCTCTCTCACTCACTCTCACTCACTCACTCACTCACTCACACACACACACACAACACAGCCAAGTGGCGGTGGTTTTCCCCCTCTAGATGGTGACATCCATCACCAACCTACCGAAGGGTTTCCCGTACCAGGTATCTCTCACCAGCGGGGCACCGCTCCCTCCGGGACAAACTCTAAGCTCATGACTGGTCTCCCGGAATATGTGATAGTGTAGTGCATGGTCGTGCAAGTATGTGTAAGGGGTGAGGATAGGACAAGGAAGAGGTAGGAAAGATTGCATGCGGTCCGTCTGTTATGATACTGCTCCAGCACTACCGATGAAAGCAGCTGGCCGCTAAAATACTCCTATTGACAGCGACTGAATTCAACATGGCTAAAAAACTAGTGTCGAAAACCCTGCCACAGTCGGGACTCGACCCTAGGATCTCCCGGACAGAGGGAATGTAGTGACATCAATTCTTACCCTCGGCCAACTCTTACGGTTTAGAATTTTCGTGCTTATTAGCCCATGAGAACGAATATTAAGTATTTCTCTTTGTACAGCCTTGATCTTTTGAAAAAAAAAGAATTGATTTTCTTTCCTTGAACCTAACAGTAGATTGTATTTTTGATTAGAGTTTCGTATTTTTTCTGAGGTTTTTGAGTTTTCGTGTTTATTAGCTCATAAGAATGTACGATGTCGAATGTTAATGTATACGAATGTAATGAATACGAATGTCGTATGTTAACTCTTTTTTGTTGTACAACCCAAATGTTTGGTAAAATTAGTAGAAACATTTTTTCCATAGAACTCAAATTATCCATTAATTTTAGATTCATTTTTGTTGTCCTACAATAATGGGAATAGCAAACAGCTGTAAAAGAAAATCTCTTTGATATCTTTACAGCGACATCCATTAACAAAATTGCCCATTTTCCACTCTCTAGGTTTCCATGTTTTCGTTAATGCCTCACTCTGAGAGCGCAGTAGAATCCTTGGGACATCGTTATTGTGCATTGAGTATACCTGTATACTACCTTTGTCTACAGTATTCTCGGGTGGCATTTATAATGCCACATCGTTCTTAATATAGTGTCTTAATTTTTTTGGAAACTTGAACGGTTACTCTTATATACACCACATTTTATTTCTATGACTTTTACCCAGCCAACAAGCTGTTACCCTTTACGTTCCGATGGAGTGCATATTCGACCAAACACTAGACCAACACACATGCGAGCTCCTCTGATATGTTGTCAGCAGAATGCGAGGTTCTCCGCGGCAACAAATACAAAATCAAGGGACAAACAACCATGCCCAAAGCGGTACTCGAACCCGCGACCCTTCGGACCGAAGCGTTGAGTCGGTACTCGCTCTTAGCCACCTTGGCTATCAAGGTCGGCTATACACTACATAAGGTACCTTAATAAAGAGGCGACAGACCGCACGTGTTATTTTGTTCCGTTTCTTTGTCTAAACCTCCATCCTTAATCACACGTAAACAAACACACTGCACGCACTTTAAAACCACACATATAAGGGGACCTGTGGGAAGCTCGGAGCGGCGCCCGGCGAGGGGGGTCAAGGGGGGGGAGCGCAAGCTGATGTGCACCGCAAGGGTGAACGCCGCCGCCCTCTGTTCGCTGCCTGCGAATGAAATGCCCACAGGATTTAAGTCGTGTGGAAACACAAAGTAATTAAATCAACCCATCTACAATCGCATGGAAAAAGTAGAAGACGGATGACATCTACAGATACCACCTTCTGCGTAAATAACTAAATTTTGAAAAGGGACAACACTAGATTTTGTAAAGAACGTTTCGGATAATTTGGACCAACCAACCAATTTATTGGTCTTTTCTGCGAAGAAACAACATGTGATTTGGCCAGTTGATAGTAGGCTATTCAAAAATCCCAATAATTCTTTGTCTAAATAAATGAATGAATGTCTTATTTTACCTGGCGAGACTCAGGCCATGAGTCTGACCACGCAAATTTCGTTACTCTCCTTTCACCTACGAGGGGAAAAAGAAGATATTACTTAGGCGACGAAACAGGCAATTTGAGTTTATCTCAGAGGCTTCATTTAGGCTTGAAGATCTTTACCATGCAGTAAATCTACTAACATGGGACAGCCGGCTTTACTTCCCTTCCGAAGGAAGGCGTACGAAGGATGTTTTCGCCACGGCTTCGACGGGGTTTGAACCCGCGAACATGGGTATGACAGTCCGATACGTTAAACGTAACACCATCGCTGCCACATGACTAAAACCATCATTCGAAAATATAAGTGCCATACATCATTTGTGATCGTGGAACAGCCATTAGTAGGTCCCTTGGAAGTTGACCGTGACACAGTTCTTTACCCCGCCATCCACAGCGACTCTCATTCAAACGCGGCCTGATCACTTTGATGGGATTTGCCCTGGACCCGGTCTGCTCCGGCCGCAGCAAACGAACTCGGAGGAGGGTGTCGGTGGCTGAAGCAGCAGCACGATGGATTGGGGAGGGGGGATTCGATTCCCCTTTCAGGCTCGCGCCGCTGATTAAAAGTTGGAGCGATCTCTCATGATTGCCGACGGCAGCCCAAAAAGGATTCGTTGATGAAGGCTACGCTCCCTGATATGGGATTTTCGTATTTATTGCGAATTCGTGGCATCGGCAATGGCTTTTGGCCCTTCAACCCTGATGGAAAAATGGAAGGGAAGCTTAAAAAAGCCTTCTTCTCAACGACGTGGGCCGAGAGTGTTTTGTAAAGGAATGTTTCTTGGGTAATGAATAATTTGAGATAAAAATCGTACCCTTTATAATAACTGTGTTTAAGGTCGCCGATATTTATAATTATGTGTCGCTCTATATTTCATATTAGGAAAAGTGATTAAAAAGCTTTTGCAGTACTTCGCATCATTTACAACACATTTGAATAACATCCGCAATTCCAGATTCTTCTTTCTATCAGAAACGTGGTCCTTCATTAACGAGATAACCAAGATGTATCTATTACATAATTAGTCATACGTGTTTACGTACACAAATAGTCATTACGTATAAATACGTAACATTAAATACGTGATATTTAACATTACGTATTTATACAAATTTTACTTTTTATACTAATATATAAAGGCATAAGGGCGCCATGATACAGCACGGTAATTTCTGAATGTATTGGACCGATATAAGTCACCGGACGGTGGCAGGATTTTCGTCACTAGCTTTTCAGCTAGGTCGAATTCAGTCGCTGTCTAGTGGAGAATTCTAGCGGCCGGCTGCTCTGACAGGTAGTTTTCCGTAGTTTCTCCGATCAACACCAGGCGAATGCCGGAGCAGTATCCTAGCGAACGAGCCACGAACCGCGCATGATCTGTTCTTCCTCTTCCTTGTCCTATCCTCTCCCCTTACACACACACACACACACACACACACACACACACACACACACACACACACACACACACACACACACACACACTAAGATGCACTACACTACCACATATTCCGGCAGAGCTGATCCCGGCTGGGGCGGTGCTGCAGTGGGAGAGTCCTGGTTAGGGGGAAACCCCACTACCGGGCGGGTCGGCGCCGGATATCGTCATGCAGCGGGGAAATATCACCGCCGTCTCCCGAGAAAAAAACATGCACTACACTACGAAAAAATAAAAAAAAATATCAATCAATCCAGATGGATGGATGGACGGATTGTCCGACAGGCTTATGACTCAGCCAACATTGTCGCTTGCGGACCTTCAGTGCGCAGACCAACCCTCAATGGGACATTCCGTGTCCCTCTGCACCGCTGCCAGACGTCTCCACGACGTGGGATGACGCGCACGCCGGCCGTGCGGACATCTCCATTAACGCCAGCAAAGTTTGTTGAAGTGTCGCATCCTGGAGGCGAGGATGGACGCAGACTGGCAGCGCATGGTGTTCAGCGATGAATCTCGCTTCTGCCTCGTCGGCGATGACCGGACAATCCATGCGTGAAGGCACTCTGGTCAACGTGAAATCTCATGAAGTTTATGAACCAGCCGGCTCGAAGACCTAATGTCATGGTTTAGGAACCAAACGGCTCGAAGACCTACGGTCATGGTTTATGAACCAAACGGCTCGAAGACCTAAGGTCATGGTGTGGGGTGCAATTTGCAAATAACGCCAAGTCACCTCTGATGATTATGGAAGGCACCTTAACCCTTGACACAAGGGCACCAGGGTCCTGGAGACCCTTCATAATTTATTTTGCTTCATAATGTTGCCGCAATGAGTTCCATTCAACGGAGACTCCCATGAAAATTCACTATAGGATTATGACTTATCTGTCTAATGTTTCTCCACGTTCTGATTAGTGCTCCGGTGTGGTGCTGTAAAATAATATATTGGTAGGCAACGGTAAGGGTCTCTGAGACCATGCTGCTCCATTAGTGTACGTATTTTGGCTTAGTGTAATCTTTATATTACTTATGATATATATATATATATATATATATATATATATATATATATATATATATATATATATATAATAAGTTATCTCAATGGTGTGTTCATAGTAACCAATAAATTCGAATAAATATATGAACAGGAATTCAGCAACAATGGGGGACAGAAGAGAAGTAAAGATTCGAATAGCAAATTAGAAGAGAACAGCAACATAGATGATAATGGGTAAAATAGAAAACAATGGGTGAATAAAAAACAGTGACACAACACGTGAGCAATTTTCGTGAATGTGAAAATAAATTAGGAAAATCATTACTAAGCAATAACCAAAGAATAAACAAATACAGTGCTAGAGTGCAAGTGACCAATCACAAATTAGAATAATAGGAAGGAGAATGGCCTGCGAACTTTGGGGCGGAAGAGAAACTTGCTTGAGCACGATCTCGCGCATGGAAGGAAACAGGTGAGGAGCGCGTATCATAAAAAACGGACAAAGTAGCTTTTGGTGTGATGGGGGCGGATGCTGAAGGTGTTAGTATTGGACAAATATAATCGCGTGTGTAGAGGAAGCAGATGCCTTTGATCGGGACGAGAAATGGATTACTGGACGCCGGTCAATCAGGCAGAGGATACCCGAAAGAAAAGTGACTAACAGGCGACACATTCAAATTATTTTTTTGTAGGAAGATCAAGTCTTGTAATTAATTAAGAATTTTAGAATTGAATTTAAGAATGATATCGGCCATTCATTTAAAGTGAATGATTTATCTACAAAAGCTTTCACAACAATGACGAGTGTTTCATTATAATATTTTGTTTTTGAAAATTTTATTTATAGATTCATGATTCGATTTACTGTGTACGTTCTGCATCAATGTAGTTGGAAATGTTGTTAACCTGAAGTAACTATTATTATTCCTGGTTTCCAATCCCCCGTGAGTAGAATTCACTTACGTAAATTTGTCATCAATGAATATCTGTATAGACGGTCTATCAAACACACCTATACATTTTATCATGACGGGGCAGCTTGAGTACACTCTTCGAGCTGTTGTCGGGCGAAAGAACAAATGGAAATAAAGGCAAAATAACAATTAAGAAGAAACCAGGCCCATACCCCCGTTTGATTGGTGTCTATGCGTGGGAAATAGAGATGAAAATTTACATAGAGGAGATATTTGAAGCATATTATTGCAAAAATGTATCAAGAGAATATACAAGTAATGAAGATAGATGCAGAATTTTAAGTAAAAATTAATAAAGGATTATTAATGAATAGTAATATTCGTGATTATTTTGCTGTGTTGGGTCAAAAAAACGGAACATTATTTTTACGTGTGGTAGAGACAGCCATTTAGCCATTGTTCCGTCCACGCCACAAACGCCCTTGGCGGCAGGTCATTGTTTGCTCCTTCAGAGGCTGGCCGCACCCACCGCTGGCCACTCTCACCGCCGCACGGTGGTGCATTTTCCCGAAATCCTGGCCAAAACCTCAAAAATGAAATCGCGTTTACTGCACTTTTGCACATACTACGACACACTGTATACTTGGGGGCATCTGATTCTGCCCACTTCGTGTCTCTGGGTCAATTCCCCTGGCACCAGTAGTCACCCGAACTTACCCTTCGCGGCGTTCGGTAGACCTGCAGTGCGAGAGTAATATAGAGAGACCGTCTTTATTTGTAAGTGGTGGCCATACAAAGTTGTGCAGAGAAAACTGGCAGTATGGATTCTCTTCGTGAAGGTTTGTAGAGTATTTTAATGTTTGTTTTATAGTGCATTAATGCATAATATTGACGTGGGATGAAATATTAAAATGCATGAAATTAATACAATAATTTTAATTACTCATAAGTTCACGTAGGCTGAAAGTTACCAATTTCGCGGAATTCCGCGATGTTTCTAATTTTATTTACTAGCTGAATCTATCCTCTTTCGAATCCAGTTATAAAATCATGCCCCAACTTGCCCCATTAGTTAATATAAAGAATTAACTTTTCGTCAAGCACGCGTGACCGCCGAATATGACTCGTCGAGATCCGTCCTTAGAACGGGAACTGCTTTTACAATGCTGTTTCTAGCGGAAAATTTTGATCCCTTTTACTGAAAGAACAAATTTACCCAATATTATAAACAAAAAAATTAATATTTTTAATATTTGTAACAGATTATGACTATTCACTAATATCACATGAACATAATATTTATGTACATATTACATCTTCTGGACTGGATTACGCACATTTTATTTCATTACAATTGTACATAAAGTAATATTTACATAATATGTGTCATCAAAACTCGTCTTAAGGAAGAGTGTGCGCTCGATGAAAGGTCAAATACGTACGTGATATCAAAGAAATTCATCATACCACTTTTAAAAAATAAATCAAAAATACAATTGATCGTAAAGTAATATTTGTTTACTTAAGTCCGAAGTTGCATACCAACAATTATTCATATTAGATTGTTATTGTTATAAAATTAGTATTATATTATTTTTTATGAAATAATACTGCAACTACAGTTTGAATATGGTCAAGAGACTTATTCAAATGCAATTCAAAGAAAAATGGTCTGAATGTAGAGCTTTCCAAACAAGATTATGGTAATAGCAACGACAGTAATTCAGCATGACGCTTTTTTGAGAAATCTAAATATTCCTCAGAAATAACCGGGATAGATGAGGGTATAATTAAGAGATTTAGAAAAAAATTTATTGGCAATATCCAGTGGATACACCATTAGCTTCTTTTTTTTTTTGTAGTACGCATTGGATACTGCCAAGAAATATGTTTCCAAATATTCATGGTAATACATGCATAGAATCTATTCACAAAGATATAAGACGGTATGGAGAAGGATTCTCACGAACATGTTCAAAACTGCACCCAATCCAGGAGATGTTTAATCTCCTGTTGAGATCTTCTGTTCCTTTCATTTCCAGCTTAAGGGACGTTCCCAAAAGAAAGTTAAAATTCTTAAACAAATATGCTTTGTCTCATTTGCCTGAGGCAAATATCACCGTAGGGAGAAATGTATCCTAGTGAAAAATGTGATCTTCCTTTCCGGTTCTTCGGACACTGTATATGAATTTTCTCTGGCAGAGGCCATGAGATGGCATTAATACCATGCTTCTTTATGCCAAATGTTATCAATTAATATGTAAGTAATCCCTACGGTTTTCTAAAATCAATTTTGTGAATTGATAAAATTTAACCAAGTTTATATAGAAAAATATATATTTATATTTCACATATTTAAGAAGTGCATTATTCTGGTATTATGTTACCAGCTCCCTTACATTATAAAGATAATCCAAAATAAATTTGGTCGTCGTAGAAAACATACTATAGCTCTCAGAGGTTTTGGCCAGGAAATCGCCAAAATGCACCACTGTGCGCCGCCTCCCCCACACCGCCTAAAGCGAGAAACCCACTAGGAGCTCCCGGCTCGGCTCGGCACAGCCCGGCGAGGCGCGGTGCCACTCCGCTCGGGCCTGCCAGTCACCCATTACGGACGGCCCGGCACGGATCGGAACTGCATGAGACGCCACTTGTTGCAGTAGCGATGAAGAGTTTAATACTTTCGATGGAGGAATTAATGATATTAGCTGCTGAGGAAGAAGGGAGGGAGCAAGGAGGACAATGTACTCAGCGGAAACAAATGCTGTAAAAAATATTAGTCCGAAATCGTCAGGATCTTTTCCAAAACCAGTATAAAATCTATTTGATTTTGCTCAACTTCAGGCCCCACGGTTTTAAAGGATTTTTCTTTTTATATTTTAGGGGTACTTTATAAAAAGCTCATACCAAACTATTAATTACATAACATTTAACGTAAGACATCTGCTTGTACATATCAATTATTGTATGCCTGTGTACTCGTATTAAAAATTTCCTCGGTTGAATATTGGAAGAAAAAATGCGTATCACCTCAAAAAAAATTATCTCCCTCTTGATATTCATTATGAATCATTAAGTATTTGTAGTGATGGTAGAATTTAGCTCTTTAAATTTAAAAACATCTCATTTAGAAAAGAAGACTATAGCATTTTATTGCATTATAAAAATTAAGATTTAGCATTTTGTAGCAGTTTTTGAGAAAATTATTATTACGGGAGATCTCTTCGAAATAAAAAATATTCTGGTATTTTTTAGATTTTTCTATTAAAATTAGAAAATAAGCGAAAATAATTTAACATTTCACTATTAGTGAACAAATATTTAAGGACAAAATTTTATATTTAAAGAATAATTCCTGTCTTGTACAGAAATATACGCTTCTATGTAACATTATTCAAAGGAGAGGAAAATAAATGTCTCGCAATTTGAAAATACATATTAAAACAACACATTATTTTAAAAGGTTGTGTATTTTGTTAAATGACATCAATTTATGTAAATAACTATTAATATGTAACACAAACAATGAAAAATGAACTGAGAGCATATTTCATTGTTGGCTCGATATAACCTATTTCTTCAATCAGTAACAATGAAACTGTGTTGACTAAAAAATCGTTCAGCTTCTATACTGTTGGCCGTAATTAAATGTTATGTCAAAATTGTCAAAATTGTCAAAATTAAATGTTTTCAAACATCGATGTGTTGTCGTATCCCTAGTTAGAGAGAGACCACGAATAAAATAATGAAATGCAATTTAGTGTCGCAGATTCACGTCCATTTCGGATTTTGCGGATAATTTTGCATTTATCGCAGATTGAAAACCTTCAGAAATGTATTCCACCGATCGCCAAACATACAATTACTAGTTTTTTCAGTATTTGGTAACATTTCGCATTTTTATCAATTGCTAAAATCTACCATCTCAAAGAATTTGTGACTGCATTGGGAATAATGAGGAAGGAAGATGGTGAGAGACACCCGATAACAATAGCTTGCAAGACCCATGCAGCGGTTAGTTCCTGGAAGGGCTCGTCAACCCCTCCCAAGGCCACTCGCCGCGCCGCCTTGGCCGGCCGCCTCCTCCGGATTTTATTCTCGGGGAAGCATTCCGGGCGGGGCCGGGCGGATCTGGGCGGGTCGGAGCCGGGCCGGGCGGTCGCATTGGGTGGCGTCTAAAGCAGGGAACCCACTAGGAGCTCCCGGCTCGGCTCGGCACAGCCCGGCGAGGCGCGGTGCCGCTCCGCTCGGGCCTGCCAGTCACCCATTACGGACGGCCCGGCACGGATCGGAACTGCACGAGACGCCACTTGTTCCAGTAGCGATGAAGAGTTTAATACTTACGATGGAGGAATTGATGATATTAGCTGCTGAGGAAGAAGGGCGGGAGCAAGGAGGACAATGTACTCAGCGGAAACAAATGCTGTAAAAAATATTAGTCCGAAATCGTCGGGATCTTTTCCAAAACCAGTATAAAATCTATTTGATTTTGCTCAACTTCAGGCCCCACGGTTTTAAAGGATTTTTTTATATTTTAGGGGTACTTTATAAAAAGCTCATACCAAACTATTAATTACATCACATTTAACGTAAGACATCTGCTTGTACATATCAATTATTGTATGTCTGTGTACTCGTATTAAAAATTTTCTCGGTTGAATATTGGAAGAAAAAATGCGTATCACCTTAAAAAAAATTATCTCCCTCTTGATATTCATTATGAATCATTAAGTATTTGTAGTGATGGTAGAATTTAGCTCTTCAAATTTAAAAACATCTCATTTAGAAAAGAAGACTATAGCATTTTATTGCATTATAAAAATTAAGATTTAGCATTTTGTAGCAGTTTTTGAGAAAATTATTATTACGGGAGATCTCTTCGAAATAAAAAATATTCTGGTATTTTTTAGATTTTTTCTATTAAAATTAGGAAATAAGCGAAAATAATTTAACATTTCACTATTAGTGAACAAATATTTAAGGACAAAATGTTATATTTAAAGAATAATTCCTGTCTTGTACAGAAATATACGCTTCTATGTAACATTATTCAAAGGAGAGGAAAATATAGGAGGATCTAAATAAAAAGGAGAGGATCTAAATAAAGAATAAAGATAGAAAATAAATGTCTCGCAATTTGAAAATACATATTAAAACAACACATTATTTTAAAAGGTTGTGTATTTTGTTAAATGAAATCAATTTATGTAAATAACTATTAATATGTAACACAAACAATGAAAAATAAACTGAGAGCATATTTCATTGTTGGCTCGATATAACCTATTTCTTCTATCAGTTATGTCAAAATTAAATGTTTTCAAACATCGATGTGTTGTCGAAGTCGTATCCCTAGTTAGAGACCACGAAGAAAATAATGAAATGCAATTTAGTGTCGCAGATTCACGTCCATTTGGGATTTTGCGGATAATTTTGCATTTATCGCAGATTGAAACCCTTCAGAAATGTATACCACCGATCGCCAAACATACAATTACTAGTTTTTTCAGTATTTGGTAACATTTCGCATTTTTATCAATTGCTAAAATCTACCATCTCAAAGAATTTGTGACTGCATTGGGAATAATGAGGAAGGAAGATGGTGAGAGACACCCGATAACAATAGCTTGCAAGACCCATGCAGCGGTTAGTACCTGGAAGGGCTCGCCGCGCGCCGCCTCGGCCGGCCGCCGCCTCCGGATTTTATTCTCGGGGAAGCATTCCGGGCGGGGCCGGGCGGGTATGAGCGGGTCCGGGCCGGGCCGGGCGGTCGCATTGGGTGGCGTCTAAAGCAGGGAACCCATTTGGAGCGGCCCGCCCGGCACGGAGCAGCCCCGCGCGGTACAGCCCAGCCCCGACCGAAATGTTTTGCATGCTATTCAGTTAGACGCCACCCAATGCGACCGCCCGGCCCGGCCCCGACCCGCCCAGATCCGCCCGGCCCCGCCGGGAATGCTTCCCCGAGAATAAAATCCGGAGGCGGCGGCCGGCCGAGGCGGCGCGGCGAGTGGCCTTGGGAGGGGTTGAGGAGTCCTTCCAGGAACTAACCGCTGCATGGGTCTTGCAAGCTATTGTTATCGGGTGTCTCTCACCATCTTCCTTCCTCATTATTCCCAATGCAGTCACAAATTCTTTGAAATGGTAGATTTTAGCAATTGATAAAAATGCGAAATGTTACTAAATACTGAAAAAATTAGTAATTGTATGTTTGGCGGTCGGTGGAATACATTTCTGAAGGTTTTCAATCTGCGATAAATGCAAAATTATCCACAAAATCCGAAATGGACGTGAATCTAACTAAATTGCATTTCATTATTTTCTTCGTGGTCTCTCTCTAACTAGGGATACGACTTCGACAACACATCGATGTTTGAAAACATTTAATTTTGACAATTTTAACATAACATTTAATTACGGCCAACAGTATAGAAGCTGAACGATTTTTTAGTCAATACAGTTTCATTGTTACTGATAGAAGAAATAGGTTATATCGAGCCAACAATGAAATATGCTCTCAGTTCATTTTTCATTGTTTGTGTTACATATTAATAGTTATTTACATAAATTGATTTCATTTAACAAAATACACAACCTTTTAAAATAATGTGTTGCTTTAATATGTTTTTTCAAATTGCGAGACATTTATTTTCCTCTCCTTTGAATAATGTTACATAGAAGCGTATATTTCTGTACAAGACAGGAATTATTCTTTAAATATAAAATTTTGTCCTTAAATATTTGTTCACTAATAGTGAAATGTTAAATTATTTTCGCTTATTTTCTAATTTTAATAGAAAAATCTAAAAAATACCAGAATATTTTTTATTTCGAAGAGATCTCCCGTAATAATAATTTTCTCAAAAACTGCTACAAAATGCTAAATCTTAATTTTTATAATGCAATAAAATGCTATAGTCTTCTTTTCTAAATGAGATGTTTTTAAATTTAAAGAGCTAAATTCTACCATCACTACAAATATTTAATGATTCATAATGAATATCAAGAGGGAGATAATTTTTTTAAGGTGATACGCATTTTTTCTTCCAATATTCAACTGAGGAAATTTTTAATACAAGTACACAGGCATACAATAATTGATATGTACAAGCAGATGTCTTACGTTAAATGTGATGTAATTAATAGTTTGGTATGAGCTTTCTATAAAGTACCCCTAAAATATAAAAAAAAATCCTTTAAAACCGTGGGGCCTGAAGTTGAGCAAAATCAAATAGATTTTATACTGGTTTTGGAAAAGATCCTGACGATTTCGGACTAATATTTTTTACAGCATTTGTTTCCGCTGAGTACATTGTCCTCCTTGCTCCCGCCCTTCTTCCTCAGCAGCTAATATCATCAATTCCTCCATCGAAAGTATTAAACTCTTCATCGCTACTGGAACAAGTGGAGTCTCGTGCAGTTCCGATCCGTGCCGGGCCGTCCGTAATGGGTGACTGGCAGGCCCGAGCGGAGCGGCTCCGCGCCTCGCCGGGCTGTGCCGAGCCGAGCCGGGAGCTCCTAGTGGGTTTCCTGCTTTGTGCGGGAATGGCGGGCGCGATAAGCGACGTTGCCCTGGTGGCCTTGCTGTGCAGCACAATACACACGATGCGCGCGATAATCGCCAGGTGCATCAGCCTTTCTCACCGTCGGGATGGCCTTTTCCCACACGTGGCTTAGTTTATGAATCACGCTCCCAAAATTATGCACGGTTATTGGGTTATAGTCTTGCAACAAAAAATGCGGAATTGCCTCGCTGTTGTTTTAGTTCACTGAGAAAGTGACAGAAGTAGAAAATTGATTCTTGAATTAGTTATTGTTTCCGTTTATTAATGATGTATGTTCTATTCATTATATTTTTTTCTTAGGTGTAGTAAATGTTATTCGCTGAAATGGACTGGATAGAAATTGCAGTCGTTTCAAACGTGTACTCTCTGTGCTTTTGAAGTGTCTATAAATGAATAGTTCTCACTAGCTTTCATCGTAAGCTAAGAAGGAAAGACACACTTTTTAATATTTTGATTTTTCCCCACATTCCTCGAACAAGTCGAAAATTCGAGTATATAATTCGATCTTTAGAATCACGGTATCAAATACTTTGCGATTTCATTCGACTTTTATTGATTTTTGACAAAACTACAGAAATACTAAGATCTACATACGGTATGTCTAATTTATCCAAATTACAAACCACTGAAACGACTAGGTTTTATATTTTGCAAATATTAGTTTACGTCAATATCACTGTTTAAAACTTTTACTTTCGTTAAGTCATCTGAGGCGACGATATCAGCAATATCGCAATCCTGGCGATTGCGAGAGGAGGGCGCATGCGGTAAGAGAGCGTAATGAAATCGTGAAGTTGGCACTCCCATGTTGTAGAAAAATAAAATGAAATAGAGGAGCATTTTCCAAACATTTTGCCCAACCATTAAGAAGTTTTGTCCAAATCATACAAACGCGTTTAATCTCAAATGAAAGATTGGGCTTCATTTTACTGTAGTTCTAGCATATATTAATTTCTAAATTTGGAACACAACATCGTTTTGCCCCAAAAATAATCGGCAGTGCATAAAGACTGATAATAATGTCATTATCACGATGAATCGTTGCAAATCAATTTCCAGGACGTTAAGCCGTGCGATTGGGACGTGCGTCGCCATGGTAACGCCGTTCCACTGCCATTAGATTTTGAAGATTCTGCGTTCATGAAGGAAGGTCTACGAAGGCCTGCAGTCACAGTGTAGGCGTGTAGCTTCTCATGATCCTGTTGAACGTGCTTCGTATTCGCGGTAATCGTTTCATTTCTTAGAATGGCATGGTGGGATTGAGTTCATTGAACACCTGTTCGTTGCTGCCGCAGTGGACCTCAGCGAGGACTCGAACCCAACCCCAAAGAAGGACGGTGCGTGTGCTGGAACGTTGGCAGCTCTGGGGCTTCCCGCTGCCGGCGTTCGTGCTGCTGGAGCAGATCAAGTCCCCGGCAGAAATAGCCAAAGCGTCCCTCATTGATCTCTTAGCGCGCTATTTGTTAGCGCGGCAGCTGTCGGGCCGGCGGGCGGGGGCGGCCGGCGAAGCGTAGCGCATTAGTCCTCCCACGCCGCGCCAATCCCCTGATGAAGCGCCGCGCGGGCAGCAAGGGAAAGGAAAGAAGGGAAGAAAGGAGGTAATAATCAAGAAAAATGAAATAAGAAAAACGAAATTTGGAAGATAAGGAAAAATAAAAAGAGAAAGATTAGAGAAAGGGATGATTAAAAGTACTTAGGAAAGACAGGAAAGAAATTGGGATGTAGGAAGGAAGATCGGAAATAGAGGATGATGAAGGAGGTCAGAAATAGTGGAAGGGGAAGGAAGATCAGTAATAGAGGAAGTTATGAAGAGAGAGAAATATCGAAGTAGGAGAAATTGTGGAAGGAAGAGAGAGAAGATGCGAAAAATAAAAAAGGGAAAAGAAGGTGCTGGGTAAAGAAGCAAGGACAAAAGGGGAAAAACTACAAAAGAGCTGTGAAAAATGGAAGAGGGATAGTGGAGTTGTAATGAAGAAAGGATAGGGGACAATTAGAAAGCGTTTTTGAAGGAGAACGAGGAGAAACTAGAAAGTTAGAGAAAGAAAAATGGAAAAATCAGACAATGGTATGAACAACATGATAGAAGTAGGAGGAAAAAATGAAAAATGAACCGAGGAAATGCATTATGAAAAAAAAATAAAAACTAAAAGAAAAAGGTGAAAGAGAAGTTGAAAAATTGTAGATCATGAAAGAAGCCCCACAAATAAGAAAAAGCTGGGAAGCAGTACTGCTGCTACGATGCCAAGAAAGGTAAGAGCAAACAAAGCAGAGTAATATAGATAAGAGTGAAATAATGAATACCCGAGTGTTTCGATGTATCTAATGTAAAACTGGGACAACATTCTTCTTTAGGTTTATTCAGAATTAGTAATTTATGGTTGAAAATTTTACGGAAATTATTGAACTGAGTCTTGTGACTTGGTAATATTATAAATTGTAAAAATTATCTTGTGTAACTTCGTATAGAAGCATGACTGTGTTACATGGTAGTAATATTTTTACCTCCATCACCCACCCACGGCAGAAACATCGACTGAACGAACACACGCGAATACCACCAGGAAAAAAAGCGCATTCTTCCGATGCTTTTTTATCAGGTCTCGGAAGATGCAGGTCTAATACATTTTGTATTTTTCTCAGTCGCTGGATCCCTCAATAGCTCCCACACGTTCTGCCCCTCTCACAATGCAACGCTGAAACTCATAGAAATTCACATAAGCCCATTCTTAAGGTGCAACAGTGCGAAGTAGGTCGAACCTCTTGGGATTCTGGAAAAAATGATCTGCTGCAGCTCTAGAAAGCAAAGCAAAGGTTTCTTTAATTTTCCCACTGCCTTTCGGAGTTGTTGGTCTTTCTCAGAGCAGACGCGTCGCGCCTTATATTTTCGGTGCTCCTGAAAAGAAATTTCATTTCGTTCCAATGATTTTATGAAGACGAACAAGTTGGTTGGAGCACTATGTAAGGATGAGAAAGAAAGAGGTAAGTCTTAATAAAGTTACGATGGCGCATGCAAACCTAGCTGATGAAACTGCTTTTCTTTTTTCTTGAGATTCTAAATTTCTGTTAATGTCAGCCCTAAGAATTCTTAGATTACATAATATTGAATTATAATATTGTATAAAAATATATATGTCGTTATTGTATAATTCAAATAGAACTTCCTTTATCAACGCGTTTAGCAATTAACTCAATTGTAATAACTTAGTAATAAGTTGAAAATATTTCACAATTTTCAAATATTTCACAAAAATCCAGGTCTCCTTGCACATTTTCTTTCGATTTACTATGTTCCTCAAATGCCCTGAAATATTACGGAACAACCGTCTGTAATATTTCAGCTTTCGTTTATGAACTTACTTCTACTCTCAAATTTCGTGCTTTAACGTAAATTCTCGTACTACTTACTCGTACTAGTAAATTTGTATATTAACGTAAATTTTTACCACAGTATCTTGTATAAATGTTCCTTATAGAGTAAAGGAAAATCCCAGTGATGGAACAAATTCGGCACCTCAATAAAATGCAATATTGTAGTGATTAAAACCTGCATTTTTAGAATAATTTAAACAATGCAGAATTTTAAAGAAATTAATGTTCATTAAATGATATCGAAAAATTGTATATCAGTAAAGCTACACAGATTGAATGTAAATAGAGTACATTCATCATTACACACTTGAAATATCACTTTTCTGCAAAAGTATTTCCCCTTCCTCCTCGTCTCTCTTCCATCCTTCCTACCTCCCACATATAACTCCGGATTCACCCCATGAACACTAATTTAGCCTTTGCGGTTTGGTTCGAAATTAGAACCAAAGCACAACCAAAACACGAAAATCAACTATAAAAATGGAAATCGATTACTGAAGATTTGATTTCATGAAAATGGAAATAGACTTCAAATTCGATTCTAGATATAAAAATTAGAGAATCGATAATAATGTCTTTAATTACTACAAACAACTGTTCTTAGGTTTCATTTCTGTCGACCGGTAGCGCGAAAGCGGCAGCTCCTTCGTCACTCACAGCTCCAAGCGACGCGTGCCCGTTCGCCATTTAGCGTACTTGCTCCTCTCAACGGCCGCCCTGATCCCACTCGCCGCCCGCCGCCCGGCCGCCGCCCGCCGCCCGCCGCCCGCCGCCCGCCGCCCGCCGCCCGCCGCCCGCCGCCCGCCGCCCGCCGCCCGCCGCCCGCCGCCCGCCGCCCGCCGCCCGCCGCCCGCCGCCCACCGCACGCCGCACGCCGCACGCTGCACGCCGCACGCCGCCCGCCGCCCATTGCCAGCCGCCTGTTGCCAGCCGCCCATTACCAGCCACCCCCCGCCCGCTGTCCGCCGTCCACCGCTACCACCTTCCATCCCACGCGCCGTCCGCTGCCGCCGCCGTCCACCGTCGCCGTCGTCCAACCCCGTCGCCGTCCACCGCCGCCGTCGTCCACCACCGTCGTCGTCCACCGCCACCGTCGTCTACCACCTCCGCCGTCCACTGTCAGCCGCACGCCGCCCGCTGCCGCCGCCGGTCATTTGGCGGACGCATCCGCCCAGCCAGCCGCTAGCAGGCCCGCCCGCACTTCCTCGGACCCACCCCTTCCGCCCACGCACCCTATCGCCCCGCCACACTACATTGGGCCGCCACAATACGGCGAGGCGATCAGCGAACTGCCCCTCCCGGCCCCTGCCCGCCGCCCGCCGCCCGCCGCCCGCCCCGGAAGGAAACGTGCTCCAAACACCAATTTCGACACGAACACGCACTCCATACTCTACGTCAGGAAACTTATTATCATCTCTAATGGCAGTGTTACGTAGTGAACGTCGGATGGCTAGTTTTGTGTTAGGTTTGAAGTAGTTTAATTGACTTCACGCATTTTTCTCTGTATATCGACTCCCCGAATCCGAATCCCAAGCCACAATTGCGCTACCACCCACCAGTTTTTTTATTCGCGAAACACTCATGTAAATACTAGATTTTGGTGTCTTGTAGATTATACTAAACAGAAACCGAACGTTCTCAGACCAAAAACACTTGAAACATGTTTCTGTATGAAAGTCAACGCACTGAATCCGAATCCGGAGCGTGAATTTTCGTTGTTTGTTGTGTTATTTTTGTTGTTTGTTTGTTTGTTTTTCAATTAAAAAAACTGGAGAATAATGTGACGTCGTGGGAATACACACTAATCACAGACACGAGCTTCAATGATAAATATGTACAGGTTTATTCACCATATGTACAGTAATAATTTAAATTACTCAGCTCTGGTAGATCTTTACTTCCCTGATCGCAGGAGCGATCCTTAAACATGAATAACTGACTCGTGGCCCGCGCCACTCCTCAGCGAGCCTCCCGCACACAGCAGACAGCTCCGGCGACCTCTGTCACCCGTGGATATAGTCCACAACGGCGTCCCAACACATGGGTTGCCGCACGAGCCTAGCTCGGCTCCGCACCGCCCTAGGCGCAAGTTTTGTGCGTTCGCACGAGGGTTCCCACTCAGCTCAACAAACCCCGCCCCCGCGCTCTGCGTTCGCTCTTATATAGCTACCACCCACGTGACCTGAAACGTCACTGGGTTTTGCACACGGCCCGCGCTCGTCGCTTTGCCAGGCATTTTTGGACATCCATTTCCATGGATTCCAAGAATTTGTCACGCGGCACGCGGCAAAAATGCGCTGTCCCGCACTTTGGGCATCCCTTTCCCAAGCTCTTAGGATTTCTCAGAATACCTCGGCGTGTCACATCCTGCCTGGCCCCTGGCGTCTAATCCTTTGCCGTCGCACCTTTGTGGCGCCCCGGCGGTTGCTAGCTGTAGCCCTACAATACGTTACAATAATAGCGCAATTCTTGCTTCACATTCGGATTTAGAGAGTCCACATACAAAGTGAAATATGTGTCATATCTTTGGGTTTGACAACAATCCCCTAAAAGAAAAATACAACGTTACGGTGGTTTTTAGCGATTAAAAAATACTGGAGAGTTGTGGTCCAATTCTGGCCACAGATTCGGATTGAGCGTGTCGACATACGAAACGAAACGTACGTACGAAAACATGTGTCACGTTTTTGTGTCTGTCAACAAACCCTGTGTTTACACATCGCTGGAAATGTGCATAATAATAAAGTCAGAGATATTTAAAAAATACTTTTGTGTCATTTTTGTAAACACAAAAAATACAGCACAATGATCTTTACGTCATTTTTAACAGTGCAATTAGCACTACCCATCGGAAACGTTTAAAGAAACAAATTGGAGCCACGTTTTAGAAAATGGCGTTTGAGCGTTTATGGAAATGCGGAATTTTGAGCTCATTTTAAACAAAATTGCCGCTAATGTAAATATTAACGACGTGAAAGATAAGTAAAAAATAATTTTTGTGATTTTTGAAAAATCAGAAGTATAGAGCAATATGGCGTTTATATCATCTTATAGAGTGCATTTAGCACTATCCCACCGGTTTAGTCATTTAATGTTCTACAGGTTTCGTTTAGCGACTGACCGAATATGATGTTTAATTAAGGTGAGAATCGTCGGAGGATTTTGTAATTTTGCTGGGTATTGTGGGAGGATTCTTTTACATATCACAAGCATTAATGATATATTGAGGATTGGTGAAGTACTGTTTCTGGGCGCATCAACTACTATGGTCGTCAGTCTCGTGAGTGTAGTGCATGTTTTATAACGATAGGTGCCGTCTTCCCACGCTGGATGGTGGGATCCGGCGCTGACCTGCACGTTGTTTTGCGGGATTTCCCCAACCAGTATCTTCCACCAGCCGGGCACCGCCTCAGCCGGGACAAGCTCTAAGCTCGCAACTGGTCTCCCTTCATGTGTGGTAGTGTAGTGAATGTAAGCGTGTGTGTATGGGGTAAGAATAGAATAAGGAAGAGGAAGGAAAGATTACGCGCAATCCGTGGCCCGTTTGTGCTGCACCGGCGTTCGCCTGGTGTTGGTCGGAGAAACCACGGAAAACTACCGATCAGAGCAGCCGGCCGCTATAATTCTCCAGAGAACGGCTTAACTCGATCTAGCTAAGTAGCTAGGATCGAAAATTCTGACACCGTCGGGACTCGGAACCTGGGACACCACGGTCAAAGGCACAGCGGCGACATCAGTTGATGCTATGAGCAACTTAAGCCTGTTGTCTTCTAACGATTTTCCGCCCTTCCAATATCCACAGCCCCCAACCATGTTTGAATATGCAAAATATGAGTAGGGAAGAACTAGTAAGTAACCCCAGACCACATCCACTTACGTTTCAGTTTGAATCTCCTCCCTTACCTCCGCCATCAATTCCACCTCCGTACTCACCTCCCCCTGCACCGCTGCCTCTGACCCTGTCTCCACCTACCCCTCTGCTTCGGCTTCCATCTCTTCCTCTTTCACCTCCCCCACCGATTCATCGCCCACTTCTCTCTCCCTACCTCCATCACCGCCTCCACATTCCCCGCTTCCTTCCGTCCCTCTGAGAGCTCTGCCTATGCCTTCATCTCCGCCTCTGCTCCCTATTCCGATGTGTAATCTGCCTTTGCCTCCACCTCATCATCCGTCCTGCCTCCGAATAGTTCCCACCCCCACTCTCGCCGCTGTCGATGCCCCCACTTCCACTGCTCCTCCACCTACTTCTCCTCCTCTTCGTCACCTCTTTCCTCTCCACCTCCGCCGCCGCGTCCTCCTTCGCCACTCCTTTATGCGTCCACTTCCGCCTCCATCTCCGCCTTCGCCCTGTCTCAAACTCCACCTCCTCGCTCTCCACCGCTTTCACATCCACATCCTCTCTCTCCATCTTCGCTTCCATTCCTTCGTCTCCTCCGCCTCCTCCCCCTCCGCCTCCGCCTCCACTCCTCCTCCGCCTCCTCCACCTGCGCGTCTCCGCCTTCGCCTCCGCGCCACGACCGCCGCGCGCGCCGCGCCTCCGCTGCAGCGGAACCGGCCGAACCGGCAGCGGTTCCGGCGGGCGATGCGTATCACCCGCGGCGTTCCACGCGGCGCCCGGGGCGGCCCCGAGCGCGGCCAGCCGCTCCTCCGCCGACGCCGCTCGCGCGCAGGGCCCCTGCGCTTCATTGCACTCGACACAGTTCTCCATTGCATTCACAGTCGGCCGTATAGTGTAAGTCTGGATTCAACCACTTTCTCATTACGTTCAAGAGAGGAGAAATGCAATTTCCGAACATAGCAGGCAGCATGATGGAACACATTCGGCAGAAGAACTAGGCCGTAGTAACAAAAATGTGGATAAATCCAGTTGATAAATTTAGGGGAAAATCCTCTATAGCCACAATCCATGTTTGTGGGTCTTTGATAATGAAAAATCGAATGACGGCAAAACGTTTGTCTGTCTGTCTGACCGTCCGTCCGTCCGTCCGTCGATCTGTACGTCTTTCGGTCTGTCTGTTTGTCTGTGCGTCCGTCTGTGAATAACGAGAGCGGCTAAACTGTTCAGCCCATTTTCTAAATATTTTTTTTAATATTTCCCAATCGTTCTGACTGATGTGGTCGCTTGGATTTGTAACCGATATTTTAATTTTGGGGAGTATTTTGCATGAAGGCCTTGGGACATTTTCAAAATTTTCAAAAAAATGCTTCCATCGTTTTTGATTAAAGTTTTTTCGGATACTTTAAAGGACGTTTAAGAGAATGGTGCATCTCTCAATTTCCTTGAAAACCCTGATTTTTTGAAAATTGCAAAAGTGCAAATTTTTTTCGGAGTCTTTCTAGAACGAAATTATAAATATTAAAGATAGAGATTTTTTCCTTAATGAAATTTGTTCCTTAACGATAGAGTTTGAAATATAGTCATGCTCAATTTTTCTAAAATTTGAGTGCTGTTCGCGTAATTTTGCGTGAAAATATGGGGCACAAAGTACATGCATCATTAGTTGTAAATAATTTCTCCTATGTCAGACCTGTTTTCGTGTTTCTTTGATTTTTATAATTATCAGTATCATTAAGAAGTGTGGTTGTCCACAACTTGAAACCATCCTGCAGCATACGTGTAGTGTACTTGCGTGTTTAATACCTTAACACTGATAAAAGGTTTTTCAAATAGGCACGAATATGCTTTATCAAGGCAAACAATATGTGCATGCAAACTGACGTGTGTAAGCTTCACAGACAAGTGTAATATGCGAATATTGACGTATCGATAAGGTATCGTCAGGTGTCACCAATGTTTTGAAATATTCCGTACATCCGTTAACACAACGGATATTTTTAGCAGTTGGAGCTGCTTTCGGATTGTCAGCTGTCAGTAATGTTGTAATGGAAAGACTGATTTTCAAACTGTAGGATGTTATTGAATTTTGTTTGAAACCATTAATTACATTTTATACTCTTATAACAATGACATTTAAATTGTCTATGTCACTTAGCACCTTTTTATGATATCGTGTGTCTGTGTTATCGTGTGTTTTACACGATAATTCAAACCTTTTTTTGTATTCCTCAAAATAACTTTTATTTTTTACTGATACTTTATAGCTTATTTCCTTCACTACGGAGTTCGATATACACTGCATAACTTACCTGAATTGAGAGGATGGTGGTTGAACAGTTGAATAATGCTACATGCCCTCTTATGGAGGGAATTATGGGAGGAAAATATGAAAGGACATACTCAAGTTAACATCTAGTTAATAAGTAAATAAATAATTTGAATCAATAAAATAGGGGGACAAATAAAATTATGTATATAGTATGGGCGTTAACTGGCTCTAATGATCTCGGGCTACAAAAAGCCCTCAGACATTTTCTCGCCGCTCGATCATTAGACACCTTATAACGCCTTTGGTGCAAATATTACTACTACAACTGCCACAATACTACACGTGTCGCAGTTATCTGTTTTGTAAAAATCTTTTCGAAACCTTTTACACTCATGCAGAATTTTCTGTCTTCAGTACTATTTTTACACTCATCTCTGACATTCAACTACAAAGTTATAGAAAATGTATCGGTAAAAGCAGTCAATTTTCATTCTGGATGTTTTATCCTAAAACTCACTAAACTATATCCACAAAATTGCTAATCGTATTAACATATCTGTACTGTAATAGTTCAGGATCTAGTAACAATTATTTTGCCTATTTCTCTTGTTGTCGTCGCAAAGATATTTGAGGAGATTCAGGCAAAGAGCAACATTTTGACGGATATCTAGAAATTACTGTAGAGAAATGAGAATTCGAAGAGTCTAAGGAATTGACGTATCTCAGAATGCAAAGACTTTAACCTGAAAGTTTTGTGAAGTGCTTACTATATTTCGAAGATAACGAAGCAAATATCATAGCACCTCAAGGAAATTCCGTGTTTCTGTGGTGAAACACAACCCAGCAGGTTCGATGTCGAATCGCGCGATGTTCGGCAAGTCCTTCTGACCCGCCGCAGGGATGAGGAAATCGCCGCCCCCACTAGACTGGCAAAGGAGCGACGTCGCTAGCTGCCAGGTCACGGGTCGGCAGGCGACCTGCGTAATCCGGTTAATTGCGGTTACCGCGCCGCCCCCGCCCCGCCCCCGCCCCGCCCCCGCCGCGCGCCCCCAGGGGACTTGAATGAGGAATTAAATGCGCGGCGCGGCCGACAGTGAAGGATAGATGTGGCCGCGTGGACGGCCCGCTTCGCGGCGCGCTTGCCCCCGCAGCCCCCGCGCCACCGACGCCCGCCTCCGCCAGCCCACGCCTCTCCCGGGAAGAAGCGTGGACCCGGACGCCGGGCGATGAGAGGGAGATGAGTGAGTGGGACGTCTTCCCACCCACGCGTTTCCTTGACTCAACCTCTCTCCACTCGGCCTATCCCTATCCTGCCTCGCAAGTCCTCGATCCCGCCCCTCCCTGCACCCGCCTCTCCACAGCCCGCCCCTCCCAGCCCATGCCTCTTCCCTGATCCCATCGCACCCTGACCATCCACGCCTCTCCATGCACCCGCATCTCCCAGTCCACATCACTTCCCGATCCCGCCTCTCTCTGACCACGTATTTCCCCAGCCCGCAACTCCTCACCTCGCCTCTCACCATCCCGTCTTTTCCTGCACGCTCGTTTCTCATCCCACGCCTTTCCCAACCATGCATCTCCCTGATCCCACCTCTCCCCACCACGCCTCCTCCTGCTGCCGACTCTTCGCCCGTCTCCCCACACTACTTATCCTACCTAACCCCACCCAGGTCTCTCCACGCTCTCGTCTTTCTCCAACCATCTCTTCCTACCCCGCGTCCCCTTGTCTTTCCTTGCCTCTGTCGTCTCCACCCCCGCAACTCATGGATCTACACCCGTGGTCTCTGATGTCTCTCACCTACATTTCACTCCTCCCTCTGCTTCTGCATTTCCACTTCGTTCCCTCTTCCCCTCCGCGCCTTTTTTCTTCCCCCATTACCGCTTCGTCCTCCCCTTTCGCTATGCTTCTCTGCATCCAACACCTCTTCTTCTCTTGCATCAATCCCCTTTCTTTTTTCTATTTTCTTTCTCGCACTCGTTCTGCTTCACCTCCAGAGTTTTCCACTGCCTCTTCCTCCGTATCATCATCCGTTTGCTCTTCGACTTTCTCTTACCGCCTCTACTACTAACATTCGCCTCCCGCTTCCGCCAACTCTGGCAGTACATTCCTCGCCTCTTCCTCCGCCTCTCGCACCCTTCCCATCTCGATTGTGTTCCTCATTTCGGCACCTCCTTTCTTCCTCGCTCCTTCTGTGTTGCTGTGTAGGGAAGGGGAGAATGCATGCCTGAGTTGATGGGAAAGAGGGAGTTCATCAGTCTGAAGGGAGTGTAGGATCTGTCGAGAGTAGCTCATTTTAAATCACATCTAATGTTTTCTGCAATTACGGATGTACTAAGATGCCCGGTTGGCGAATTAGGTGTTTGGGGCCCAGTATGTCAAGTGGATCATTCACTAATGTAAAAAGGAATACACGATTGACGATGTGAAACTAATTCAGCAGTGGAAGTGGAAGAGTTGAGTCTGAAATAGTAAAACTTTATACCTACAAGAACGAAGAAGCAGTCGGAGATGGATGATATAGAAGAGTATTCAATTGGCAGGGTAAGGTGAACCCGAACAATAGTGGCAACAAACGCAGGGGTATCAGGGACTCGAATGAGTAAAGTTAAGCGCGGTAAGAAGAGAAGACAACTAATAATCTAGACTCAAAATAGAAATCTATAAGAGCGAAATTACTAGAGTGGAGGTGGTAGACGTCAGATTCTAGAAGATCTTACAACGGCGAGATTTTGGGAGAAGTTTGACTCATGATGAAAATCAGCGAGAAAATCACAATTTTTTCTGCAAATAAATTTAAATATGTGCTCAATTCATGTGAATTATCGTTCATTGTAGCAATGTTAATTATAAAGGTGTATTAATTGTATATTTCTTCTTAATTAACCTTTCAATTAAACATTTGAACAAACAAATATTTATTTCGTTTATCCACAATTTTCTATTTTCTGTGGCCCCCTCCCTTCCCCTTCTTTACCCCGGATTATAAAAGTTTGAACATAAAAGTTTCAAACCATTTTGTGACAAATAAATTTTATATTCATCTGAATTCCTGATTTAGAATTAAATTAAAAATTTGAATGAAATCTAACTTGTTCAACGTCTGACATTACTTTTGACTTATTCTAAAATGGGTGACAGTTCTAGTACTAATTTACTTTTATTTTTATTTACGATTGTATTTATTTCAGTGAATTTGTTTACTTTTTGGCGTAGCGTGGAGATAAAACAAGTCGGAATTTCATCGCGAAATTAATCATTTATTAATTTGTTTTCTTATTTATTTATTTATTTATTTATTTATTTATTTATTTATTTATTTATTTATTTATTTATTTATTTATTTATTTATTTATTTATTTATTTATTTATTTATTTATTTATTTATTTATTTATTTATTATTTAAGAACGAATATCTTGCTCTGTTAATCTGCTCATTCACAAAGAGGCAGCCTTCCCCAGAATAATGTGCTGACAAAGCCACGGGCGCCAAGCGGGGCTGGGAGCGCAGGCGGATCCGGGAAGTCAGGACGAGCCAGCGTCCGACGCGATCAGCGCACGGGATGGCGGGAGCGGGTGGGTGGATGGGTGTCAGGGAGGGGAAGGGACGCGGGGAAAGGGGCGGGGACGTCGCGAGACGCGGTCGTAAGAGCGGGAGCAGACGAGAATGAGAATTACTGCGGTGAACGTCGCGCGCAGACGCCGCCGGTAAACCCTAGGAATGAGCCACCCCGGGAAACGACGGCTGGATAGCTCAGTGACTCCATCCACTGGTGCTCCAGAGGCGCTGAGCGACGGGTTCTAGGATTCTTGTGCCGGCGGTGGCGGATAGTCGACACTAACTACTTGTATTTGAATAAAAACCGGTACCATTGCCAACATCGTGCTTTATTACATGAGCAGCTTTCGATGACTTAGCCATCATCATTATATCTGCTACCTAGAAGCAAGAAATTCGACTGCATGCTAACTTAATTTCGAATACAACTAATGTAACAACATTTAGCTACGCATAATCTGATGAAAAGTGGTGAATATGACCACGCCTTTTATTCAAACATTTGGAATCCCGACTGTACACCACTAATGAACTACGTATTTAGGGCGATTCAACCACAGCCTGGAGGCGAATTGTAGCGGCCCGCAGCTGTGATCGTTAGTTTTGTGTGGTTTCTTCTATTAATACCAGGCGAACATCGTCACAGTGTCCTAACAAGCAGGCCACAGACCGCGCGCGATCTTTCCTTCCTTATCCTTCCCCTGCAAACTCCAAACTCCGCAAGTCAACATGTAAGTTGGCGCCGGATTCCACATTCCAGCTTGGGTGAAACAGCCCTCTTCTCGCGTTATATCATGCACTGCACTCTCGGGACTAATGACCACAGTTGTTCACACGCCTAGAAGCACTAATTACGCACTTACACCGGTGGGATGAGATAATGGCTGATCTCCACCGACCCTACGGACGAACAAGACGCAAGCGTTCGCATGCCTGGCTTGTGCTGGTGGTAAGTTTGACACCGCTACATTGTTCCCCCTTGTGCAAGCAATGAACCAGGTAGCAGAGGCAACAAATTTACCACCGGCGCGGGACAGGCGGAATACGCGAAGGTGACCCGTGCGCGTACCAGAACCAGCCGGTGGAGCGTGTTGCGCGGCTGGGGAGGTGGGGAGAATTGTAGTACGTGTTGCGTCTCAGCGCTCGGGAGGCGACGGGAACTGAATGACGTGGCGCTCCAATTGGATTTGATTGGGGATGTTTTATATTTTGTTTTGGGCCTCGAAACCCTTTAACTCCCAGGGTGTCGAGCTCCAATCACATTTTTTCGAGATTATAATCTATCGTCGGTGTACAAGATAATTGACCTCTCTTAAAAATCGTTTTCACTTTTTGGCAATTTAACATAATATAAGTACAGTGAGTTATGTTAACAGACATTAATCATAACATTTTATTGTTTCTATTGGAACAATAGAATATGGTTTTTTAAAATTTTTATCATTGCAGATTTAAACAATAGAAACTAAAAAGAAAACTCATTCCTTGCTTGCAAAACTCCAGACTCTTAGAGACAGTAATGATTTCAAATGCTTTTTTTACGGATGTGATTTTTGGCGATGTTTGATAGAGCGTCCGCGTTCAAACTAACATTCCTTCGAACTATTGACTCACCCGCCAGTTAATCAACTAGAATCTTAAGTCTTTGAAGCTGCGGAGACGTGCCAGAGGTTGGAATTCGGACAGTTAAGAGAACGCGTCGCCACAACCGACAATAACTCAGTCAGTCAATCAATCATAGTATTAACGGGATAAAAAATATCTTGGTATCAGTTGCAGTACATTAATATCAATGACGCACCCAACAATTGGACGGTATTATGAAGCAATTGACGAAGGGTCATTTTGTGGGTTGTTGGTTGGTTGCTTTTTTTCTTTCTTTTTTTCTTGTTTTTTTTCATCATGTTGGGCGCGAAGGTGTAAACTATCTCTTAAAAAATTGATTGGCATGTAATTTTGTTTTTTGGCGATATGATGCTAATTTGGACCTAGCTCCAAACACTCCACCATAAAAATCATATTTTACCTCCGTTGACTAACCACCTAATCTTACAGTTTTGTTTCACATCAGTTGACTATGCGACAAATGACCGTCGTTTAGTCACGTGATGCATTATTTTTTGTTCCCGTCCGTGGTTTGTATTGTATGTGATTGCGAGTTAATTCTTCAATTGTATTTAATTTTTTTATTAATTATTTATGGTTCTAATGCTAAATGCAGATTTACATCGGCATCCGACATTGAAGATGGTAAGGTAAAGGTTTCTTGTATCTGGACACAGCTTCCTTCTGAGTGAACCGATTTCGGAGATATAGAATGCGCTCACAAACTGCAGTAGAGACTTTATATACCACAAGATTACATGAAATGCCATGAAAATACGTCGAAAAAGAAATCCCCTTACAGTTCATAGAATGAAAGCTGAACATTTTAAGGGTAATATCCTTATTGAAAAGAAAATAGTCACAAAAACAATTCTCAAAACGTGAAAATAAAACTTTTAAAAGAAAAGCCATTTACTATAGTGTTCAAAACTAACTTTAATATAGAACCATTGGGTGTTGACTTTAAGAAGAAAACAATATTTCGATCTTCCCAAATGCAAAACACAACTAATTGTCATGCCCTCCCAAGGCCTCTTTGGCCAAACGGGAAACCAATTCCTGAAGATAAGCTAAACCATATTCGATTTTTAATGAATCTTATACCAAATGATGCACTAGCTTTTTATCCCAAGCTCTCCAGCCACAGTTAAAGAAGATGACACTGAGGGATTTGACAACCTGCAACTTGATTTTGTTGATGATGGTGAAATGTCAAATCAAAAAATATTATGTATTTTTCATTTATATATTGTATTTTTCTCGTATTTACATAAGTGTTCAGTTTCAATTCCTCGAAACCTTATATTTACACTTTCTAAGAGCTTTTATTACAATATTGTCATTTATTATTATATCTTTCTTTCCAGCAATGTTTGTAATATTGCATGAGAAAAATGTCCTAATTTTCTTAATGATATAAAAAGTTTTTTTAAGGAAATATAACAAGTTGTTACTTCAATAAAAAAGCAAGGAAACTGTGAAAACATGCAATAGTAAGGCTGTTTTCTTTATAAATCAGTTTATTACGATTAAATACATTATAAATTAGTACAATCTTATCGTATCTTGTAAAATATTACAAGAAATGTCACTATGTACTTCTCTAATTTGCATCACGTGACTAAGGGACATGTTCTGGCCTGAAGTCAGATAATACAAAACATGGAAATGAAAAGTATTTATTAGAGCATAAAATTAAACGCCATTTCTATATAAATGCGGAGTTTCGCTACATTTTTCATGTTTTTAAGATATGAGCATGTAAATTTAATTCATTTGGATTATTTTGCCATTTACAAAACAAAATTTGGGACAGATGTTGAGTTTATATTAATACTTTCACGTTAGTGTTAATATCTCGAAATCAAGTTTTGGCGCTCCGACAATTGATGCATAACACCGCCCAATTGAGACTCATGGGGCTTCAGTTCCCCACCCGACGAAGATAACGCATATTCACAAATACAGTATTTATCAATTTTCTCCAGTAGCGAGTCATTCAGTATCTCAATTGAATAAGCTAAAAATCGTTGTCAATAAAACAAATAAAAATAAATTTTATATTCACCATAAATGAAATATTCTTTACAAGAAAACGTGAAGTCGGCTGAACTCTACTCCTACGTAGTCACTCATCGCCTCAACCACCACCACACGAAAGAAAAACTCTAGTTGGGTCACTGATTGATAGAAAAATTCCACGTTACATCCAATATTGATATTATTACAAAACTATATTTCTTAAGTGCGAGCGTAGGCTTCCGCGGCCGGAATTGGAACTTACTTGGCTATCCGGGAGACGCCGCGTCCAGGGCACAGGTGCCGACGTTTCGGTCGCCATTCTGCGACCTTCATCAGGGCGTAGTATTGCGCGAAGATGGACTGCGCACGGTTTTTTTATGTTATATTATGTTTTTATGTTATATTTATTTTATATTTTTTAATAGTTACTTAAATTTCAAGTGGTGTTATACGCTTATTTTTTGGCTAAAAAGAGAATCATTAAAAATCTTGGTTAATTTCGACATGCAGATTCCATGAATGCACTCTATTAATGGTAGGGTTCTTGAACGAATTGAGTGTGACAATAAGGTACAGCAATTTGTTCCGTGAATCTTGTTTCAACCGCACCGGATCAATAGGACAAGATAATCTGAATGGAGATGAGGGTTAGACTGGGAAATATGGAGGTAATAACATGGACACCAAAATAGTCGCTGGCTAACGAGAGTTTTTTATTCGGTTCTCTGTCGAGAAATAAGTTACCTACGTAAAAAAAGTTAGTTCGTAGCAAACAATGGATATACAAGTGTCCTGTAGCAACAAAATTTCTTCAACTATTGAGCGACACTAAAAATGCTAAAAAATAGTTTCTGGTTGCTCCGATGCGATAAAATGAGATCGGGTCTTGTCTGAACATGCACATATCTCGCAGTTATGCCGGCTACGTCTCTTTACGCTGCACAAATTAATTATTTCATAGGAGCGTTACTTCAAAGAGATATGACATTATTTACATTATGTAATGAGTATCACAGAAGTGTAAGTGTAAGTTTTCAAGTCGGATAATTAAAGACTTGACTATACTTTTGTTTCCATTTTCTCTTTTTTAAAGAACAGTACATCCTCAGATGTATGTGTAATTCATTATAATCTTGAAAATATTATGTATTCGTCCCATACTGCATAAAGATGTAATTATTATCTTATTATATGAACGCTTTTAAACTATCTGTTTAAGCAAAATGTCTCAGCCTCTTTTTAATTTTGAGTTCATATTAAATTTAATTTTTATGGGGATGACGTCTGGAACTGGAAAGAACCGGAAGTGCATTCTGTGAAAACGGGTTGCATTAAATTGCTCAAAGTAGAAATCTTCATCTTCTCGACATATCGGGTTTCCGGCACACACCACACTTGTCGCTAATGATGACGAAGAAACTGATGCTAACTTCATGTTGCTTTTCTCCTCCTATTCACCTCCATGCCATCCACCCACCCATAGACACACACACACACAGACACAAACACACACTACACCTAAGTAGCGTCACCTCGCAATTGTGTGTATCGGCATAATCCATACATCAAGTGGCGGCGGAGGATAGAGATATGAATTTCTAAATAACAGGTCTTGGGTTCCCTCAATGCAATTTTCCGTAGTACTTCACCTGCGCCCGAGCTACTTATCGGTGAGTTACGCTGTATTTATGACAAACACATTTCCATAATACGCGATGGTAATCAGAATCGGCATCAAAGGCTAATGAAATCTAGGGCGGTACGTTGAACTGTTGTTGGAGCATTCACATGATGCAAACAACTTTGCCACAGGGGTGCTAAACTCTGGAAACGTTCAACACTCGTTTTTGACACTAGCTTCTCAGCTAGGTCGAATTCAGTCGCTGTCTGGAGGAGAATTCTAGCGGCCGGCTGCTCTGATCGGTAGTTTTCCGTGGTTTCTCCGGTCAACACCAGGCGAATGCCGGAGCAGTACCCTAGCAAACAGGCCATGGAGCGCGCGATCTTTCCTTCCTCTTCCTTGTCCTCTCCTCTCTCCTTACACACCCACACACACTTACACTAACATGCACTACACTACCACATATTCCGGGAGACCGGTCAGGAGCTTAGAGCTTGTCCCGGCTGGGGCGGTGCCCCGCTGGTGGGAGAGTCCTGGTTAGGGGGAAACCCCACTAGCCGACGGTAGGTCGGCGCCGGATCTCGCCATCCAGCGGGGGAAGATCACCTCCATCTCCCGAGAACAAACATGCACTACACTTACGGGACTAATGACCGAAGCGGTTGACGCGCCCGGAAACACGAAAAAAACAACCAACCAACCAATTCAACACTCGTCCCTTTTTTCGCGAAATGTTGGAGTCCAGTTAGATCTCGTGTATAGTCTTGAACAGTAAACGCCTACTGACGATTTTTATATTGAAAATTAAGTCAAAAGCTAATAAAATATTTTATTTTTTGTTTGTTTCATTACAGCTCGCACCCTCGCTAATGTGAATTCCGAGGGGACGAAATAATCGGTGTTCGTTTTATAACAATCCGTTCCATCTGATTATTAAACATATATCCGTATTATTACTTCCTTGCCAGGAAAAAAATTTCGTTTGTTGTTCAAAAAAATTCGTGTTAAGTGTGTACATGCTAACAAGGATTTACTGTAGTCTCTCTAGAGAATAACAACTAGAATATTTTTTTCCTATGGATTTTTATCCAGCCGACAGCCAGTTATCCTTTACGTCTTGAAGGGACGCATATTCGATCATACACTAGGCACAAACACTTGCAGTCTCTTCTATTTGTATTTATTTGTATTTATTTAGTCAAAAACAGTCAAAAACTGTATGTGACGTATGGGGGAGAAAATCATCTGCGCACGCTTTCTTGAGTTTCAGAATCCCTTCCCAACAATTTAACTATTAATAGTTTAAAGATGAAAAATAATAGTAATAATAATAATAATAATAATAATAATAATAATAATAATAATAATAATAATAATAATAATAATAATAATAATAATAATAAATATAAAAAAGCGAAAGATTAACATTTCAAAAACTAGATATTTTCGTTGCCAAATTATAGAAAACTTATTTGTAACGGTAAACAAACGAACAGATTTAATTTTTCTATATTGCTAACAAATAGAAACTCACCCTAAGCTCTGCTACCACTACAAGCGAAAGGAAAGCTCAACAAAACATGCGCATTGTGCAACATGTGCAAATGTGCATTGTTGCAAAAACATGTGCAAATGTGCAAAACATGCTACATTTACGTTCAGAAGCAAATCAAGGAGCCATCTCAGCATTTGCTCAATGGATCAGGGAAACTGGACAAAAACCCGATCGAGAAGGGGTCATTGACCCGGAAGCATAAGTACATTACTTGTTACAGGTGTTTAAGTCTTTTTCAAAAATTATACAATGCAAATGTAAACTAATTTATTATTCTATATCATTGTTTTGTTAAAGTAAAGATTATTTTTCTTTTAAACGATCAGTATAGTCTCTAATTGTATAGAAACAGTTTTGCAGCAGGAAAGATTTTGTTTTCAAAATTCAAGTAGTATATGACTTAGTGTAGGGATCACAGAATTTTGAAAATGTGCACACGATTCACTTTTCCCCATAGCACTTCATACGTAGTTTTAACTGTTTTTTGACGTAAAATAAATAAATAAAAAGTTTTTACTTGTAACTTAAATTTGTGTACCAATTTTAATTGTTTAATTTCATCTGGCAATGCGTTGTAAAGTAACGTACATGTATTGTATGTGGATTTCTTGTAGTGAGCTGTTGATACTCACACTTGATGAACACGATACTGGATCTGAGGTCACCAGAACGCCAGGCCCTCCGCGACAAATACATGAGAAACAAGGGACAAACAACCATGCCCGAGGCGGGATTGGAAGCTGCTTCTTGGACCGATATGCTGAAGCGGTGCACGCTCTTAGTCAACTCGGCCATCCAGGTCCACAAATTGAATATTTATCGCCTCCATTGAGATGAAAATGTATCACGTTAGTCTATGTGTTGTAAAGTTAATTAAATCTCTTGCTTGAGAAACATGACATTCATTTTTGTCTTTATTGAGTTTTTCATACATCGTGAATTTCAAGTGTAAACGAACCATTCTACACTGAAGTAACACTAGTCCACTGTCTGTTCTGGTCGAAATTCCCTAGCTTAAAATTCAGATTTGTTTGGGTAACAACACATATTTAGGACAGAGGTGTTTGTGAAATAGATAGTAGATTAACAATCAAGAGGACAAGTGGAGTGAGAAAACATTCCTACTGGTCAGCCACCTTAATAATTTAATTTTTGGGCAAGAATCTGGTGTCTTGACTGCTAGGAACTTACAAAGAATAGAAGTGGACACATTCTTATAACATATCTTTCTTATAACATAAACTTTCTTGAAATGGCCTTCTCTACCTGAACCCAAATAATAATACAAGACAATATTATTTCGAGAGAACCTGACCGGAACACTGTTTTAATTCACGATCGTATTGCTCCTTCTGAAATTTTTAATAGATAAAAATTGTTGTAATAACAATATAAAAATAATGTAAAATGCCAATTCTGTTATTAAATTATTATTATTTTAAGAAAGTAATCAGCTTTCCTAAAATATAGTAAAAAAAGATAAGTTACCCCCAGATAAATTGAAATGTAAAAAAGTATCAAAAATTCAACCCCCCAGAATTGAATTGTTCTTAAAGCGACGGACTCCCTCCTTTCACTTGTTGTACGTACCATTTTGTGCATTTGCATTATAATCCAATATTTATCGTGAGTTATCCTTGTCATCATTACAATGTTATCAAGTTTCAGTGGACTTTGACAGGAGCACATTTTTAAAACGACTCCTCAGTCATCGCACTCTCGAAATACTAAAAAAAATAATTAAGGCAACACTAAACAATCAATTTTAGCGTCAGTATATTCTGTAGAATTACGATAGTCGCTGATTCTGGGCAAATATATAAAAAAGAATCAACAAACACTAGATAGTTGCACGGAACAAATGTGATAAGATTATTACGTGCATCGTCGTCATGACCGACTGGTCAAGAATCATGAAAAATTGGAAAGCATTGAACTTTTAATTCACTTCTGGTATTTTGGGAATATTGCTAGTCTCTCTAGTGTTGGTTTGGTGTGTTTGCTGGCGAGCAGGAATATTTGTGCCGGAAGCCAAGACGCAGTGTCTTCACCGAGTACTTCTCTCTCTCGTATAATCCCTCGCCTTCCACGAAAAGAAAACTAGCTGCCAAATGATGAGAACTCTCCTCGAGAACGTTGTCATTTGGGCTGTGAAATGACCCCCTCCAAAAAACAAAGCATGCACAATTACTATTCATTTGTGATTGCTCATTCCTCGGCTTCAGACGAGAATCTCTTCGTCTTTATAACTCGTGTAAAGTCATTAGCTTAATTAATTCCGCTGACTTCTTTGTCTTTGTCCTCTCGTATGCGCCTCTGAATAAAGGTAAAACTCTGGAGCGCTACAAGTAATATAATGTATTCCGCTTCCCATGTGAGTAACGGTGACTATGTATGTTTATAGCTTCCTCGACGAAATTTCTCCACTGTGTAGTGCCAGCTTGCTAGACCGCTGATACGATTCAGCTTTTGCAAGGTGACGCACCGGAAAGCAGAACGGAATAAAAAATATCCCGAGACACTTTGCTGGAGATGTCGTAACGTGCGCTTAACGTGAAGCAAACTACGTACTAATGATATCTTGAATATCAAAAAGGCCGTAGTTTCTGTCTTCCGTTGATTACTTTGATCATTAATGTCGTATACGACAGGATAAAATAGGATATGATTAACTTCAGAACTGCAATAAGAAATACAGGAGAGTACTAGTCTACAATCCAACATATCGCAGATCTATAAACAAAAATATAATATGTATGCTGTCTATGTGAGCGATAGAGAATTGTCTAGAGCCACTTTCTTAACCATACTGAAAGTGTTAATTTTGTGTTTGTTTTCATTATTTCCTATTAGAGTACAAAATGTATTGATTTGGAAGCGGTAATATTGAACTTTGCTTGAAAAATGAGGTGTAAGTAATTAAATTAATCTCTTTCAAAATCAGGTGATCCACTATTATTCTTCTTTCCAGTTTGAACTTATTAATTGACGAAAAACAATATAAAAATCATAATGTGACGTATGGGGGAGTATAGTCTGCGCAGTTTTTCTTGTACTTCAGAATTCTTGTAGTACCACCCATCCACTTAGTGCGATTATAAATTCCAAAAAGTGTGGTTGACAACATTTGAAAAATAGAAATGTTCGCTCTCTTGTATTTGCACCAACAAAATAATAATAGATTCGATGCTATTGCTGACAAAATAACCCACCCGGACGTATTCCACCCGCAACTAACAAAAAGGAATATCAACAAAACATGCTTATAGTGAATGTAGTATATTTTCAGTTCAGAAGAAAAACAAGGGAAATTGAATGAAAAATCTGATCGACATGAGTTCGAAAACGATGTACAAGGGTGTTTAAATATGACCGGGACTGATTTTTTTTCAAATACCCCGCCATGCGCAGTAGCTGCGCCGCCTCGCGACAATCTAGCCACAACCCCCACCTCCCTCCTTTGCAGGTTAGAACCTGTGCAGTCGAGTCTTGCTAGAACGATGAGTGAACAAAAGGTGCCGCGGAGCGTGGAACAACGCATTATCATCAAATTTCTCGTTGGAGAAAACGTTCAACCGTCGGAAATTTTGCAGAGACTCAAAAAACAGTACAGGGAAGAGTGCCTCTCACGGACCCGTGTGTTTGAATGGTGTAAGTGTTTCAGACAGGGACGAGAGCGCGTTGAGAATGAACCTCATAATCGTCGGCCGCGAACATCCATAACCCCAACAAACATTGATCGTGTTAATGCAGTTATTTGTGAGAATAGACGCATCACTATCAAAGAAGTTGCATCAGTAATTGGCATCAGTGTGGGTAGTGTAGAAGACATGATAAAAACCACCTAAAATATAGAAAAGTGAATGCTAGGTGGGTTCCACGCACTTTGACGGACGAGAACAAATTGATGCGCATGCAAGCTGCCAGTGTTCTTCTAATGCGGTTTGAAAATGAAGGAGATGCATTTTTGAAGTCCATTGTAACCACTGGTGAAACGTGGGTTCACTATTTTATTCCTGAGTCCCAGCAGGCATCACGTGAATGGCGACACGCCTCTTCTCCAAAACCCAAGAGAGCGCGGAAGATCCGTGGGAAAAGTGATGGCAACTTTTTTTGGGGGGGGGGGGATGGAAGGGTGTTATCCATGTAGACTTTCTTACAGAAGCTGAAACCATCAATGCAGCTTATTATTCAGCACTTTTGGAAAAGGAAATCAAAGAAAAGATCCGATCCAAACGGAAGAGAGGTGGGAAACGGGTAGCATTCCTTCAAGACAATGCACGGCCTCATACTGCTATAACAACCATGGCAACCATCAGCAAATTGAAGTGGGACCTTCTACCACATCCGCCGTACAGTCCAGATTTGGGCCCAAGTGATTTTTACCTGTTTGGATAGCTTCAATCACATTTGCAAAGGATGGGATTTGCGGATAATGACGCAGTCATCCACAGTGTTCGGGAGTGGATATGCCGACAACCAAAAGACTTTTATGAAAAGGGCATTAGGATGCTCCCAGAACGTTGGAAGAAATGTATAGAATCTGGAGGGGAGTACTTTGAAGAATGACATGTACAAATAAATTTTTGCTAATAAAGTATTTCGTGAAAATATCAGTCCCGGTCATATTTGAACCCCCTTGTAATAGATCGGTATAGCAAGATTCTGCTCCACTAATTAAGAATGAGGAATTATGATAATATCTATCTATATCTCTTATGAATTTCCAATGCGTGCAGAAATTTAAAAAAACAAACTATGAAGCCTTCCGCCATTCAACTATGACCATTTCTACATGTTCTTAATGTTTCTGTGGTTTCGTTAGATATTCTGGAACTCGGTTAAAAAATCTAAACAGAATACATTTTCGATTTTGACTGAAAAAATGCAAATATTGGATTTTTTTATATCGCATATTGTCTTACTGTGCGTACCGACTAAATTCTCAAACCCAGTGCTCCATTGCTTTCGGCATAGCTGTCTTCATGTGACAGTAAGGCTGTAAGGAAGAGGCCATCCGCCATTAAGTCTGGAAATATATATTCACGTGTTGTATTATGCAACAGCAACCTTCTTTATTATTGGTATTTAAACAACTGTATAAGCTTTAATGTTATTAAAATATTCATGAAGAATGTTGTTGCTAAAATACGTAATTTATTGCTACGCTATTCTGGCGAATTTTAGATTTGTTGTTCTTAAGCACTATTTGTGGTACATTTTGGAAAACCGTTTTGTGTGACTTTGTTTAGCGGGATTTTGGTAGCTGCACTCCCCTAGTTGCCAGATATTTATGGAACATTTTATACATTAATCTTTGTACGTATCTCTGAAGCACATCATTTAATTACTGTAATAATTATCATCTCCTTGCTTATAATGAATCAAAACTTCGTCGTCCGATTTTCGAAACGTAAGGTGTTCTAGTATATGCTCACGTAACGATTCTCATTACCTCCGCACTCGTTCACCCAATCAAGCAGGCAGTCGATGCGACGCGAATACCCTCGCGAACTTCCGAATTGATTTTCGCCTTTCGATTTGGATCTCATAGCGCTCGCAGGCGGCGCAAATCGCCTTTTCGAAGACTCCTCACGTACTGTAGCGCCCACTCGCCTCTCGCTCCACCCACCCCTCCTCCTCCTCCCGCCCCCCTCCCCGCAATTTCCTTCCCCGCGCGGGAGGCGGGGGCGGGGAGACGTGGAGGAGGCGGGGAGATGCCGCAGTAGCGCTGCTGGCGAAAGTTCCGACTGGGATCTGTTTGCCCAGCGACTTTGAGCCTTCTATAGTCTTGGATTTAGAATTCGAGGCGGCGGGAGAGGGGCGGGGTTGGGGTGGATGGAGGGGCGTGGAGGGCAGGGGGCGCGGTGCGAAGGCAGCCGCCCGACCGTCGGCCGAATGTCCACCAAATGAGCTAATCGATTGGGACGCCGGCGCGGCTTAAAGCGGACCCTCTGCGCGCCTCCGTCAGTCCCCGAGGCCGCCGCCGTGCAACGAGACTGCAAACGGGCTTTTTAGAATGGTGTCGGCGCCACACCCTGGTTACCACACCTGCAATAAATAAAGAAATCAATTAATGAATGTATGCATGAATAATGCGTATTGTGGTTATAAATATATAACATGGATACGGATGATGATGGGCAATATTGGAATGAGAGGCAGGGAAAACTAGAGAACCCTGAGAAAACCCGCCAAGTTTCGCTTTGTCCTCCACAAATTCTAAATGAATCGACCACGCTTGAACTACGGTCAGTGGCGAAACGAAAGAGGCCTTACCGCTACACCATAGATCACCGATCAGACACTTGAAATAATGATATTTTTGTTTTCGCTATCACAGTTTTGGTTTCAATGGAAACGAAACGGTAATTTCATGCAAAATCTGCTGGATGTGTATCAGCATCGACATTATTTTTCACCGGTTAATTTGTTGTTAGAATCAGTCTCAATGCGATAATTGGAATAATATACTTTCGTGTTGTATATTACAGTGCTGTTGTTGATAATTGTAAAATCACATCGTACAAAACTATTGAGTTGAAGTTTAAAATCTTAATGGGTTCGTAATAAACTCGGTCGATGGTCGATGGCTACATGATCTGTAACAGCAAAAATGCTATTAAACGAAACCACATAAAATGGGTTTTCAAAAAGTAGACTACACTCTGCTCAAGAACAACAAATAAAATATTTTCATGTAAAACTGCAGTAAATTAAATACTTCAACAAAAGTAGTGTTCACCAATATTTCAATGTTATAGTAAAGTACATACGAATATACATTACAACAACTCTTTTAATATCAAATTAATAATGTTAAAAAGGTTCTGTTTCATGGCAAATATTTAATCTCAGACGCCATCTTCCTTGGAACACTGACATTTTGAGCTTGAGATTTCGTTCGGTTCGCGCAGTTTGAGAATAGGCAGAATGACAGTAATTTGTGCATTTTTGTTTAGCCAAAATCGAAATTGCAAATTCATTGGGTTTCGATTTTTCCAAGCTTCTGGGTATCTAATGAAACCACAAACACTTCTCTCATGGTCGATGGCTACATAGTTTTCTATCGATTTCTGCTCGAGTTCGAAATTACTAATAGATAGCTATCTGAAATTCTCTTCTTTCAGTTTGCCCACTAAGTAATAGAAAGAATGAAAGAAGAGTTCAATTATCAGAGGCGCTTTCAGATACTACTATTTCGGGGGCTGGAGATGAGCTTCAGTTCTGGCCCCTCTGACAGAAATTTAAATCACATTATAAAAATGGTACTCCGCCATTTTATTATGTGACCTATTTTTCTTGGTTCTGCGCTGATAAGGAAGAAAAGGATCTCATCCTTCTAGATGCGGCCAGTGGCCAGCGGCTCATGAGGCCTCCCCTCCAAAAGCCAATAATTTTACTACTTTTCTTTACTAACCAAAGTCGTTCAATTTAACAATTGTTTGCATATTTAATATGAACTATAAAACAACAAATAAAAACACATTTTATATTCAGCATTAATGGAAAATTATTTATAAGAAAATAAGTCGGCTGGAAACCTAGCTGTAGTTCCCCACCCTCCAGAGGAAAATCCTGGTGCAACTCTGGGAAAGGTAATAGTTCTTCCGATATATTTGAAGAGCTTTTTTCATATTATTTGCACATATTTATATGATGTTAATAATACAAAGCTCAGGCTTTCGGTTATTAGCGAGTAAATTTAGTCATTTGATGATACTAAGGAAGTAGTTATGGCAAATTTCCTTAAACATTAGAATTAAAAGGATGTGTTATTTAAGAAAATATCTGGATATTTGTGGATTACTGATGAAAGGATTGTTAAATTCGTCATCTTACATCTATCAGATCGCGGAGAATTCCAGGTTTGCGCCAACCCCATTATCCCGAGATGTGGGGGAGATTTCCGAAAACGATGGAGTTCCCCGAAGAGAAGCATTGAAAGAAAAGTATAAATGCACCGAAATGTCTTCTAAATTCTGTTGCTTTTTATAGTTTATCTACATACAAAGTACCTAAAATCTTGCGAAATAATTAAAATCTATAACTGAAATCTTGTTTCTTAAATTATTTAATCATTTTGCATTACGGTCCTTAACTAAAATGTTTATTGCCTGATGATATGTGACTTTCACGTCTTAACTGAGGTTTGAGGTTTGTTTTTTAACTCACTTGATGGAGAGTTAATTGAAGTTAGTACTTGATAGAGAATGGATAGGATCTTGATTGAGAATTAAAATCATAATTTCTAACGCATTACAACATTTCAGCATCAAACATCTGTGTAAAATAGATTATCATCAGAACTTCGTCTTCTAAATATTTGCGGTATGTCAGCATATATCGACAGGTTTAGTTCAATGTTTTTTGTTTTTACTTTCATCTTTTTTGTAAAGAAAATCCTACACGTGACAGATTCGTTATGAGCAGCACCCTAATGGAGCAATTGAAAACGTTACGTTATCTTATGAAAAAGTGGAAGTTAACGGCGAGGAAAGTTGTCTTTAAGTCTGAAGGATTAATTAGAATATAATAATATAGTGAAGTTGCATAATGAAATTATGTAACTCTACTATAAACTTCATAGGCTTTAAAGCCGTCATAAAACAGAGCTACAAATAAGAGTGAATAACAAAAGTGACAAAACACATTATAAAACCTCCAACAACTATGAACGGTGAACATCGTCGTGGCGAGGAGGAATGAGACATATGCACAATTAGAGGTTTTAATAATTTACAGCAGTAAAAAACTATTCATTATCTCACTTACGCACTTAATATACTATGCTGTACATTAATAAATTACTTTTAAATCAAGCATAATGCAGAATTATTTATAAGAAAACATCAAGTCGGCTGAACACTTCATTCCCCCCTCCCCGCCACTTACTAGAAAATTCTGTTTATACCACTGAAGATGACTGATGTACTAACAAAAAAAAACACAAAAGAGCTCAAAACATTAGGGCCGTGGAACGATATCTTGCGCAATACTTTCCAAACTTTTTTCTCTTAATATTTATGTAATTCTTAATATCATTTCTCTGGCATTTGTATCTGATTTGTTAAGCTTAGTTTGAAATTTGAGTGTCAATTTCAAGCTGCGTTTTACTCAATCATAGACATTGCAAGTGAGGCTACTAAATGCAAACATCCACCGTTATATAATAATGTGAAAATCCAAGATCACCATTTTATTACGAGAACAAATTACGTTGAAACTCCTAGCGTGTTTTCAGTTTGTTAGTTTATGAAAAATCAATAATAATTAACGGTTCTCTATTCCCTTTTCACTTTTAATTCCAGTAAAATGATTAACTGGAATTTCGAAAACTTGTAATTAATATGAATCAACTTCGAGTTTTCAAGTGATGAAATTTCAAATATATACACATCATCTACGATTATAACTAAGAGCATACATATCCAGCAATTAATGTTTCGCATTAATGTTGACATTTCCGTGAAACGTTTTTTCAATTAAACTTCAGTATACTATTTCGAACAGCACATTGTGCGATCACTACATTAAAATACTACGCCTTTCTTGTACTTGAGCCTTCCGACATGTAACATTTCCGCCGATAACAAAGAGTTGCGATTTCTGGGCCAACATCTGCCATCCGGTAACACCCCACGCGTCCTTTTCCGCCGACACGCCGCCCCTTCTGCCCTTCGAGAGGAAGTCACGGCGAGCGAACGAGGTCGCAGACTGCGCAATCGTGTCCTGCCCGTCAGCCATTCCCCCCCCAGCCCCCCCGACAGATTCGGGGGATCTCAACGCGCAGCACTTTTTTTATAAATACAGAAAAAAAATCTCAAAAGAACCTTTTTTCCGTGGCGGATGTGCGCCTTTGTCCTTCACGACCGAGTGACCTTGGTGAAAAGACTTCCCCGCCGGCCTCTCAGGTTGTTTCGCGCAAATCGTGACCTACATATGCTCTTTCTCTACCTGCGTTACTTCAATTTCCCGATTTCTGTAAATAAGAAACCCTTAACCACGTGACCTGCTCCGCGGCCCGCCTTCATCGCAAAAGACCCGTCCTCGCAGAGCAGGGCCTGGGAACCGGGGCCTCCCCGCAGAAGTTTGCATCCTTTCGGCTGCCGCGACTACCAAAAAAACTCGATGTTTATGCAGGCCCTCCCCGGCCGGGGTGAAGCGAGGGTTGCCAACGCTTTTTTTCCACAAAAAGGTGCTTTTTTTACATTTTCAAGGCCTCGGTCCCTTTTTTTGTCCTCGCGCGGACCCTTCCCCCCACCCCATCCCCCGAATTTCCACCTTTTTCACTTAAAAGGTGTGGAAAGGATGGTATATATGAATTTCCTGCTAAAACGAAGAGAAAGCTTCTTAAAAACTGTCGGTTGGCGCGTTGGGGTAGTGCGGTGGGCGCTGGGAAAGGCACGCCGGGGGTCGAGACGGGACGCACGCGGGGTGGCGAGGAACGTAAAGGGGGGAGGCGAGGGTCAGCGCTGTGGGAGAGGCGGGCGAGGCAAGGAAGGGAGGGTGCAGTACAATCGCGCGTTCGCTACACAGTAGCCGGAGAGTGTTCGGTCTCTCTTGGAGGGATGGATGATACTGAGCACGGTCTCCCGAACATTGCTTTGCACGTTGAACGCCTGATGTGGTAGCGGCCGTAGTGTGGTTATCAAGGCGTTCGTGCGAATGCACTGCCTTCTGTATCTTGTACTGTATGTTCCTGCAGCTATCTAACTCCGTTTTCCCGTTATTTCGTATGCAATGCCCTATATTGTATTCTGAGCAACGCATTGTGTACAAAAAGTGACGGGGAATGGTTAGATAAACATTATTTGACGTGGGTATTGAAGTGGGTATTTGACAAAGATTTCCTTGCGTTATCACGTGAAACTATCAACTTGTGTTGTGATCACCCCAATATGATATAGTGTTATCCCTAACTATTGTTTCAGAGTGAGTAAACGATATTACATAGTATCGCGTGCACAAATCTGCAGTTTCGAGAACTCAAACGGACGAAATCTTTTCTTCGTGAAACAATTGCGTCATTCGAAGTGAAAGCTATTGTATGTATTGATGAAGAGAATTCTATCTTTTTTCAATTTGAACATTCACCATTCCTCAAGTTGTTTTCGTTCAAATCTTGTCAAATGAACATTCAAAGCCGAAATCTCGTTAATTAGACAATGAACCACACGGAATAATAACCGTTTCTGTCAACGTGGATTAATGTTAAGTTTAAAAAATATGATTTGCCATGGAGCGGCCAAAACCTGCCGTTTGTTGAGTTCGTATTATACGAGTACATTCGTGCATTGATTCTTCCAGGACAGGAGCATAAGGAAAGACTTTTCTTGAAATTTGCTATTGCGCGTCCTAACAACATCTTTAAGGTCGGAATAGTTCCTCAAAAGGAGCCGTGTAAATCGGGTCTAAAAAAAGATGTTTGAGTACACTAGAAGACAAACGCTGATAATGAATGAGCTTGTTTAAGGCTTCAGCAAGTACTATTAAGGACTGGAAACGAGGACGCGTCATTCCGAACAATCCAAAGCAATGCAATCATACGCGGTACGCGCATGTGAAAGGAAACGAACCCGAACACACGTACACGAACCGAAACTACCGTAAATAATGAACAAACTAAAATAGAACGAAGGAAGAATGATTCACTACTTGTGTGCATTCAAGACTATGAAGTAAGTGCCCCTCCAGGTTCACACATGCTCCCCAGTATGCGCCGTCAAGTTGTAACAGCAAGGACTACCGCTTGATGTACACACGCCCGGCGGTGCGTACTTGCCCGGGCGCATTCTTGCACGGACGGTTCTCTGGGCGACCCGTACCCGCCGCGAATGTTCGGCGCGCTTCAGCCTTACGTTACTGGGAGCGCAGCGACCTTCGCTTGCACCAGCTGCGCCCTTTCGCAGCCTCCCCCCCCCCCCGGCCCGCCCCCTCGCACCAGCTCGCTACGCTGGCGTACTTTCGGCTCGGCAACAGAGAGCTGCCGCGCATAAGCCGCGCTCGCCTCGCGCGCCAACCCCTTCGCCGGAAAATTGCCCTAATTCGACCATTGAAAGGCCGAAACGAGAGAAAAAAACGGAACTCCCCCTCGCCTGCCCGGGTGCAAAGTAGTTTAGCGAGAATGTTCATATTCGAGAGCGCTTACATCATCCACCCCTATCCTGTCACGGGTCTCATTAAAATCAATACGCCGGCGACGGCAACGGCGGCGGAGCGCCGAGGAGAAGGGAGCGCCAGGGAGGGGGGCGCGGAGGGGAGAGAGAAAGAGAAGCGCGGAGGGGAAGGGCCCGGTGCGGGCGCGCAGGGCGCCGACATATCGTCCCCGCCCCGCCGCCCGGCCTCCCCTCGCTCGGCGCCGCCCCCTCCCGCCGCGCCCCTGCCCAGCGCGCCCCGCTCCGGGCGCCGCCGCCGCGCACCCAGCTCTGCGCATAGCTATGTTTTATTGGGGAGCTTTAACCCTCACGACCAATAAGGGCATTTTAAAGCGTTTTTTAGGGGAGGGGGCGCATTTGATAAGCAGTTGCCGACATCATTGGTGCAGAATGGGGTGTCGGGCGCGGAGGGGAGGGGCGCGCGGCGCCTGCTCACTGCTGCTTTGCATACCCCTGCGCCGAGAGCTAAGCAAATGGGGGACGCGTCGAAGAGGGGCGGCGCCCGCCCCCATTGGCAGTTCGACACCCGGCGTCCTGACGCCCCCGCAACGCCACGCAACGTCCCTTTGGCCTCAGCGGGCCGTCCTCGCCAACCTCGTGCCGCCGCCGCGCCGTCCCCGCGCCGTCCTCGCGCCGTCCCCACGCCGTCTCCGTGCCGTCCCCGCGCCGACCCCGCGCCGTCCTCGCGCCGTCCCCGCGCCGATCCCGCGCCGTCCCCGCGCCGTCCCCGCGCTGTCCCAGCGCCGTCCCCGCGCCGTCCCCGCGCCATCCTCGCGCCATCCTCGTGTTGTCCTCGCGCCGTCCTCGCGCCGTCCCCGTGCCGTCCCCGCGCCGTCCCCGAGCCGTCCTCGCGCCGTCCTCGCGCCGTCCTCGCGCCGTCCTCGCGCCGTCCCCGTGCCGTCCTCGTGCCGTCCCCGCACCGTCCTGGTGCAGTCTTCCCGCCTCACGGCCATCACCGGTCCCCGCACCGTCCTCGCCTAGTCCTCGCGCCATTTCCGTGCCGTCCCCGCGCCGTTCTCGCGCCATCCACTCCATCCCCGCGCCATCGTCATCATCCCCGTTCCGTCCCCGCGTTCTATTCACCATCCCCGCCCCGTCCTCGCCTACACCTCGCGCCATCCCTGAGGCATCTCCGCATCGTCCTCGTCCCTTGTTCGCGCCGTCCTCGCGATGTAACCGTGTCCTCTCCGCGCCGTTGTCGCGCCTTCCCCCACGCCGTCCCCCACGCCGTACCCCGCACCGACCCCGCGCTGTCCCCGCGCCGTCCCCGCGCCGTCCCCACGCCGTCCCCGCGCCGTCCCCGCGCCGTCCCCGCGCCGTCCCCGCGCCGTCCCCGCGCCGTCCCCGCGCCGTCCCCGCGCCGTCCCCGCGCCGTCCCCGCGTTCTATTCACCATCCCCGCGTCATCCCCGTCCCGTTCTCGCCTAGACCTCGCGCCATCCCTGCGGCATCTCCGCATTGTCCTCGTCCCTTGTTCGCGCCGTCCTCGCGCTGTAACCGTGTCCTCTCCGCGCCTTCCCCGCACCGTATCCCCGCCGTCACAGTGCCCCCGTGACTTCCGAGGGGCACTTCGTAGGCGCGGGAAGCGCCGTTAAGGCGATCACTCGGGGATTCGAGCGTTTTATGATTATTAGGTCTTTGTTATCGGCTTACGCGTTCTCTTTTACGCGCCTTGCGCCGAGATATCTCGCACCGCACCACTCTAACAACAATGAAGCTTTTCCGCACCACGCGTCATGTGCCACGTCCCTGAGTGAAATAGACTGTTGATTCATCCAGTCGGTTGTGGATTTGTTCAGGATTTGGCATCGCACCACGGAATAGAACATTCGCTCCATCTATCGATATTTAGCGCTCATGATAATCTTCGGGTGTGTTTGCGGAGAGTGGCAAAGATGTCGCATGCGCCATACCGGGAGCGGTAGCTTAGTGCATCAACTAATGTCACTGCAGCGCCTCTGGCCGGGAGGTCGTAGGTTCGAATCCTGACGGCGGCAGGATTTTTGACACTAGCTTTTCAGCTAGGTCGAATTCAGTCGCTGTCTGGAGGAGAATTCTAGCGGCCGGCTGCTCTGATCGGTAGTTTTCCGTGGTTTCTCCGATCAACACCAGGCGAATGCCGGAACAGTACTCTACCAAACGGGCCACGGACTGCGCGCGGTATGTCCTTCCTCTTCCTTCCCTTACACACACACTTACACTAACATGCACAACACTACCACATATTCCGGGAGACCGGTCGGGAGCTTAGAGCTTGTCCCGGCTGGGGCGGTGCCCCGCTGGTGGGAGAGTCCTGGTTAGGGGGAAACCCGACTAGCCGACGGTAGGTCGGCGCCGGATCTCGTCATCCAGCGGGGAAGATCACCGCCATATCCCGAGAAAAAACATGCACTACACTTACGGGACTAATGACCGACGTAGTTGACGCGCCCGGAAGCACGAAAAACCAAACCAAACCATCGAATGCGCCATGAAACCTCTACCGAACGCTGCACTTAGATGAATTATGACATACTACTTAGATGAACCATTATGTATAGAAATGACTGATCTGCTCACTTGAACCGTGATGATTCAAATATTTATGAAATATTGAGACGATCCTCGTGTATTAAGATGCATCCAAAAATTAAAATGTTCTGCATTTTCTCATTGTTCCCTGAGTATTCTTTTCTAAAAGTTTTTTTCGACTCATATGTCTTTCATTTACTTTGCCATTCTTTACTTTGCCATTCTTTACTGCATCCAATCTCCTCACTCAAATTTTATTTTTCTATCTTCTTGTGTACTGAAAGCTTCTTTGACAAATACTTTTACTTCCAAATTGATGATTGTGTCGAAATTTGTTACTCATGACACCTGAACGTTTTGGGGGATGTGCACTCGACCTTAGAACTCGTCCCGGCTGGGACGGATCCTCACTAGCGGGAGACGCCTGGTTTGGGAAAGCCCTGCAAGCCGACGTAGGTCGGCGCCGGATATCGAAGATCACCCGCCATAAAACATGCATTACACTTACGGAACCTTAGCACTTGACGCTAATAATCAATCTATACTTACTAACTGTATCACACATGACGGGAGTTCAGAGCTTGCCCCGGCTGAGGCAGTGTCCTGCTGGGAGAGATACCTGGAAAGGGGAGTCTTACGCCGACGTGTAGGTCGACGCCGGATTCACCATCCATCGGGAAACGAACACTGCAACCCCCGTGCATAAAAATACATTCACTACACTAATTAAATTAATGGCCCTAACAGTTTACGTACACGGGAGCGCCAATCAATCATGTTATTCCAGGTTTTCGGAGTCGTGCCCCACAGTATGAGAAAGCCAAGAAGGCGAATGGCAGTTCCATGCTTCTAACCCGCACTACACAGTGGGTTTCACGCCATCGTATACGCCCCGGCGGAAATTTACTGCATCCAGGACGTTTTGGCAACCCTCCAGAATACTAACGAAGAGGGGGAAAAGCATAAAGTTTAATTATGCCGTTGTTTATTTGATTTCGCAGAGAATGAAATGTATACGAGCCTTTGACTACAGTAAAAATCGAACCGTTCTCGGCTGGCCCGCTTCTTATGGAGAGGACGGTTCTTGACACCGATATTCGTACGACAATAAGCTTTGACGATGTGTACTCGTTGGTACACAATGCAGAAGAAACTTGTCATTTGTATTCGGGAGCTCTAGCTCACTTGCATTCGGCAAAATGCCACAATGTGGACTCATTCTTTTACTGCGATCCGAACCATTTGAATGAGCAGCCGTAGGAATTGGAAAAGATGGAATGCTGTTTGCATTACCGCTCCTCCGATCGCTTATTGTCGTGTTTACATATGTATTCGATCGTAAAAGTTTGATGTGACTTTTTTGCTCCGGCAAATTAATTCGTCCTAAGTGGAAAACAAAACGACGATGCCCATAAGAGGTGTTTTATTTTCGACGCTGACATTCTCTGGCAAAGAAACTGTCATAAATCTAAACAGGTGTTCAGAATGGAAAGCAGATGTTTCGGCGTGAATGTGTTACACGAATTCAGGAGGCCGCGTGACCAATCTATCATTTCCAATGAAATCGTGGGAAAACTGCGCAACCTAACTTGCCCGAATACTTCCAGATATGTTTGTTTGAATCTACCCATTGTAAGGCCGAACATTATCTTACGCGTATATCCGCTTAAATAAAATATTTTCTATGAGGATTGCGAAAAAACCTCTTCTTAAGTGTCCTCTGACTTGTGAAGATTCATTTCATGTTACTTTACACACAAACAGTTTCTTTGCCAGAGAATGAGGTCGTTTTTTATGAGCTCAATACACTACACAGCATACAGCTATGCACTCAATCACGGAATCATGATACTTTTAATCTCTGAACCACCTAAATAGAATGATTTTTTGCTTTACAATGACTTTATGTTTCAATATCACAAATTTCCTTTGTAGGAATATCGCACTTTAAGTGATACCGAGTTTGCTTTACTCGTCATTCGCATTGCCCTTACGAAGACAGTGATAAAAAAGACGTAGAAACTTTGTTTGTAGGCACATATATAACAATTGTCTCCGGGCACGTTTTTCCTTTGTTTCTCATTTTTAATAATCCATGGTGATTAATAATCCATCTTTCTCGTCATTTCAAGAGAAGGAAAAATTAATGTAGTGGCGCTCAAGAAAAATATGCACCAGTTGAGTACGTTCGTATTGCAATAATACTAATCACTGTAATGTATTCGATTTTTATAGGCTCTATTGTTTAGAAAATAATCCTCTGACCGCCGTAGGTTATTTAAATGGACTTTAGTTTATCAAAAATACCTGTACGTTCAATTAATCTTCGAGCATACTGAGAACCGGCATGAACTGTAGTTTGTCGATCTAATTAGATACATTTGAACAACAGACATTTGGAAAATATCTTTATTTTCTAAAGACACATTTTAAAAAATAATTGAATTTTCTATTATGCTATTCGTAATGTACTTTATTAAAACACGTTGACTTCATAATCCAGAGTGAAAACGAGGAAACCGAAGAAAAAGCTCACTTTTAGAAATTGTTTATATATCACGGCGGAAAAGGAAAAGGTGATTTGTGGAGTGCCTGTAGGAGTCCTCGCTTTTCACCACTGGAGCTATGGTTCAAATCTCGCCTGATACGAGAGTAAGTGGTGATGGGCAAAGAGGATTCGTGACATTTTTTACGCGGCCAGGCTGTGGCCCCTCCATTTCATTCCATCGTTCACTTTCGCTCCCATCGTTTTAAAATCATCTATCATAAAGATCATCCTTCTCCAGACAACGGCGTTAGGACTGAATAGCTGACATAGCCGGAGACGGACGGGTACGATAAAATGAAGAAAAACAAAGAATGAAGAAAAGGATAAAGACGAAAATGAGAAATGCAGACGGAATAGAGAGAAAGGTTTAATAAGATTAATGTAAAGTGTCGTGCCGTGAAACAAACAAAGACCAGCAATGTAATACACAAAATATTAACAACTCATAATTCAGAAAAATTATATCGTAGGGGTGCATTTCTGCCACATTTCTAACTTTTAAATGTTGCCAACCACGCCTGTTTCTTCATCGCTTACTTTATTCATATTTCCTCTATGTATAGTAAAGAGTGGGGTAGGATCTCTGGATGTCAATAAAACCTGCGCAGATTGTTGTCGTCCCTCGTACATCACAGACAGTTTTTATTGTTTTTGTCGATAAGCAAATACCAAAATAAAAGTAAACATTTAATCGAGAAGCTCGTTTGGCGGAGAGCGAACGCGGCGCCGCGCCTTTCGCCTAGCCGCGCTCCTCGCCTAGGCTCCCATTGCGCATGTCGGCCCGCGCCGCCCTCCCCAGCGCTCCTAGCTCACCTCTCCTCCTGCCGCCGCGCCGCCGCCGCGCCGCCGCCGCGCTGCTCCTCGGGCGGTCTGCGCGCCGCGGATTTGCGCGACCGGCCGCGTGTCCCCGCGCTGTACCCGCCGCGGCCGCCGTGCGCCCATCGCGCGCGCGTTCGACGGGGAGCCCCGGCTGCGCTGGCGCTGCGCCGCCACGCGTTGCCGCCCGCCCACCCGAGACGTCGGCCGCCTCGCTACCCCGCCAGCACGCCGTCACTTCGCCGCCGAGGCGTCACGCCGCGCCGTCGCACCGACGCGTCCTCACTCCGCAACGCCACCACACCGTCACTTCGCCGCAAAGGCGTCACGCCGCACCGCCACACCGCCGCGTCCTCACTCCGCAACGCCACCACACGGTCACTTCGCCGCCAAGGCGTCACGCCGCGCAGCCACACCGCCGCGTCCTCACTCCGCAACGCCATTACGCCAGCACACGGTCACTTCGCCGCCAAGGCGTCACGCCGCGCCGCCACACCGCCGCGTCCTCACTCCGCAACGCCATTACGCCACCACACGTCGCGTCGCACCGGTAGCGGTAGCTCAGGGCATCAACAGATGTCACTGCAGCGCCTCACTGCAGCGCCTCTGACCGGGAGGTCCTAGGTTCCAGGATTTTCGACACTAGCCTTTCAGCTAGGTCCAATTCAGTCGCTGTCTGGAGGAGAATTCTAGAGGCCGGCTGCTCTGATCAGTAGTTTTCCGTGGTTTCTCCGATCAACACCAGGCGAATGCCGGAGCAGTACCCTAACAAACGGGCCACGGACCGCGCGCGATCTGTCCTTCCTCTTCCTTGTCCTATCCTCTCCCCTTACACATACACTTACACTAACATGCACTACACTACCACATATTCCGGGAGATCGGTTGGGAACTTAGAGCTTGTCCCGGCTGGGGCGGTGCCCCGCTGGTGGGAGAGTCCTGGTTAGGGGGAAACCCCACTAGCCGACGGTAAGTCGGCGCCGGATCTAGCCATCCAGCGGGGGAAGATCACCGCCATATCCCGCGAAAAAACATGCACTACACTGACGGGACTAATGACCAAAGCAGTTGACGCGCCCGGAAACCCGAAAAAATCAATCAATCAATCCATCACGTCGCCACGCTCTCACCGGCTCGCCACTCCATCGCGTTGCCTAGCCACCATCCCGCCTCACCACCACGCCTCCACGCCAACACGCCGCCATTCTGCCAGCCCACCACCCCGCCACTCCTTCACGCCACCACGCCACACTTCCACTCCTTCCTGCCACACTGCAACATTACCACGCATCCACTTCCTCACGCCCCGCACCACCATTCTCCCACTCCACCAGTCCACACCACGCTCCATCTGGTCATGACTTCGTTCTCCCGCGCCACCGTTCCCTCTCGCCATAATTACTCCACACCGCCACATGGTAATGAGGCCACACTACTAGGCCAATTCACTGGCACAACACCACCCTGTCATTCCATGCTGCCATGCCGCCACACCATCAACCATCCAACAGCCCGGTCTCCACATTGCTATATCGCCGCAATGTCACCTCATACCGTGGCCCACCCCACTGAATAGTAGTACTTTGCTAATACCTCGAACTCGCTTATTTCACAAATTACAACATAATATAACGATAATATTCAGTAAGCTCTCGTACATGCAAAAAGACTTACGGTTGGTAAATAGCTCGTGCTGATTCCAAAATTGCATTAACATGATAGGAAACGGATGGTATAATGTTTCTCTCTACTTGCTGACGCCTGGACTGGTAGTTAAAAGTCGGACACGTTTGGTTATGGAAAAATGACCTATATTCACACATTGAAATTTTTTGCGTTACACATTTTTGGTATTTCTGCTGAGGATTCCGAGTAACTTGCTAGGAAATATTATGGTTTGGGTGCTTTTCTTTAAAATTCTACTGATTTATTGTAGTTTATTACATCTCATATTAAACTCATATTATATTTTGGACTGTACCAGAGAGAGCACATTCTTTCGTAAGAAAGTATAATTTTTTTTTAAGTGAAACATTATAGTTTATTAGTCTTAATTTTTCAAATATTATATGTGCTAATTAATGCATAAGTATTTATATATATTTGTATATTACACTTTTTTGGACTTTTATAATTTTTTTGTGATTTTACGCATAAACACAAAACAATAACTTCGCATACTTGATATAACAATTTATATCAAATTGTTTATCGTTGTAGTGAGTTATTGTTAACCTTTATGTGAATTTTAACAAGTCAATAATTCCGTAAGTGAGTAATATTTGTCTATTTTGCCCACTTTATGCTAAATAAATTCCCTTGTTTTATTTTGGATGGGACAAGAAACATCATTTCTAGCGAACGTTTCAAACCGGATGTATCTCATCACTTACGATGTGCGTTATGTTTCGTTTGCATTGCCTAATGGGCCAGTTCACTGCTCGCCCTGCTCCGTGTTGCGAACACTCCTAAAAACCTTGTGTTGGCGGGAACTGAAGCGAGGAAGTGGCGTGTAGCTACACGGTCGAGCCGGCATTTTTTGACGCTCCGTGGCCCTTGTCTTCTGAACGCTGGGGAACAGCCCCCGACAATTATCTTTTGTACACTCGGAGACTGCGGGTGAAGACGCGAGTTCACATCGAACGAAGGAGCCCAAATCACTCCGCTTTGTTTTAGTTAACGCTCTAGTTCTGTATGCTCTCTATGTTTCTCTCTTTCTGTGCGCCACTTCTTATTTCATCTCTCTTCTCCACCTTACTCTTTTTTAATTCACTTCTTATTGTGATCCTCTTTTTTCTTTCTCCCTACTTTCAGTTTTAACTTTCGTCTCTTTCAGTCTCACTCTCTCTGTCACTCACTCGCTCCCCCTCTCTTATTCCTCTTCTTCTTACTTAATCGATTCTTCCTCCCGCTTTGTTGTACTGTGAATAATTTATTTGTATTTTTTCGATTTCATTTTTTATTCTTTCCCACGTATCTTCTTTCTTTTTACTTGTTTTATATCCTACTCGAATTCCATTTCTCAGTTGTTGTTTTTTTGCCTTGCAACTGGATATCTGTGTCTATTGCTTTTACATCATTCGTTCTAACTCGCGCAACACGGTGAGTAGGATCTCTACCACTACTCCACTACTATGGGAGAGCCAAGTTCATGAATTGCTGGTAGTACTTTCGACGATAACGTGATTGGAAAAAGGTACATAAGTCGATAATGATCACCGCTTCCGGTCCTTGTGGTAGAAACGAGAGAAGAATGTTTAGGTGTCTTGTTCTTTTTTGATGTAACTGCTTAGACACTCGATTTTAGAGGCGGAGAAATTACTAGCAGTCTCAAACGAAACATCTGGCCGAACGATTTGGACACACGGTATTTGAAGCCGAATAGGATATAATTTCTGTACACTGAACTCTATATGTTCACATAAATGATGAATTCTGTAAGTGTTCGTATTGTCTACAGATGGGCAATATAACCACATATCAATTTTTATAGCAATTTTTGTAGCATTTCTTCCTCTTATTTATTCACCCTTAGCAAAATTAAATTAATTATTATTCAGTTCAGAAATCTATTTTGATATGTTCTAGTAAATAATAAATAAACACTGCCCATTAAGTAGTAAAAATAGAATGGAAGCATCGTGTTCTTTATTAAGGCTATTTTTAAGCCTTCAAACCAGGGGGTTAAGGTGAGTTTTATAAAGAAAAAGGAACTGAATTTAATTAAAAAATCAATATGTGTATTCAATGTATTTAAAATAAAATCACATTCTTCATTTTAGACGTAGGTCTGTATTAAAGCGACTAACTACAAAGATAAGAAAAAACATTTTTAGCTACTAACCTGTAATGTTTCATGCTAATAAATGTTAAGAGTGAAGTCAACATTTGAATAAATCTCTCGTTTCCCAAATCTTGAATCTAAGTCTGAAAGTTAAATATGTACAAACAAGTCTCTGGACGCAGCAGACACCTATAATTGTGAACTTTGTATTCTTCTACAAAGTTAAATAGAATGTAATTGTGACTTAATTGCAACGGAACTTGGTTATTTTGTCAGTATATCTAGGAGATCAGTCCTCCATCTGAGGCCTTCAGCGCGACAAAAGATGTTCATCAACATTTAAAGTAACGTAACTCAGACTTAGGGGAAAAAATTGTCTCAACCAGGTTGCCTCTTCTTTGGCGACCATCGTCGCTAAAGAAAACACAGGTAGGACAGTATTGCAATGGCATGCTTTCATAGCCACCTTTACTGACTTTTCTCATTCCCGAGTACTGTCATTCGTTTTATTCTCTACCATGGAAAGCAAGAAAATGAGCAGTTATATCTTAAACATGATCGAAGCAAGTACACTACAATGGAGACGGCGAATGAAATCCAAGTCCATCGCAATGATTCTAACGTAATTTCCGATACTCTGACTAGCATTCACTCACTCTATTCTTATATACAAAAGTTCTATGAAAGTTATCTACTGCAACTTGGAACCATAATATTTCCCCTGAGGGCGTTACCAACCACAAATTCTTCATTGAAATTAAAACCAATAGTGTTTAAGTATACGTACAAAATGCCCCAATCAGAGTGGTGTATCTCAAAAAGTTTATCGCTTTTTCTATCCGATTTTTTTCGCTTCTCCCTATGGACTAATCATACTAATCACTACTAATAGCTAATCATAAATAGTGACTCATCCATCTTAGGAGGCGATATACATCGATCGCTATGTCGATGTCCAATAAACCGCGTATATACTATAATATTACGTCTTTGGCTACAGCTTTCAGTTATTTTCAACATTTGGCGCAACTCTGTTCGACATAATTTCATTCGTGGAATACTCCTATGAAATACCACTCGTGCTTTGGAAATCAATCCCCTTCAGATAAATCGCTTCGCGAGTCGAGGATTTATCGACAAATTCCAAAGCACTCGTGTTACCTATGCGTTACCTATGATTAATATAATTTAAGAACATCAAGAGAATTGAAAAAATACTAAGCAAAATTCTTCGAATCGTAATTTTTGTAGTCATTCAACCCATCCCATTCTCGGTTTTGTATTCTCAAACATACTTTCACGAACCATATTTTTCATGTCTTTGTAAATAGATTTTTATTCAGAATTTTAAACACGATTTCAACTACGAAATAATAGTAGCCCAATTTTCTCGTATTCCGCAGGATTCTTGTACCACTTTTTCTACGCATGTAGATTTTTATTAATGATCTTTTATAGCATTCATTTATTGTATGTTCCACTGAATTCAGTTTTAGGCGTTCTAACAACACTTCACTGCATTAAGTTATGATTTATCACTCTCTTTTTTTCGTAATACAGCCTTGAATGGGTTTTGCCGTACTGCACAATTCTCCGCTTTGTTTAATCTTCAATTACATTTCTCCAATTTTTTAACTTCAACGCAATTAAATCTTCTTTCAATCCTTGTCGGCCTTCGGTTCCAGAGTTTATTATTCTGAATGTTTTGGTAGTTTCTCTTCCACCTCTCTTACAACACGCCCAGACATTCTTGGTAAATAAAATTTTACGATTCTCTCAACGGGAATTTCTTTTATTATCTGATTTAGAATCACGAACAATTGGTAATGGATATCTAAGGTTTTTCGCCCTAGATGCAATATGTATATTTTAGGCAAAAAGTTAAACATGTTCTTATCAGATGCAACAGTTCCTCATTACCGCCAGTAGTCAATAGCGCAGAAATAGGGCAGTGCAGGAGTCCCTTTTGCCATGGCATAACATGATTTTTTCAACAGTGTACAATGATGCAGTAGCATTCTCGAGCATAATTTAATAATTGTGCACTTGAATTTCCACATATTAATAAGACTTTGATTTACTTTCATCAATGCTAATTATACTATTTTAAATATTATTTATGTAGCACAAAATATAAAATGGGAAGTTAGATCCACTCCACAACGAAATAACAACCAACCCTCTCGAAATTTTGAACTCCCAACACAAAATTATTTTAATCAGTTGTGAAATTCAGTACCACACTTCATTTCCAAAGATCGAATCGCGCGCAATGTTTTTGCAATTATTGAGATCTAAATGCCCAAGTGTAAACATTACCCCGGTTAACCATTTGTAATCTGTGACTACAGCAACAATCGTAACAAAAGCGAAAGCTAAGTCCGCTCCACAAGGACGCGATCGCCAACCCGCCCGCGGCGTCAGCTGTTCCCGGCGCGACGCGTCGTCTGCGAGCCGTCTGCACTCCCGCTAATCCCGCACGAGGCGGCGCAAGGGCTGGCGAGGGCGCAGGCTCCTCGCACGTGCACAGCCCCGCCCCCTCCGCCTCAGCCCTCTGCGTCTTTGACTCCCGGCCCCACCGCTCCCTACCCCTCCTCGATTTGCCCCCATCTCCCAAGCCCCTCCTCCCGCCCTCGCTCCGCCACCCCCTCTGCCACTCAAATCCGCTGTCCACTCCGCCGCCCGCTCCCGCCGCCCACTCCGCCGCCCACTCCGCCACCCACTCCGCCGCCCACTCCGTCGCCCACTCCGCCGCCCACCCGCCGCCCACTCCGCCGCCCACTCCGCCGCCCACTCCGCCGCCACTCCGCCGCCCACTCCGCCGCCCACTCCGCCACCCACTCCGCCGCCCACTCCGCCGCCCACTCCGCCGCCGCCCACTCCGCCGCCCACTCCGCCGCCCACTCCGCCGCCCACTCCGCCGCCCACTCCCCTCCCTCTGTCCCCCTCCCCCGCACGCCTCCGGCGCCCCGCGCGGCGCGTCGACCCACCAAGCCACCCGCACGGCGGCCCATCGTGCCCTACCTTGACACGTCACAAGGACGTAAGAGGGGCCTTTTTACTTCTCTTTTTGCTGTCTCGGGTGGCTCACTTAACTTCGCGCACCGGAAATTGTCTTGTTGAACGGCATCCCAGCCCGCGGAGCGTAGCCGCTGCCGCCGCCATCGCCCACGATCTTCCGCCGCTCCAGGCGCGGGAGGGGGCACTAAATCCGTGATCCTCTTACGCTCCTAGCCGGTACTTCCGTTTGTGTGTTTTTTAGTTTGCTATGTTTTACACTTTTCCACATCATTCATCATCGCCATCGTCCTATCGTAACACCTAATGTAAGATGAGCACCTCACTATTCACTCAGAAACCGCCCCATTATCGTTAATGTTCTCGTCACCATTATTATCATATATTTATCGCATCGTTTTCGATACTGGATATATGCTGAATTCCAAATCCAGGGAATAGCTAAATGTAGAGAAACTAATAAAAATACCCATGTTTTCCATAGTTTATTTTTATAGATCTCCAATTAAATTTCCCTCAAAGACTAATCTAGTGATCGTTTAATTTACCCCTATTAGAGATATTTTATTATCGCCCTAAAATTGTCAATATGTAATCAATGTTACATTCTGTGGCGCACTGACGAGAGCACGAAGGCGTAGGTGCCTTAACCTCCGCCGCCAGAAACGTGTTTATTTATTTTCAATACATTTAAAATCTCGTTTGCGTACGTTATAAATGTCTGTCACTTTATAAATAAAAATTATTGTAAGATTTAACATAAATGCAAAATTCTTTCTAGTCAAAATGTTCACTGGACCATAGCCCTCCAGCCCGCCCTTTTTGAAAAATCATTGCCCCTCTGATTGCAATGAATTTACTAGATAAATTCAATCACTTGTACTGCAGAACAGGTACCCGTGGCAGTTGAGGTTCCAGGAAGGAGACGGCGGCTATAAAGACTGTGGTGAAGGCGAAGTCCAAGACGGTTAACGAAAGCGAAGGTTGAAGACGGAGGCGCAGGCGGTGGAGGAGATGGACACGAAGGTGGAGTCGGCGAGAAAAGTAAAAACCGCGGCTGAAGCAATTGAGTAGACGGAGACAAAAGTGACCCGAGACGAACGGAGGCGGAGGCAAAGGCAGAAGGAGAGACAATGGTGGAGTGTGAGTTTGTGAGTGTGTGTTTGTGTGTGTGAAAGAGAGAGAGAGTGTTACTGTTACGGACGCATCGACATCCTTGATAATTAGTCTCGTGAATGAAATGTATGTTATAGCCGGGAGGTGGCAATATTCTCCGCTGAATCGTGAAATCCAGCTCCGACCTACACGACGGCCTGCAGAGTTCCCCAACCTGCAGGTATCTCCCCAAGCGGGACACGGGCAAACTTTAAATTTCCATCTGATGTATCGGCGTGCGCAGAAGTGTGGTGTATGTTCACTGTGTGTGGAGAAGTCAGTGGACACGAAGTGCAGTGCGCAAGGGAACAGGAGGTGCAAGGATTAGGAAATGAAGTTCACGCGCGATCCGTGGCCCGTTTGTCAGGTCACTGCTTCCGCGTTGATCGGAGAAACCATGGAAAACTACCGATCACAGCAGTCTGTCAATGGAGTTCTCCTCCAGACAGTGGCCGAATTCGACGTAGCTCTAGGCAGGGGTGGAGACGGAGTCAATGAGGGCGTGAGTCCTAAAACCTTTCTGCTTCGCGGCACTCTGTTTTGTTATGAGAACATTCCGGTCCACCGATGGAGTACACGGACGAACGGAGTCTGACGAATAATTTTAATTGGTCAGTTTGTAATACAAATGTGTAATCTTTAAGTCTCAACGTTAATAAATGACATAAATAATATATTTAATACTCAACGCTTGATTTGTCTTCAATGTTCCTTATAACATTATTTTAAGGAGTTCAAAATTCGAACAAGGAAACAAAATTCAGATCTTGGGAAATTTTTCTTTTGTAACAGAACAATTAAAGATTGGAACAGTTTACCCGCAGCAATTTTCAAAGCTTTTTCTCTAAGTGTTCGAAGTTTTAGAAATAAGTTAGAACAATATGATAGTAATAGACATTAAATGAGTAAGTGCTGTGAAGTGCGGTGAAGTGCTGTGAAGTGCTGGTCAGTGTAATTCAAAGCAAAAACAGTGTACTGTAGTGTAGTATAGTGTTGTGCAGTGCAGTGCAGTGTAGTGCAGTTAATTGTAGTGAAGGCGATCAATGAATTAAAAAAATTTAGCCAATATTTATGTAGCTTGTATTAAATTTTAGCATCACCGACATACAATTATTATATATCATGACAGAGTTGAAATTTTTGTTATAATACTTAATATTAGTGATAGTATGATTATTGTATGTTCGGCTTGTACTGTACTCCTTTATTATTATTGTTATTATTATTAATATTGTTATTGTTATTAGTATTGTTATTATTATTGACATTATTATTGTAATTATTGTTATTTAACTGCCACCGGGACATACCCAATTGCAATTCAAATAAAATGTAAATGTAAAAACGTGATAAACTGAAGCAAGTACGTATTTCAAATTATAGTAATAAAAATAATATTCTAAAAAGTTTCGCGACACGACACGCATATCTTTTCAACACATTCTTTGGGAAGCACAGGCGTACGGGCTGCGCTATGGCTAAAAGCAGCGGCCAAGACGCAGAAATGGAAACGGAGGCTTCGTTGGTGGAGGAGACTGTGACGAGTGCGGCGGCGGCCACTGTAGTAGCCGGCGGGCATCGCGCACACCTCGGGCGCCGCACTTCCGTTCGCCACCTTCCGGTGAGGCTTCGAGGAGGGGAAGGGTGGGGGCGGGGGCATCTGGAGTGAGCAGGGTGTCGCGGGAGGGGGGATGGATGCGAGCGCATGAATGAAGTCGGAGAGAAGAAGGGAGATGTATTTTCGTGGAGAGGGCGACCACACTAAACACGTTTTACAAGTACATGAAACAGTAAATACATAAAATGAAAAAAAGCTGTATAAAAAATCAGATAAAAAACATGCGCTACTGTAGTCAGTGGTACCAAGTCCATTAATTCCAGTGTCTGTGTGCGAAGGAATAATTTGATGTATCTAACAGAAAGGAAGTGCAGTAGATACGCTGTCGTCTCGACATTTCGCATGTCCCACACGTCTAGTATTCCGACACACCAAACACCGGCCGCGTGATATTTTATGACACTGCCTGTCAATATACGAGAGAGAGGGTTGGATTTATATAAGTTCATCATTTTTAAGAAAAGCTGTTCGGGGGTACATTGAAGTCGACATTAAATCGAATGAAGAACAAGAGGTTTGTCTTCGGAATTCATTGAGAGGAAATTGCATTGAATTCCCTGGGTTGGTTGTTTAGCTCTTGTTGATGCAATGACACCTGGTTCTGCCGTCAGCTAACTGGTTTTGTTAGTTGTTCCCTGGAAGCCAGTACCGAATGCAAAACTTTATTTTACTGCACATTCTCAGAGTTGGAATAATGTAATTCCAGTTTTAATTCATATTCATGAATTGTCGATGCTAATCCGACGCTGACGAAAGATATTGTACGTGACTGAGCTTCGCGAGTACATGAGACAGTCGTGTACGTTTTTTATGTAATAAACATATTCGTGGCATATACATGTTTCCCTATCGAAGCAAATTTCAGATATGCCATTATGATTTTGGCATGTCGTAAATCACCCACGAGTAATGGCGAGAGTTGTCAATTAATAAGCTGCCTTAAGCCAATCCTAGAATATAAACAGAATTCTGAACTAGTTGTGCTATAGCGGTACACACTTCTCGTATTATTTGTATCGAGATTATTAATTGTAACCTAAATTTATATATTGCTCATATGCGATTTCAGCTATCACTTGAAAACTCGAGCAACATGGTAATCAAAATTACAAGAAAACTATTTTGTATAGAGAACCTAAATTGATTTTAAGATCTAATATAGAAAAATGGTTTGCATTAAAAAAGCATACCCTCTTCTTTTTACTTTTTCATATTGTATTATGTAGTATAGAGAAAGTATTGTAACGCTGCAGTTGCCAGTTCTTCGACAGAAATCCCTGTTTTCTAATTTTTTGTTACCGAAAAAAGTCAGTTTGCTTTCTCCTCTATGAAGTAATTTGCTTTCTAGAAGAGGTATTGTAGTCATATTTGCACATTGTGTAAGTCTTTGATACCAGAAAAGTGTTTTCCTGCAAAAGTCTGTCCTTCCTCTGTGGACAACACTTTCCATTAAGCCGTTCATAGGATTTTCTCCACAATGAATGTTCTCCAATCGATGGAGCCGATCCATAAACCCTGAGAATTTGAAATGTATATATTTATATTTTCAAAATACTTGGAATAAAGACCCTAGGATATTTTCAAAATATTCTTAAAAATAGTCCAAATCTTTCTTTAATTTTTATTACTCTAGTAGAGCTATGTTTCATTATAAATGGTGCAGGTTTGATTCGTTCCAATTTAGGTGCTGATGTTCTCAGAGTGACAGGCAGATTCACTGACGGACTGACGAAGGACAGACGGACGGGCGGACAAACAGACTGATGGTCTGACGGACAGACTGGCTGGCTGACTGACTCCAGAAATACTTTGAATCATCAGGGACCTCAAACACCTGTATATCAGGCAAATTCTCAATATCGATCGATTTTTTCAGCATTGCATAACATATACGAAGTTATCTTTACTACGTTTATGAGAAGGTAAGAATTAAAGGATATTGGAGAGGGAGACAACGCTGGACAATTATCACTAAGAAATCTAGTAAAATTATTTGCCTCAAAGCTCTAAAAACGATTCTTCATTTCATATAATTAGTAGTGAACAGTTAATAATCCCACATCTTCCTTTGAACATCTGAAAGGTCGAATAGGTAGACGTGGGTGTTTCGTGTTATTGATATGGTAGTATTGTGAGGTCATCTGATGGCAATTGTTAATTTCGTTTCTTATTGAAAAACTTTTTGACTGTAAGACTTTTACAAGGAATACTTTTTGATTGTGTTCTTGCAAATCCTCATTACGTTCAATCAACAATACTTACGTTCTTATTCTTAGGTAATAAACATAATTTTAATATTATATTTCTTTCCTTGTAGTCAGTGTTTCCGTTGATTTACTGTAGGCCCTGCACCGTGTTTTTAGAAATGATAATGTTTTTAAGTTAGTTATATTTTATTTTCCTCAGATGCTCATATTCTTTCCACCCTTTTTCTATACAGTGTAAAAGATCAGCAAAGTCCCCTCTGCTACGAGTCTTATTATTTGTTTGGTAAATGATAGTAGATCCTTTTTACAATCCCTTTGTATTTGGTTTCATCATCAATAAGCTTGTAAATAATTGCGTTTAATTTCCATATTTACGTTTTACGTAATGATTTATTAAAATATGGTTAATTTTATTATCTTGCATATTGAAAAGTATTGTAAGGAGTGTTTGAAAGGTTTCATTTTCTGCAACCTGTATTTGAGCAATCACTGTCTCAATTTCATTAAATTTGGTTACGAAAATCAAATAACATGTTTAAGAATCATATGTTTCTTACATTTTAAACTGTAATGAATGATAGTTTGTCTCAAAGGTAACAAATTTTGTTGCTTTCCGTATGAAGTATTTCAATAGAAATATATTTTTTACGTCGCAGTTAAAGTATTAAATAAACAACGAATATTCAATCACAGGAAACGTATGTGAGTTAATGACGACTTGATGTGATTCATAATGGATAATTTCACGTGCCGTGGAATCATTATTTTATTATATGAGCAATTCTATGAAGTCCAGATTAGGTTTTCAAAAATATAAATAAATTGAGAACTTTAGGAAAGGACATTTGGAAGAGATCTAGAAACGTATTTCTTTTTAAATACAAAATTCGGCATTTTAAGGGAAATACTGCAGGCAGGGATGAATGTAAAAAAATTATAGAAGAGATAGGATTATTGGTCGTTGGTTCGGTCACATTAGGAAATGACTGAAGAAACAATCCCGAAGAAGGCTCAATTTGAAAAATTGAGCTTAAAGGGAAGAGGTGAAGAGAGAAATTTTTTCATACATAGTTGGATAGCGTCATTGAAATCCTGTCGAGCGATGCTACAACAGCGCATAGTGTATCATATTATAAGCAACGCTTTCGTAATATTATAAAGCAGCAACATATATCTTACGAATCAACCATCTCTTAGAAAAAAGTTTTCTTCAAATGGAGCGCGAGAAACGTAGAAGGAGAATCGAAAACATATTTATCTTTAACTTTTTTAATTCAAAATTTGAATGAAAATGGAACTTCTACTATTGAATGTAGCGTGCTATATCCTTACAAAAATGAAGAAAAAATGTTTGACTCAGATATTTAAACCACGCGCCGGCCTTTCCGAAGTGTAGACTACAACCAAACGATCTCGACCGACAGGTACCTCGATCATATAAAAAGTATTGACGTAAAAAGGAAGGTAAACATTTACAGTAAAACTTTTGAGATTTCGAGAAATTTCTTAAGAGATCAATCGAAGTATTTGTGTCCATAAAAATGTTTAAAGTTATTAAATACACCTCTAATATAAATATATATAAAAAAATTGATGTAAAAAAATTGTGAAATTTTTGAAAAAGTTAAATTTTTAATGAAAGTAGTTCTTATGGCAAATGATTAAAAGCATTGTGGTCTAACAATATGAAAAGTGAAAGGAAAGGAGTGGTGCTACAATAGCACGTACTTTCTCGCTTACAAGAATGGAAACGTTTGAAGTTGACGTTTACGAAGATTGTGTTAGCTGAGAAAAATTAACTTGTAAATAGGTGTTCTAGTTGTGTTATTAACATTTATCTTGGATTGAGGAAAACCACGGTTTCGTAAAATGAAAAGTCATTAATTTAAAGATAAGAGTATTGGTACGTTGCAATATCACGCAGTAATGTTTAAAACAAAGAGATTTTCATTCCTCTTCTCACGAAAGAAATGATAAAACCGTTCATTAAAGAACATGATTCGAAGGCGATGCTCATAATGAATAGCAGTTTCAAAGACTTTGACCAATCAGATTAAACAAAGAAGATAAAGTGTCGTAGGAGAAGAACTTTTGCATTTGCGCATATTATATAGAAAATATACGTCGACAAATATAAGCCTCACAAGTGTATAACACTGTGAAATGCGAGTAAATTTTTTATATGCACATAATCACACATTTTCCGAGAGATGTTATCCCCGTCCTAAATATGTTCAGGAATGTTGGCTCAGCATCATGAAGATACTGTTCCCACGATACGAAATTTTGTTGGGGAAACGATGTTATTTGTCCTCCTCCACACAATTCTGAGAAAACGAGTTCTTATTTTTTAAGAAGAATAAGACTAACATGTAATTGAAGACTGTGAATTGTACACAACGGTAAAGTGTTTAAATAATAATAAATTATTTACCTAATACATTTTCCTTGCAGACAGAGAGAAATAAGTCATTAATAGAAGCCTATTTTACTATAAACAAACTTTGCAAACATTCTTCACGATTGGAAAACTAAACGACACCTCTATGAATCAATATAAAATCGAACTCTCAGATTGAATTCGCCTCATCACGGCATATACACACACCGATGACTCATAATGGTATCACTGAGTTTTTTCAGTCTCGTCGTCATAAAAATCATAACTATTTATTCAAAATCACAACTCTGGTTACAAATCGAATACCCCTAACGATGAAAAACAAATATATAATAAGAAAATATAATTTGATGTACAAATACCACGGGCAAGTATAGAGGTAGACCTCAATTAATGAAGTTTTGCACTCGCAGTAATATTTTATTAAAAGTATTACTGCCAATGTACATACAACATTGTATCTGCATGTGCTTTACAGGATAATATGCGAATTTTCTAGATATTACTTTAATACAGTAATTAAATACAGCACTAATAAATAGTTTATTTTTTATGTATCACACTTTTTAACTTCGCACGTTCTATCGCCCCTTAGTTTGGTTAGCCTTTGGAAGATAGGCCAAAATATACGGAGAAATTTCCGCCATAAGCAATTGAAGTATCTGCTTGAAATGTTGGTTGAATCATCACTTAAAACTCCCCTACCATTTGTTAAACGTTTTTCGTTGTTAAAACAAATTACTCTTTTGATCTGAGATGTGTAGTCATATCTCAGAACAGTTTAAAAATGTTTCTGTAAACAACAATTCTTGTCTTAACGGCGAAAATCCCATTTAGAGATGAAACGCCATTCTACACAAAACACAATCCCATACTCCCACAATGGAAATCTCTGGTTACATCTAGACTTACAATTGTATTGCACAGAGCATAACTTCCCTCGGTGAGGGCCAGCACCTGTACCTGACTAGTATCAAACTGACATGTCTTTATTATAGAAAACTATATCGGAACAAATCAGAAGTAACTATTGTGAGCAACTTTTCTTAGCGGTCAATTTGGTAGTTTTACTTCACACATTCTTGACTATAAAAAAACACTGACAATCTGGAAGTAGGGTATGCTGAAATCTCAAAATCGCAGTATGTGTCATTATTGTTACGAAGAAACGACTTCTTGCAAAGCCGTCCTCTTTTTCATTTTTCTGTCGTCGTTGCCACTGCAGCCCCGCCTCCTCCTCCTCGGTCGTAGCCATCCGCGCCGCTTACTGTTCCTAGAAAACGTTCCATTCTGCCAAGTGGGCTGGCTTGAGATCGCCGAGCGAAACCCACAACAAACAAGATGCTGGGAGAGGTGACGGCCGATCTCGCTATTGTGCTCTGCCTCTTTGGAAACACGTTGTAAAATACCTTCTACGAGGCGCCAGCTTCCGCTGGCCGTACAGAAACCTCATTGGACAAGCGCTCAATCGAGAGTCTGTTGGTCGCATTTCTAGTTAAAGAGAACTTGGCTTAAAGAGCGAAGATACCCTTTATTTAAAATACACATCTGCTTTGTAAATGTTAGCTACATTATTTATTTTACATTGATTACAAGCATTACTCAATTAATATTTTGATTAAATTTACATAATTTCTAAAATAATTGTATAACGTAAACCTTGCGATATTCTAAGAATTAATAATTAATGTACACCTAATTTAGCGATATTTATCTATTGCATGAACATTCATTTAACTATAAGCGTGAGACAAACCCAAAAATTACATAATCTCTTATTTGGAATCAAATGAGTTGTAGGTATGTTTCACAGGTGAAAGCTGTGCCGCCTTGTTTTAGAAAAATTCCAATTATTTTCAACACAGCCTCATGAATGTGAGGAAAAACAAACAAATGGATTCCAGATTTTGGGTAGAGTAGTGTATGTACGGTCGCAATATATAAAGGCCTGTATTTTGCATGAAGAAATGAGGAATTGATGTCCATTGGGTCTGAAGGGGAGAATCATCAAATAGTTCCTGCTCATTTATGCGCATCTTTTACATTTATGAGCATCAAAATAATACGTAGTTTCTTCGCGCACATGCGCCACTTCAACAGTGCAATCTCATATCTGCAAACCTCATGTATCTCAATTTCATGGTTCAAGTGCTTTCTTTCTTTCTTTCTTTCTTTCTTTCTTTCTTTCTTTCTTTCTTTCTTTCTTTCTTTCTTTCTTTCTTTCTTTCTTTCTTTCTTTCTTTCCTTTCTTTCTTTCTTTCTTTCTTTCTTTCTTTCTTTCTTTCTTTCTTTCTTTCTTTCTTTCTTTCTTTCTTTCTTTTTTTCTCTCTTTCTTTCTTTCTTTCTTTCTTTCTTTCTTTCTTTCTTTCTTTTTCTTTCTTTTTCTTTTTCTTTCTTTTTTCTTTCTATTTTTCTTTCTATTTTTGTCTCTTTCTCACTCACTCACTCATTCTCTCACGCTCTCTCGCTTTCCCTCTCTCTCGCTCGCTCCCCCCCTCTCTCTCACTCGCTCTCTCTCACTCTTTCTCTCACGCACGCACACGCACACACACGCACGCGCGCACACACACATGCACGCACACACTCACATACACACACACACACACGTCTTGCACTCGGAGCTCCCTTGGGAAAATTGGAACGGACGCGCGAAGTGCAAAAGGAAGACTTTTTTAGCGTGCGTCAATGAATATAAATGAGAAATAACAATAATCAGTGTGTTCTGTTGCTTGGGCGTTCGTTCTTTTTCATTGTGTGCGATTCGGGTGGATTCCAGGCTCAAAGGGACTTATGTCCTGCCCCTCTCCCCTTCCCGCCCCTATTGGGCTCCCCTTAGTAGCCACTCGAACCGCCGCTCCGCGCCGCTCTGATTTCTGACGGACCCCCCTTTTTATGGCGGAATTGTACTCGGCCGTTCATCAAGTTCTCTCTGATACACTATCCGAAACGTTTAGCTAAAGCTTCAGTAAGTGGAATATACTCCCCAAATTACCCGTATGGTTTCTCGTGTTCTAATATTTCTTGTTACTCTAGCTCCTCAGTAGTGGCTATAAAGACGGAAGTTTAGAGGGAAGCGATCGCGATTTCTCTGAAGGTTAAGTATTTTATTTCACTTTATTTTAAAGATACATACTTCGTGAGGCCATTTCTATCAAAACCGGCTCATCACATTATTTACCCAATTTCACTTTCTTTCATTTTGCTACATTTAGAAGAAGTAATTTACTGCATTCTATTTAAAAAGTTGTGTTGGTTGCATGCTGGTTGGTGCTGTAATGAAAAAGCTCTGGGATAATATTATACATCATCCTTTGTGTCCCTCATATTATATTTAGTGAAAAGTGTATCTTAAGAATTTTGTATATATTCATTCATTTAACAGCAAACAATAGTTAAAAACTGTATATGACGTATGAGTGGAGAGATGCTATGCATGTTTTCTTGAACACTGGATTATCTGCAAAAATTCTGGAGATATGCGAGTGGAAAAGCTTAGGTGATTCGCCATGTATATAACTATATACCATTATACCATTTACTATATTCTTAATTACATAACATTTATAATTATACTTCATTAATACATGTGTATTTAAACTATGTTGTTTGATATTCCACGATTTTTGCAATAAACAGTTCTCTCATACAGACCTCCTCATACAGACGTCTACTCATTGCTATTAAAAAGAGAGATTCCTTTTCTTTCAGAAGTTTAACAATAATATGTTTTTGAATTTACAGTTGAAAATGAAATAATCAATTACAATTCTTTGAAGTACTTACACGCTCAGAATGCTCTAAACTCCTTGTTATCAATATAGGCAACGTAATTTCGCAAGAACATAGTTCTACAATGCTCCAAGGCTTCCAGTCGAGCGAGCCCTCTCAATCAGCTCTCTTACGTCGACTGCGTGTAGCACCAAAGCACTCCACAGCGCCCCGGGACTCGCCCTCCGGGCAGCGAACTGTTGACTTCGGACTGTGAACATGGCTCGCCGCCGGGCACATCTCCTCTCAGCCTCTCTGTCGTGCCTCCGGCGACACTCTCCTCTTTCTTGTTCTTTCGATGGCGACGAATTCGCGTAACGTACTTTTCCAAGTGTTCCGAGAAGTCCGGTGTTGTTTGCCTCCCGGGTTATAGATAACAGTGGATCTAGACTTTCGAACCCGTAAAAGTCGCAATTTTCTGGAACAAAAAACAAAATCGCATGAAAATTGTAGTTCCAATTTTTTTTAACATTCTTAGAATATTCATTATGGGCTTTCTGACACCCCTTATCATTACGAATATTGCCATTTCTTATTTGTTGTCCGTCCGAGGTTTCGATAGTTGTAGATCTTACGGGCGTTCCCGTTATGACCCTCCGTTTTAAGATTCCCAACTGTTTCAAGTAACTAATTAGTACGTAATTGTTTTAGACAATATTTATTTTTACAATTAAGTAACATACTACACATTGAAAAACTATAAAAAAATATTATTAAAATCAAATATTCGATTTAGTTGTATAGGAAGAGAAAAATCGGTTGTTGGAACAGTAACAAACTTTTTTTAATTTCTGTTTTTGTCAAAAACAATTACAAACTGTGTGTGACATGCTACGGGGAGAAGTGAACTCTGTGTACGTTTTCATAATTCTGTGACCCCTGCCCTAAGCCATATACTACTTGAATTTTGAATACAGAAAGAAATGAGCGTTTTTTGTAAGGATTTTTAACAAAAATATTCGGTCCAATGTAATAAAATTTATTTTCAAGGGCAAATCATCTATAAATTTGAGCTCTTATCCCTCATCATGTCGTTCGTGAAGGAATAATATTTCCTGCTGCGATATCATGAACGATAATTTGAATAACTATATTTCGCACTGAATTCTAGAAGATGTGCATAATTGTGCAATTCTAGAAGATGTGCAATTCTATTGATGTACCAACTTCGTGTTAAATTAGCTTTAATATTTTATTATCAGAAAGGTCAAAACAACATTGAGTATTAAATTATTCATTAACTTAACTTGTAGACGGCATATATCTATATTACTAATTTGCAATGCGCGCAGAAATTGAGAGGAAACTAAGCTCGCTCTCTAGCTATGTGAAAGGTGTCGTTAGATAGCATACGTGGCTCTCGGGGGGAAAATACAAAAACATTTATATTACTAATTTCTGTGTGTAGAAATTGAAAGAAAAGAGAGAGTACAGAGGATACCGTATAACGGTGTATCTTTTTTATTGTTTTTGAGCAGTGTGTGTGCTCCTTTTATAAAAACATTTTTTATCCTATTTTATTTTTCATCAAAAATAGTTAAAAACTGTGTGTGGCGGGCTACGGGGACAAGTGAATTCCGTGCATGTTTTCATAATTCTGTGATGCCTACCCTAAGGAATACAAGATAATATATTAGTTGAATTTTGAATACAGAAAGAAAACGGGCGTTTTTTGCAAGGATTGTTTACAAAACATTCGCTCCGATGTGATAAAATCTATTTTCAAGGGTAAATCAGCTATAGACTTGGACTCTTATCGCTCATCATTTTCTTTGTCAAGGACTAATACTTTCTGCCAAGACAACACGAAAAATGATTACTTGAATAATTATATTTCCCACTGAATTCTAGAAGACGTGCACAGATAATGAAGTTACATTTAAGTCCAGAAGCAAAACAAGGGGCCATCTCAGCATTTGCTCAAGGATCGAAGGACGAAAAACCAGATCGAGATGGGGGTTATTGACCCAGAATCTGCGAAACAATACTTGTTACAGGTTGTTTAAAATTATACAGTCCAAATTGTAAATAGTACATTAAATATCACTGTTAACTAATTAATGCTTCTTTCCTTTTGATGCTCAGTATTGTCTCTAATTGTATAGAAACAGTTACGCAGCAGAAACGATTTTACTTGGGATTTTCTATGGAGTTTAATCGTTTAATGCCATCTGACAAAGTGTTGTAAAGTAATGTACTACATGTATTGTGTATGAATATTTTGTAGTGAGCAGTTGATCCTGTCACCTGATGAATATGATTTCTACGTCGATAGTTATAGACTGACTTGACTTGGCTATAGACTTGGCTGAATATATATTCCTGACATTAAGTAAGTCATTTTTGACGAAAACCACTGATTCGTAAATCAACAGACAAGGTAATGGTAAAATTCCTAAATGAATAAAGAGAGGCTTACAAAATTCACGTGGGTGGGATTTGCTTATTATTCGTACAATTCTTTTTTGTAATCTAAACATCTGGGAGCTATAAGATATATTTCCCCAGAATATTATGCCATATCTCAGGCATCAATGAACATTTGCGAAACATACATAACGAGCAGTATAAAGGCTGAATGAATTTGAAAGAATTCTGAACGCGTAGCATCATAAAAATTTAATTTTGTGTTCAATTCATTTAAATGGACGTTCCATTGACTGAATTAAGAGACCTAAAAATTGTATTACCTTAACATCAGTCAATGTTACACCGTTAATTTTCAATTGAGTACATAATTGTTTATTTGAAATGGAAAAATGCATTGAAACCGTTTTCTTTTTATTTACTATTAATTTGTTATTATGGAACCAATTTGAAACATCTCATATTGTTCTATCTACGATTTTTTATTGCAAAGAATGTTCGTATCATCCGCAAAGAGGACTGTTCTTCCATTTCGAATCGTCAAGGGCATATCGTTTACGTACAGTAGGAAGAGAATATGGCCTAAAATCGATCCCTGTGGGACTCCATGTGCAATTGGCAAAAAGTAGGAAAGCTGTGTAGTACATAATGTTCCAGCATTCCAGTAAGGTATTCCTACTCTCTGAAATCGTTTTTAAGGTACGAACATAACCAATCTAGAGCAAATATCACGTTTTCCATTGGAAGGTAATTTTGAAAGTAAAATACTGTGATTAATGACGTCAACAGCTTTTGAAAGATCTAAAAATATTTCAATAGGTGTTTCGTTTTGATCCACGTACATCTTTAAGAAAAGAAAAAATGGCCGTTGTTCTCCAGCATTTTTGCTACTGCCGCAATAAAAACAATCATCATTTATTATAGTAGTGTGATAGCGTAATACAGAAAGAATTAATTTATAATTGTGAAGTTGTTTTTTAGAAAGAAGAGAAAGTCCGAGTACAAATTAACGCACTCTCGAAGCAATATTTCTACAAATCTTTGCATTGTTGATTTAGAGTTGTTGACTTTAGTTTATTTTTATATACGATATGTAATTTTATAAAATTTACATTTGTGAATATAAATTATCAAATGAAATTCGTGTTATCAATCATGTTATTTTTAGCATTTAAAAATCATTTTATTTACTATTAGGCAGTGACCACCCTCTTTTAGCTGCGTTCCAGACATCAGAGCGGGAGAGGTGGCTCGGGGCATCAACTAATGCCATTGCAGGACCTTTGACCGGGAGGTCTTAGGTTCGAGTCCCGACGATGACAAGATTTTCGACGCTAGCCAGATAGCTAGGTCGAGTTTTGTCACTGTCTGAAGGAGAATTCTACTGGCTGGCTATTCCCTTCGGTAGTTTTCTATGGTCTTCCGATCAACACCAGGCAAATGCCGGAGCAAAACCCTGTCCTTTCCTCATTCTTACCCACACACACACTTATATGCACTACACTACCACATGCCAGGGGACTGGTTAGGAGCTTAGAGTTTGTCCCGGCTGGGGCTGTGCTCCGCTGATGGGAGATTCCTGAATGGGGAAACCCCGCAAGCCGACAGGTTGGTCTGTGCCGGATATCACCATCCAAGAGATCACCGCCACCTCCAGAGGAAAAAAATATGCACTACACTTAGAGGACTGATGATCTTAGTAGTTGACACGCCTGGAATCATTAATCAATCAATCCAGAGAACGGTTCACAGTCGCTAGATACGAATTCCATATTCTGACATCCCGTTGAGTCTGAATAGGAAACTCGTGAGATCGAAGTAACATGTTGGAACGGTGACACAACGCATGTACTAAACCAAAAAGGCGCGAAGGTGAGTTTATTTATTAATAATAAATATGCATCAAATAATTAATAAAAACTAAATATTGGCAAATCGATACACATTTTCATCAAAATAAATTCTCAAATATGAAACGCCATACTAAGATAATGCAAGGGTTTGCTCGATATCTACGACATGCCTTCCGCCGATCTTGCTCGCGAATTCTCGTTAGAAGCGACCACATGACGATTTGTTGGTAAAAAACTTTCGCATTTAGAGATTTTTTGAATGGCCCACCCCGACATGGGCTGAAGTGACTGAGCTGAAGTATGTTAATCCAGACATTTTTAATAGATTGTATATATGTCACGGCTTAATATGCACAACATGACTAATGTTAGGAATGCCTACTCAAGTCGCACGTATGTAATTGAAGATGTATGAATGAGGACGAATGATCATTTCGAACCCTATCTGACTAATATTGATATCACCGTTAGGCACATGTTAAAGTACGGTGAATATGGGAGGGTGAGGCATCTTGTGTATTCACGTGAAGTATTTTGGCATAAAAATGTGTTTAAAATTATGTGTTGCACAGTCGCAAGGTTGTATATCTAAATCACGAAGGCAGAAAATCGAAGCTTCTCCACCAACTCTGAAATTGATACAAATCGTTAACTGAAAAATAGCGAGGTTAGAATTGGTGCTATCCCGTTAATAGAAATGTATAACTGCTACAGTTGATCTCGAAACTACACATCTCATCTCTATCTTTAAAAATATTGTACCAGCAGTCTGATCAATGTTTACCACGTAGCTACAACTCCTCGTCACCGTGAAGTACACGTCACCTACCGTAGCCACTTCATGTTGTCTAACGGCACCAACCTACCGTCGGCTAGTGGGGTTACCCCCTAACCAGGACTCTCCCACCAGCGGGGCACCGCCCCAGCCGGGACAAGCTCTAAGCTCCCGACCGGTCTCCCCGAATATGTGGTAGTGTAGAGCATGTTAGTGTAAGTGAGTGTGTAAGGGGAGAGGATAGGACAAGGAAGGGGAAGGACAGATCGCGCGCGGTCCGTGGCCCGTTTGGTAAGGTACTGCTATGGCATTCGCCTGGTGTTGATGGGAGAAACCACGGAAAACTACCGATCAGAGCAGGCGGCCGCTAGAATTCTCCTCCAGACAGCGACTGAATTGGACCTAGCTGAAACGCTAGTGTCGAAAATCCTGCCGCCGTGGAGAGTGTAAGCTAGGACCTCCCGGTGAGAGGCGCTGCAGTGGCATCAGTTGATGCTCCATCTTGCTTGGCCGTTGGCTCCGAGGACCTGGAGGAAGTGCGGCGTCGCCACGGCTGACCGCGCCACCGCCCACTGCCTCCTGCATCGACCGACCGCTCTTTGCTTTTGAAGCAGCCTTCGCCTTTGATCACATCTGCGCTTTCGGCTAACTGGAGTTCCTCGCGCACGATTTCGATTTAACAGTGTTTTACGGAGGAAGTAAATTTTCTAGTAGAGTAACACGTTTGGGATGAAAATAATTATTCCGTTTGATGTTGTTACGCTTGATAAAGTTTCTGGAAAGAGGAGGTGAGTTTTACGTTAGTACCGAATGTTCTTGTCGTGTTTTTTAAGACTATTAGACCAAGTTTTACTCTCCGGAAAGGGTAGCAGAAAATCATTAGTTGAAGAGTAGCACGAACTCGTTAGGAACATTCCTGAAATTCCCACAGAGTTGTTTGGGATTTTTATTTTCTTAAATCTGATAGGAATAATATAGTATTATGGGAAATGAAACTCATTAAACGATTGAAATTGAGGTTTTGCAGTGTTGAAGCACTTCACTGACTCCGTGTTTCTGTACACATCTCGACAATGAGCTAACGAGCCTGTTATTTTTTTCTGTCTTCTTTCATCACAGCAGCTATTCTTGAACAACCCTCGATGAACGAACGAATAATTGGTGTACAGCGTGTATTGGGCAACAAATTTAGGAATCATTTGTTTCGAATTTGTGTCATGCAGCCTTTATCTTCAAGTTCTTTACCAAACTTTAAAATATCGAATTAATTTCAATGACTTGTTCGTAATAGAGGCTTTCACTTCGCAGAAAATACTTCAGAAGGTATTTAGACTATAAGTTTTATCTTTACCCATTACCCGCCCATTAAGAAGGGTGTAAATGTAAGTAGCAGTTATGTCAATATAAGGCATATACCGGGACACGTATTCCCCTAAAATCCAATGCAAGTATTTTCTAAGTAATGACAGTAAATATTTCGCTGTTCTTGTGCTGCCAAACAACAAGGAATTCACATATCATTGCAAACAACTTGAAAATGAAGTAATCTCTCTTTTTCAGAAATGTACTACATGTTTCTGATACTCTTCATTAATTTAGTGCAAATTCCTCTAATACATGTCTCTTCGAGTGTGCTGAGTAAAGTACCTCTAAACTACGTATTATGTTTCTCAGCTGGGGAGATCTATTAATATAAATTAGTCATATTGTTTGTTTAACATAAATTTTCAATTTCGTAACACGTCATAAATTCGATTTCCCTAAGAAATAACCATCATGAAGCAATAATAATTTTAATGTAAATTCTTCATTGCTCTACAACCAAATAAGTATGTTGCTGTAATAGTGCACGAAGGACAGCTCGTCGGTGTACAAATCAGAGGTCCGTAAAAAGCAGTTCCCTTTCCATCTTTGATCTTCCGAATGGCTTGTAAGCGCCAGTAATCTTTTTTTTTAGATTCGTGTTTCTTAAGGAAGGGTCCGAGGAACCCAACCATTTACTATACATAGGTAAAAAAATGACTATGGAAAATTTCGCCTTTTGTTTTTCACAGTGATCGAACATTACTTTTAAAATTGAGGAGCTCTAAGTGGAAATCACGTAAGTTCGAAAATAACTATTTTCTTTTCGGACCTGCAAGTAAAACGCAATGCCATAGACTTGGAAAAGCGCCTGTATCCTTACCTTGTGTACTAAATACCGCCATATGACATCAGTTGCAAATTCTGGCGTCTTGGCTTAGAATATTTTGCTCTTAGTGTTTTCTCACGGAATCTCCTCAATAATATATTTGCTGGTCTTGCACCATACGTTCTAGTGCATATTATTGTTGCTCTTGCAGTTTCTTTCCTTTAAATTTAGAAAGAGGTTGAATTTCATAATGGGACGAAAAAAAGAGAAAGTATGACATGATACTTCATTCTAGGTGACCAACACCGAATTGAATTAAGGTTAGTTGTACAATGTACACGCCCTTCATTTTAAAAACTTGCGAACCACACTAATAAAGTCTTCCGGAGTTTGGGCGTCCATTCACATTTTAGTTCCTTCAAAAAATGAAACCGACACAAAAACGCGATACCTTATCCAAGGTGTGAAGACGATGGTATGACATTCATAGAGGCAGTGTGTGTTCACAAATTTCATAAAATTGTTATAACAACGAACAATTGAGAAATTGTAGTCGGTAAGCACTACATAATTTTGTACTGACTGAGATGGATTAGGGCAACAGTTGTTGCCACTGTAGTGTCTCTGACCGGAAGGTCTTAGGGTTGGAGTCACGAAATTAGCGGATTTTAACACTAGTTTCATAACTAGGTTGAATTCAGCCGCCAGCTGGAACCGCTCGATGAGAATTTTAGCGGGCGGCTGGTCTAGACGATAGTTTTCCATGGATTCTTGGATCAATACCAGGCGAATGCCGGAGAAGTATCTTAATATACGGATCATGGTCCACGCGCGATCTTTCCTTCCTCGTCGTGCCTCCTTTCGTTCCTCTCACACACAGACACACATGTACTACATTAACACACATGTCGCGAGACCAGTTGGGAGAATAAAGCTTTTCCGAGCAGGACGTTGTCCTGCTGACGGAGAGACTTAGATGAACTCCCATAAGTGGATGTGTGTCTGCCTGTCCTCGTCATCTACCAGGGAGGAACACCGCCACCTCTCGGAATGTAACATAGGCTTCACTCACAGGACTTACGATGATAGCAGTTGAACCCGGAAAATAAAAAAAAAAACATCAAAATCCTTTTATTGAACCGTACTCATCATTTGACATGATGGTTGTTCCTGCAAACCAAGGTAACTTGTAATGGTTCGCGTAAACCGTTGCAAGTTTGCCCACACCCACGCACCATCGCTACGGATGAGAGCGTCCACGCACCAGTAAATTCCGTGGCCAGTGGTGGCCGGCTCGCGGCCACAGCCCCGCACCATCTCGGCGACACAGAGGAGAACAGCGCGGGCGATGCAGTGCCCCACCGGTGGCCCTTGTGAGGGGGAGAAGGGGGTCGGGGGGTTCGCGGGCGGGAGGGGGAGGTGTGCAAGACGGCAGCGCACGGTGCTCTGAATGACGGAAAAAACACAATTTTTTTTAAACCGTTCTATGAATGATTCAAGTACGTATTAAACAAAAAAAAATTCGGTGCTTCGTATTCCATATTGTTTTTGCACAATTTTCCTATTTTCTTTTGTGTGTAATCCCCACAATAATCATGGAGAATTTCTACGAAACCAGATGGAAATTGTTAAGTTTAATTCTACTATTTCTTAGTAATTGTGAATGTTGTAGAATTTCTTTTTTATCGCACTCGTCTTTACTTTTTAACATTTGTCTTACAAAAACCATATTATATTTTACTACCTTCGTTTTCGTTGTAAATACATTTTTAAATCAAGCCAGTTAGGAGCAACATTACATCTGGATTTCCTGACTTATAAAAATAAGTGCACGTAACTTGTATCAAGAAACTTGTACGAGTTATACAAAAAAGATTCGGGAATACGTTCGAGAAAGTTTAATAACCAATACCCGCCAACACCGGAGTTTCAAATGAACCTTTATCACTGAGTTATGAAATATGAAAGAATCCTCGTTTGCAATCCATGGACCGATGTTAAAACACTGCTTTGGTATCTGTCTAGAAATGATAAGAGGAAATGAGTGATGAAAGAAGCCGGCTTCTAGAATTTTCGATCAAGCAACGATCTGCTCCCACACCTACTGGTATCGAAAATCCGCACCGTCTTCATTTGATCCTAGGATCTCCAGGTCGACAAATGTCAGTTTTAAATTTAATTCATTAATCAATTTTAAATTCAGTCATTAAATTTAAATTGAGGGATCTAATTTAAATTCAGTAATCAAATTCAACTTTATTGAAGAAAGATATGTGTAGTAGTTGTCGTCTTCATGATACCCCCCCCCCCAATTTGTGCTATAATGTTAAGCATGTTGAGTTTGGCACTACATGGGCGACCAGCGCTAATAATTCATGCAAACCTCGTAACTACATTTTTCCTTTTCATCTTCACTTAATGATATATAATTACGAAAGAATACTTTTGAATGAAAGTTCAGTACCAATAGAGCATCTTCAATAGTAATTATTGAGCTTTTCAGAATTTATTACAACGGAAATGGAAACTAAAATGTAGCTAATGTTCAATGTTTTCTTTCTTGGGAAAAAATGACCGAAATGGAGTTAAGAGTTATGCTCATGAATGTTTTTAGACTGCCATGCCCGTTCACTCAATAACGGTCTCGAATATTTATCTGTTACTTGCATTGTTATACACATCCACATATAATACGAGTACATGTGTACATGTTACTTTAAAACACATTGCAGGTGGCATTAAGCAATTAAAATGTATACACAAGTTAAAGGGCCAAGTAAAGTCGTTTATACTGCATAACAGTTTCGATTTTAAAAAAGGGACATGATGTATGAATTATTTCAATATTTTACCATTGATTTCTGAAGGTCAAGCTCAAAATATAGTAAGCAGTTTATTGAAAACGATTCACCAGCCCGATTTACAGACACATAACTAAAAAAGCTACACAAATTATAGTAAGGGAATACAAAATACAGTATGAAATGAATACAAGTGAAAGCGCAGAAAGAATGTAGTTGCTGAAAACAATTTTGAACATTTTTTCCTGCTTGAATTTCATGCTGAATTTTTACATTTCGATTTGATTTCATTACTAAAATCATTGCTATACTTCATTAGTTCCCAGAAGTGAAAGTGAAGTTCCGTCCTCGTTTATCTTTGTTACAGTACAAATAAAATACTGTAAATATTTAACGAGATGAGGGGAACAGTATGTCTAATGGCCTGTGCCCTGCTGTTAATAAAATATAATAATAATAATAATAATAATAATAATAATAATAATAATAATAATAATAATAATAATAATAATAATAATATGTTATATTTCTACACGTTTAATTTAATCAGTAAATGGAAGGAAGCGAACAGAGCGGGTGGAATGTTCACTTACATTTTTGTATTCGATCTGCTGAAATCGATAATAACTTGTAAGTAGAAATTTTTGTCCACTTCTTTTCCGTCGGCCTACTGTGCGCCGGCGGTGGTTGTCAGCTTCGCGATAGCTTCTCGGACGGCCGCGAAGCACGCGCTGGGACAAAGGGATTGTCGCCTCCTTCCCAAGACAATGGGCGTGTGCCAGCGCGCCGCCGAACGGGTGAAGGGGTTGGGGGTTGGAAGTGGAGGTGGTCGAGAGCTCGGGGGAGGGGTGGGGGAAAAGGGCGGCGGGCAAGTAAGGGCTTGCAGAAGCCTTAGTGCAGAAACCCAGTGAAGGGCTGAACAGGTGAATCCGGCCCTAGAATCGACCATTATTATTATTATTATTATTATTATTATTATTATTATTATTATTATTATTATTATTATTATTATTATTATTATTATTATTATTATTATTATTAGCATCGCAGGGCGGATCCTGAAAGTATTTCTAGGGAGGGGGCAATCAGCTGGACCTCCCCTCATAAATTTGTACAAGAATTAAATTTAATAGGAATACTCCTTTGGAAAAATAACGGAATGACTACGTCGTAAATGTTTTCAACAAATTGAGTAAAATTGCAAAAATTGTTGGTTTGGTGTGAGAGGGACCCCATGTTCCCCTCCTAAATTCACCATAGGAGCATGAGCCTCAGATCGAGACGTGTCACGGCTGACTTGTGGTGGGTGAGTGGAACTCCCTATTATGTTGACATTCCGACGACTGCATGAAAGCAATGTAGGCTATTTATGTTGCTGGAATTCAAGAATGGTGCACTTAAAATATCTATTCGGAGAAATATATTTTCGTGACTAATTCTTTTATTAAAAGTCGATCTATTGCGGGCTTAATTGAATGTCAGGTAAAAGTGAAGAGAATAGACTCTTTGATATTCGGGGATTGTGGGTTGTCCTCGGACCCACTTTTCATTTCTTTGCCAGATCATTCATTTCAATATTCTCACGTGATGCTGAACTTGTTTTGTGTAAATTCTTACAATATTCGTTTTAGTGACGATGAATGAACAAACTAAATCACTCGTGAAAACTGTTTTATTTCACATCAAAAAAGTTAAAAACTGCGTGTGACGTATATGGGGAGGAGTGAATTCTGTGTATGTTTTCTTAAATTTTGGAATCTCTACCTCTTATCCATACAAAAGTTGAATTATGAATACATGTGGAAACGAGCGATTTTGGCAAAAATGGATAAGAAAACATTAACTCCCACGTAATACAAATTATTTGCAAAGGTATAAAGCAACAAATTTTGGCTATTATCCCTCATGGTGCCGTTCGTGAAGGAATGGACTTACTTCCGCGAGACAAAGAAGAATGTTAATTCGAATAATATTATTACTCATTGAACTCTTGAAAACTTCAGAGATAGTGACGTCACTGGTTCTGACGTCAGTAGTTAGAGGGGTACAGGGGGCGGTCCGCCCCGAGTGTTACTATTTTAGGGGTGACGCCAATTAGAAAATTTTAGAGATGGAATTATATCATTATTTATTTAAAAATTATATTTCGATTATTCTGAATTACACACAGTTTTTCATGAATTATAAATAAATATGAAGTGCAAATATACTTATTTTCATTAAACAATAAATAAACTATTCTGTGAGAGATATTTTTATATTTAATTTATGGTGGGGTGTGATGAAACCCTTAGTTTTGCCCAGCATGTCACCAACTGTGTGTACTGAGTAAAGTTACATTTATGATTAGAAGTAAAACAAGGGGTCATCTCAGCAAAGAACTCTGTGCGTGCATATGTCTCTTACGTACGCACGCTCTGAACCGACACTTCGGAGGAATGATCAGCATGCGCTCCCGGTCATCTGGCTGGCGGAAGAACTCGTTGAGCGGAGGGGTGAAGTTTTCGGCGAGACTCAAGTATTTTAGAATGTACAAAAATAAGTTGCTGGCATGAAACAGCCACACGCAGTTCCTTTCGCTCCAATCGTACAGTGCTGCGTAGTATCGCTGTGACCTTATCTGACTCATATTTTCTCTGAAAAAAATGAACCAAACACTTCTGATTATAAATAGCTCGTTTTTATCCAAGAACAAGAGAGCAGAGGAAAAATGCGAGTTCTCAGGATAGACACCGGAAGACCCTTATCTTTAAAATGATTCTTGATCGACAGATCGCTTGTGATTATGATTTGAAGTGCTGGCTGATACGAGAATACTGTTATGTTGCTGCTACAAAAACGATGATCAGTGGGAAAATTCAACTCACTTATATGCAAAATATAATGAATGTGTCTTAAAATATGAGAAAACATGCTCTGTAAAAGCGAATATGTCCAAAACACCAACTATTCATTAGCTTTATTAAGGTTTATCCTTTTTTATGGTATTAATTTAGAAAAATATTAACATTTTGCTATTGATTGATTGATTTTTTCGTGTTTCCGAGCACGTCAACTGCTTCGGTCATTAGTCCCGTTAGTGTAGTGCATGTTTTTATCTCGGGAGATGGCGGTGATCTTCCCCCGCTGGATGGCGAGATCCGGCGCCGACCTACCGTCGGCTAGTGAGGTTTCCCCCTAACCAGGACTCTCCCACCAGCGGGGCACCGCACCAGCCGGGACAAGCACTAAGCTCTCGACCGGTCTTCCGGAATATGTGGTAGTGTAGTGCATGTTAGTGTAAGTGAGGGTGTGAGGGGGTAGGAGAGGACAAGGAAGAAGACAGATCGCGCCCGTTCCGTGGCCCGTTTGTTAGGGTACTGCTCCGGCATTCGCCTGGTGTTGATCGGAGAAACCACGGAAAACTACCGATCAGAGCAGCCGGCCGCTAGAATTCTCCTCCAGACAGCGACTGAATTCGACCTAGCTGAAACATTTTGCTATTCCTTCATTAACTGAACATATTTCTTTCAAAGACACCCTCTGTCTGTAACATCATTAACAGGAAGGTCCCAGGGTTCGAGTCCCCAAGAGTGGTGGATTTTCGCTCCTACCTACTTATCTGGACAGAACTCAACCACTGCGTCTGTTTCGGGGCAGTACCCTAACAAGTGAACCACGGGCCGCGCGCGCTATTTCCTTCGACATCCTTGTCGCCTCCTGTCCTCTTACACACAAACACTCTTACGAGCATCGAACTACCACAAATTTCGGGAGCATAGAGCGTGTCACGTCATTGGCGGTGCCTCGCTGAGGAAGATACTAGGAAGAGTAAAAGCCCTCAATAAGTAATCATTCCGCCGGCCCTTTGGCCGAGATCGCTAAGGCAGTAGTGTCGTAGTGATCTCAGACCAAAGGGTCACCGGTTCGAGTCCCGCCTCCGGCATGATTGTACTTGTGTTCGTTCTTTCACCTTTTATCACCATATCGTTTCATGTTCACAGTTTCCATAACGTTAACTTCAGTATTGGTCGATAATGATCTAGATGTTGATGCGACCTTAAATAGCAAAAAAAAAAAACAAACTCCGTCATTCCAAACATTCCGTCGTACGGTGCGATTTGGACCTATTGCTATTTTTATATAGGAATCAAATATTGTTCACTGCTCCACATCCACATAGATTCTGTCTATTTTTATCTTCTGAGCATTATTCTGCGCACACTCTCCCCCACAGTCATCTTCATTCTCTTTTCTTACACTCCTTTCTTGGATTAAGTTAATATTTCCTTCTCGTTAACTCCTTACTTAGTGTAATAAAATTGTCGTAATGCAGCAAAAAAACGACTTTTCAACAGAAAAACTCGTATTGTGGGTCCCTGATACCAAAAAAGGGTTAATGAGAATCTTTAATACGTTGTATGGTCATAATCCACATTTTGTCCTTGTTCACGGAAAAGTGGTTTCCGTCAGTCCGTCTGTCGGACCATCTAGTGTCACTAGGGCCAATCCTGTTAACGCACTCAGAATATTTCCAACAAAATTGATCGGGGATAACCCCGATCGAGATGGTTGATATCGCAGTTCCTTGAATTTCAAACAAACCGCCGATTTATTTTTTGCGGAGGAAGCTCTGACGACATTTTCATAAGTTTCTAAAAAAACCTGACATTTTGTATTAAATTTCTACGGCAGTTAGAGCCATGTGCGTTTATAAAAAAATGCACTGGCTCTCTCCTGACATCGTTTATTAAACGTGAGTCACTTCAGTAAACGTTGGAATTAAAATGCCTACTTTTTCTTTGAACAGTTACACGTTCACATCGCCTGAGTTCAAATGGACGGACAAAATCAGTCTTCCTATGTCCAATTCGTTTTTTATTCACGGATACAATACTTATCTGAATTTTGTTTTGGAAGTGACTTTCAGACATCCGATCACACATAATAGGAAATTTAAAAATAAACTCAAGACCAAGAGACGTAGTTAGATTTTTATCTGTTACTTTTACCAGCTTAGTGAACATTTTTATATCAAGTATAGTTATCGATTATTATGGTTTTTAAAATCGACGATTTTATTTTTTATTTGTCCGCAACGAATACCGGTTGTCAAAATATTTGTCAGCCCGAACAATCGAACAATATTGCAACAATTATTACACACTTTTATCTGATGTAACTTTCACATGAAAGAAATTAAAATATGCATTGCTCCTGAATGTTTCACTAGATATCAAGAGATCACTACATTGTCAAGACAAAACATGAATCATGAAAATCAGCAAAATAAAAAAAGGAGAAGATATTTACAAACCGAATTCTTCTACAACTGCCATTAAATTAAGAAATCGCTTTATCTTGGACCTTCTTGGAGAGTTTCCTAGATTTATTAATTTCTCACGAAATTCTTTGCCGCTGTATTAATTCCGCGGATACTGTGGTCTGTATTTACATTTTGAACAGACATCCCGCGTTACTATACATTCGATGCTATGGCCGATTTAAATATCCTCTTTGCGCCCACACCACATCGGAGAGATATCTTGAAATGTCCCAGTAGCTCGGAGGCAGCACAAGGTTTTGTGCCCTTCTGCACGAGTGCATCTGTTGATTGCCATTGTGAAATGGCGCCGTGGCACGTGCTGTTTGGGCGTACGCAAGGTCCCTCAGCTCGGCCTTGTTACCTTCTATTAAATAATCAATAAATTGCTGACTCGTTATCCTTTGATTGTGATCCGGATTTAAATTGAATGAAAATTCTGTAAACCTGTAATCTGCATTGGACCACACAGACCAAGAATCTTCGTAGTTCTTGTTCTGTATTGTATTGTCATCACTATCGATCTCATCTTCCGAATTGTACTCAGGTTCACTAAATAATAGAGCATCATCGTTCTCATCTATCAATACGTTTTTAGTCTCAACATCCTGAATGCTACACACAGGGCTTGATTTATAAGATTTTAGGTTCCGGAACGCTCCGCCAAATTAATTATTAATTTAATAGACAATAATAATAACAATAATAATAACAAAAATAATAATAATAACAATAATAATAATAATGACTTTATTTATGTGGTGAGACTCGGGTCATGCAACCCGCTCTTCCGCCTAACCACGTAATACATGAATTTATAGATAAAAATTGAAACATTATTCAGAGATAAATTTAGTAAATAAAAATAAAACTTACAAATGTCATGCCCCTGGGCTCACAAACGCGACAAGATTGCAACGTTCCAGCATTTGCTTTAAGCGGCCGGAGAAAACCAGGGAAAACAAAGGAAGTGTGCGTGCTCTTCAACATTGCGCAATAAAAATAATATATTTAAAATAATTTTAAAGAAACAAATATTATTGACACTGGAAAACTCTAAAGGTATGCCCTAAAATAAATTCTGAAAGATATTAATTTAGCAATACGCAACAAATGTTATCAATAAATCTCAAATACATGAATGAATCATAAAAACAATATGAAAATGCCCACAACCACCCGGCCAGGACGACGGCTTTAGACGGGCCAATTTTAGTTTACAACGTCATGTACTAGAGGTAAAGACGCATACATTCAGAGCCATGACAAAGTTAAACAATAATGAATTAGACGTTGCTCGTAGATAATGCAAAAAAACATTCTAACCCTATAATAGACCTAATTTAAACCAATTATACTATTTTTAATTAAATTAAGAACTAACTTAAGAAATCAAAGAAAAGAAAAAACTGTATAAAATGCCATATAAAAATTACATTTACCTTACAATTTTGAACTAACTTAAGAAAATACAAGAAATGAAAAAAAAGCCTGTTAAAAAGCGATATAAAATATTACACCTTACAATATTGAACAAATTTAGTACACACTTTCACATCATACAATATCAGCTCCGAAAACGAGTATTTAAATGTTTTCTGGATGATCGCAGTATTTTACATTTCCTAACATTTACTAGAAGGCTATTCCACTCTCTAGTCGTTGCTACTAAGTAAAATTTATTGTAAAAATTAGTGTTGTTTTTAGGAATATTGCATAGTAAAGACTTCTGGAATATTCATGTTTTAAAATAAGAAATTTTATGAAATAGGTAATTAGGTACACCCGTATTTAATATTTTGTAGAAAAGGCCCAAACTATGAAACATGCGTCGGCCTTTCAAGATCAATATGGTATTTGCTTTGTAGTATCCCGAAATGTGATCATACTTTCTGATACTGTATTGCAACCTAACACACGCATTTGGAAGTCTTTGAAGAGAGTCAGCGATTGATTTCTTCACGTTACCGTACACAATGTCACCATAATCGAGCAGGGGGAGCAAGAGGGATTTTACTAGTAGTTCTTTGGTGTTGGGTGGAAGGCATTTGTAAGCACATTTGAGTGAGTACATTGAAGCATACACTTTGCGGCATGAGGTTCCCAATGTAGGAATTTATCGATGGACAGATCGAGATTTTTAACTTGAGAGCACAGAGGAACAGTAGTGTTATCCAATACGATATGAGGAATATTTAAATTTTGAAGTGCTTTATGAGACCGACAGGAGCCAATTATAATTGATTGAGATTTAAATTAGATTTAGCTTAAGGCCGTTTCTCACTGACCATTCAAGTAAAGAAGCTAAATCCTGATTTGTTTTACTAATTAAACTAATCCTTAATATCCTTAATAACTTACTAATAAATCCTCAATATCTTATTAATTAGTAAAACAAATCCTGATTGGTTTTACTAATTAAATGAGCCACTTCAGAAGGTTTCCCGCGGACGTAGTAAGTCATCTTCATTCATATGATGACTGCACCTTGATAGCACCGACGGGATATCATTTACATAGATAAGGAAGAAAAGTGGACCAAGTACGGAGCCGTGTGGCACTCCACGTGAAACTGGTTTAGGTGACGATAGAAATAATTATATACTTATAATATAATTTAATAATAATTCCTGAGGTACCGGAACGCCGTTCCGTCGCGTTCCGACAGAAATCAAGCCATGACTCACATATTGCACTATTATTACAAAAACTCGAAAACTATTTTGACTTCTGTAATGAACGTGCTAACACAAAGTGTCTGGTACGAAAGAAAGGTAAGTATTTATCTCACATAGACATAGATATTTCAGAAATCACCGAAGATACATAAAAACAACTATGGGCATTTAAAAGCATTGTTGCGTCAATTTATCTTACCGAACAGCGTGCTCCAAGAGTAATCTCTCAGGTTCTCTACGAGTTTAGCGGAAAATATTTTCATGCAGCAGATGTCTTTTACGTTCACTGAAGAAATTCGATGTGAAGTACGCGAGTCTTGGTCTGTCATCCTACAAATGCCTTTCGTGCTGTCGGACGAAACGATGTAAGTAGATCTCGAGCGTAAATGGTTAAAAAGCTTTAGTTTTCATTAGCTGGAGTTCATATTTCATTTAACATAGTACGTCAATTCGACGCAAATTATTTTTTATTTTATTGTACCCATTGTATTGTTCATCTTTTAAAAATTTCTTTATTTCTGTTCGACATTGTCTTTCAGAGACGATTGCAAATGGCAACTTCTTTTAAAGCATTTTATTGTACCTCTGAAGTTCATTAATATTATTCCTCCAAAATATCGTTCTCTTCCTAATTACTTACGAAACAAAGAACCACCGAGAAAATAATATTCGAGATTTGAAAAGTATAATCTTGCAAAACGAAAGTAGAGCCACCAAATTCTAACAATTCACGTCCTGCATAAATATTCTTCCACAATTTATTGCCACGTCGTAAACACAAAACCCGCGAGAAATCAACTGGCTTCTAAAATTGAACAAATTACAGTCGTTTACAATCTTGTGAGTTGTTACGCAACTGGCGTTTCGCATTATTCTGCGTATTTCTCTTTTGCTGGAACAAGTATGACGGGCATTCCACGATGGGTGCACGGCAGGAATAATGATTTCGAGGAACTGGAACATTTGGTATTATATCATGATTGAATTAACGCTGTGTGAAAGTGTGTAGTCATAAAAGATTATTGGTCTTCACGTATTTTAGAGAAAGATACGCTGTTCAGTTTAATTATTTCTTGCGAGCAAGAAAACTGATTTTCCTGTTTATTGAAAACCGATTTTATGATACAAACAGAATATATTCACATAATTACTTAATCGGCCTTTGTCATTCGATAAATAAGTGATAAGATCCATTTTCAAGAGAAAACCGTTTCCAAGTACAAACTATTTGGTGCTGAAACGCCTTTGCATATTAAATATGGAACAAATCGGATAGCAAAGAAAACATATTGTTTGTTAAAATCAAACATTTTTAATCGCATTCGTAAGGAGGGTTTATTCATTTCGTCGTGTATATAATTTTTTTAAATATTTGTTCAGACATTACTTTTGCAGATATAGACCGATTTGATATTTTTCCCTTTGCCCTTATTAATTTTTTATTAAATCATGAGTATTTTCAAAAAATACGTGAAGAAGACTTAAAAAAGACTTCACGTTATTTTTTTTTATCTAGGGCTTTTATCCAGCCGACAGCCGGTTACCCTTTACGCCCCGATGGGACGCATATTCGACTATACACTACACACCAACACACTTGCGGGCTCCTCTGATCGGGGGTCAGCAGAACGCGAGGCCCTCCGCGACAATACATACATACAAAGTCAAGGGACAAACAACCATGCCCAAGGCGGGACTCGAACCCGCGACCCTTCGGACCGAAGCGCTGAGTCGGTACTCGCTCTTAGCCACCTCGGCCATCCAGGCCGGCTTCACGTTATTACTTTAAACAATTTTGAGAGGAAGAAAAAAATGCACAAACTCATATGTCGCAAGTGCTATTTTCATGGAAATCTTTTCATTAAAAAAAATTGCACAGAAGTGTAAATGACTTTCTTATCGGGGGTAAAAAAGATGTTCCTTTGGGAAAATATATTTATTTTTCTCCGAAGCCACTGAAAGGTTAAAAATAAAAATGAATTTAAGAAAATGTTTTACCGACTTCGAAATATAAATACACTTAATAGTAGAAAATGACTTCAAACATACAATTACTTTTTCGATTCGGCTATAACTAAATTTAACAAAATATCGTTGTCGAATTGATTTACTAAACGCTTGTTACAAGTTATTTTTTTCTGTTACGTGCGTTTTTACAATTAGAAGTAGATTCCACATTGGTTTTAGAATGTCATTTTTGTAATCTGGAAGTTTCATTAGGGAGTGGAAAATAAGTAAGTTAGTTCTCAATTAGAAGACATTAAGTAAAGAATATTTCTTGAATAAAGAGTGCGGTTCGTATCCGTCGTTTGTTGTTTGTCGTATTGTTAAGGGAGAGAATTATTTAGAACTCATTGAAAATCACAGTGAGGGGAGTATATTGCTCTTTAGGGACGAGGGTTTCGATTAGATATCTTCTATGAAAGTCCTTCACACCTAACAAGATGTACATCTAGGATTTCAGAAGGCAACATACATATTTCCAGCCAACTCGATATTTTTTACAACAAATTTTTCATTTAAGCTGAATGTAATTGTTTTATTTGGCTTTTTGTTAATATTTAAAACATTAACAATAGATGTATTGAATGACTTTCGGTGGTATAAAAAATTAGTATAGGTCTATGCTATATTTTTTAATATGAATCGACTTCTCGTTGGGGTGGGGAAATCCTCCTAAGACCCCCACCCAACCCCACCCCTGGGAGCGCCACTGTGCATATCAGCAGTACTTTTCTTTTATTTACGTAGATATTTACAATATATAATGATCTCGATCAAGTGAGAAAGACATCATTTGATTTCTTAATTAGGTTTGTTTGGCCTTGACGTCTTTGAGTACTATGATTCATTTCTACTGTTTGAACTATTTCCTCAATCCAAGATTGTTTTCATAATCGTAAACTTGTACACTTACACAATTCTAAACACTTTCAGATATAACACGCAAGGGAACGTAAAATTGTTTGCGGTAGTGTGTTGTACGTCAAAGGCTCAATTGCAAAATCTGACATCGACAGTATTTCGAATTCATGAGTCCGAAAATCTTTCGGAACATCTGGTAACTGCAACAAACGCTCAACTTTCCTTCATTTAAGAATTGGGCTGTTTTCACGTCACATTTGTTTCACAACTCACTGCGAAGATATAGAAGCTGCAGCGTCAACGTTTTTTCGAGCCGCAGTGGGTGGTCGAAAGATGATAGTTTACTATAAGGAACTACCGATTTATGATACGCTCGTCGTTGTGCTTTCCGTGCCTTCGTTCTCTTTAATCAAACAGACGAATTGCGTTATTTATTGAGCTCAAATGCTACGTTGCTGCCCCGTGCCGCCGTCGGAGTCTCCGAGAAAAGTTACGTAACGACCCTGTTTATCGTGGCTGTATGAAGATCGGCCGGGTCGTTGCAACGGGGCGATTCCTGGAACCAAGCTGGTGCTCTCTGTTTTAGTACTTTGTGTGCAAACATAACCCCTGCGAATGGCGGAATGGCAGTGAACCACGTTGTCATTAGGAATAGCGCCCGAACCTCCTGCTTCCCAAGGAACGTACTGAGTGAAATTGGTTGTAGAGAGTCGTTTATCGTTGTCTTCTCATCAACAGGCTCGTTGATTTCCTCGATATCCTCCAATTCATTAAGAGAAAATGTTGGATCAATTCTTCTTGCTCTTGTACACTGTCATTATTAGTGAATATATTTGATATTTGTTGTTCATAAGTAGTAACGCAGAATGTGTTATTCCATAACATTTATATAGTGATTTTGCGTGCATGTACTCTTCCTATAAGTCATCATTTCTTACGTATGAATATTTTTCGGTGAAGGTGAGTAATAGTTTTGGAATGAATTATTTATTACATGATTAATAGTTTTTCAACATATGCTGCTGACACTCGATGAGGCATTGCAAGTAAGAAATTAAAGAAAGAAATGTCATTGAAAAACCGTTTGTTAAGTTGAAATGAAGGAAAACCACGACGAAGAAGATTATGAAGGAAGAGGCTGATACGATAAGGGAGTGACGAAGAGAGCGTTCGAGACGATTTAAAAAATGAAAAAGGAGAGTATAGAAAAACAATTTGCGAGATATCGATATCTGGTGCACAATAGAAAAATGACATAAATACGATTCATGAATGAAAATGGATATGAAAAAAACTTATAAAAGCCGACACAGAAGACGAACTTGAATAAAAAACCAACAACGAAGGAGAATGCAAAATATAAATACCCCTTTAGAAATATAGTATGCTGACACGATGCTAATGCTCGATTGATTGATTGTTTCCGGGAACGTTAACTGCTATTAGTCCCGTTAGAGTAGTGAATGTTTTTTATTCTGCGAGGTGGCGGCGTTCCTCTCCCGCCCTATGGTGAGCTGAAGCGAAAATCTGCGCGCAATTCTAGGCTTGCGGGGAATTTCTCCTCGAGGTATCTCCCCAGCTGGGCACCGCACCAACCACGATAAGCTCTATGTTCCTGACTGATGGCTGGGCATTTATGGGAGTGTGGTGCATATAAGTGTGTATGTACGTGTAAGGGGAGAGGATAAGACAAGGAAGAGGAAGGAAAGATCGCGCGCGGTCTGTGGCCCGTTTGAGAGGGTACTGCTCCGGCATTCGCCTGGTATTGATCGCCTGGAAACAACGTAAAACTACCGATCAGAGCAGCCGTCCGCTAGAATTATCCGGACAGCGGCTGAATTCGACTTCGCTATCTCGCTAATATCGAAAATCCGCTACCTTCGAGACTCGAACCTAAGGACCTGGCGGTGCGAGTCGCTACAGACACAACACAAGGCGAACCTGAAATAGAGTGAAACCGCAGACGACGTAAAATTCGCAGACGTAGAATATAAAGACCGACATCTACAATTCGCAGCAGCAAAGTCAAAAAAGCGTCCAATGAATTCCGAGAGTTTGGAGATGGCGAGGGAGGGGGCGCCGTCCACCGTCCAGCTGCGGCGATGCGTCATGCCGCTGGGCGGGTGGCGGGCGACCCCGGGCGGCGGCGCCCAGCCACGCTGCCCAGCCACGGCGCCCTCGTGGAGCGGCGTGCGGGCGAGCACCTGGGCGCCGCGACCACGCGGTCCACCGCCGCCGCCGCCACCGCTGCCGCCTTGGCCTCGCGGCGGGTGCGGGCGGCGCGGGCGGCGCGGGCGGCGGGGAGCGGGACGGGCCCGGGGCCGGCTGGCAGCCCGGCCACCGCCGCCGCCTCCGCCGCCGCCGCCTCCGGCCAGTGCGCGGTTCCCTGTGGCCTCGAGCGGACGCGCGCGCTGTGTGCCGCCAGCGGCAGCCGAACAGCAGCTACGGCAACGACGGCGGCAGTGGCGGCGACGGGTTTTGTGCGCGGGGGCAGAGCGGCGGCGGCGAGCGACGCGACGTCGCGGCGAGGCGGCGGCGGCTGCTCGCCTATGATGAATGGCACGTAGGGCGGCGGCGGCGGCCGGCCAGGGAAAGTCGCGAGGCGCGCGCGCGGCGGCGGCGACGGCGGCGGGGGCGGCGGAGGAGGCGGTCGGTGGCGGCGGCGGAGGCGGCGGCGGCGGCGGTGGCGCCCGGCTCGGCTCCGCGCGGCGTCGTCATAGCAACGCTGCGCCCTGCGCCGGCCCGCGCCGTGCGGCGGCCTCCGGGGCGGCGGCGCGCCTCGCGATTGGCGCGTTCGACTGATTCTCTTCCCCCTCCAGCGGCCGCCGTATTGATACCCCCCGCTCGCCTCCTCCCGCGCGCGCTGGCGGCGGCGGTGGCGGCGGCGGCGGCGGCCGGGGCCGGCGGTACTGTGCAAAGTAGATGCATGCAACCATAATCATCTGCGGGCAGGGGTACACAGCAGGCGCAGAGCAGCGCGCGCACAGGAGGCGAGTGCCCGTCCATGAGGCCACGTTGCGCGCCCGCCAGCTCGTTCCCGCGCTCAGTCCTTCACGAGAGCAAGCGCGAGCAGCAGCGGAGGAGGAGGAGGAGGCGGCAGCGACAGCAGCAGCGCCGCAGCGGCACCGGCCCAAGCCGCCAGCCTTGCTCCGCGCCGGCGGGCCCCGCCGCGTTCAGTCCTCGCGCCGAAACGCCGGCGAGCACAGCGGACGGCGGCGCGTCGCGGCGACAGGTGGCGGTGGTGGCGGCCCGGCCCGCGCGCACGCACTCCGCGCCTGCCGACGACACCGCTGCTCTTCCGACACGCCGGCGCTGACACTGCCGCGGCTGTGCGCGTGTGAAAACGGTGGTGCGGCGCACGCCGGTTGACGGACGTGCTGTGGGGGTGGTGTGCACGGCGTGCGGGTGGGACTGACAGTCGGCGGTTGCCCACGCCGTGCAGCGATGATGCTGATGGTGACGATGCAGGCGCGTGCGATCGCCCCCGCTGCTCGGCGCGCCCCTAGCAGCTGAGTGCCTTCGCGTCGACCGCCCTCGCCTGCAGAGGTAGGCCTCCGGCGCCGAGCGTCTCTCCGTCTCGCCACTCGCCACTTGCCACTTGCCACTTGTGACGCGCTCCGACCACGCGTTCTCCAGACGTGTGAACCGTGCTGTGCGGTGCAGTGAAACGTCTAGTTCTTTTTTTATTTGTCTTGCACGTTTGCTCGTCATTTGGTTTTGTTGTACTCTCGTATTTTTTCTCCCTATTTCGCGGTGTATTACCTTATGCAGTTCACCTGTCTTATCGTTCGTGTGAGTTTATTTTTGTTGTTAGTTGTAGATCGTACGTTCTGCCTCTGCCTGTACTGTGGAATCGCGATGTTAATTGTGCAAAAGAGTGTAAAATAGAGCCGTGTTTTTTTAATCTTAGCATTCAGTCAACTGAGTTTTGAAAGCTGTCGCATGTTAGTAAGTTCTTGCTACAAGTTTTGCGATTTGTGATATTCTACGTAGAAAATTAACTTGACACTTGATAGATATGTAATATAAACAGGTTGTCATTAAAAGATTGTTACATAATATCAACTTCCCTTCGATCAAGACTGTCTGTACCTCAAAAGTTGGTGTGTCACAAGACACAAACATGACCACACTTTCAGCGAATGGATGTGAGATAAATTATAACCTGTACCATCCATATCGTGATATTTGACAACACACTTTGTGTTATAATGGAATTGTGCAACCTGTTTTCTGGGAATTATTTAAAATATTCGCTCATATATAAAGTGAGTTCTAGAAAGCAATTCTGTTCGATTCTATTGTTCATTTCTTTCATCAGTAACCGTCAGACTCGTTCAAATGAAAGAATGAAATCTATTCTATATACATTTCAGTTGACATATTAAAGCACTAGTCATGGGGAGGCCAGAACTGTAATTGAAAGTAATTTGACATGGTTGATCAAGAATATTTGTCAGCAACAGGGTGTTCATTAGATGCGAAAATATGAGCAAGTGTATCATTCAACACATTGATATTAAAAACGAAGTAGGCAACAAAATAAGTTTTATAACACTCTTGTGATAGAATTATAGGAGTTATTACAAGTATTCTGCATTATCAGCAGCAAGTGCAAGTATTTTAGCAAACAATTTCTTTAGTTTTCACTTACGTTGCACAGCAATGTTACGTGGATACCGCAAGCTCTAAGCAGAAAAGTTTGTTAAAATTAAATCGTACACCATACATTCTTGTGACAATAATATTGTCAGCGTAAAGAATGACAATTCTATATTGTTAATAAGGTATTCTGACACGAATTGATTTATGGGTGTGTTGAACTGCAGTGGAACGAGCACTAAAAGACTTGACATAGAATCCTGATTATTATATCTGAAATTAAAAGCGTTTTCTTATCGATAATAAGAGTGTTTTATGTGTAGGCATTGTCTCACAGATTTTAATTTATCAAAACATCGTTAGAGTACTTGATATTGAAAGGAATTAGTTTAAATTATTATTATTATTATTAAATGAGCAGTACAGAAACACATGACATCAAAGCAAACTATTTTATTATATGTAATGTTTAATTATTATAAATGTGTAATTGAAATTTTTTTGCGTGTGGAGACGTAGGTTCTACATTCCTTTACTCAATGAAAGAGTCGTTATAGGAATTATTGTTGTATGTTTAGAGTTGTTGCTTGTGGTTGGTAAGTGCGGCCTGCCCGACCGCTCCGCCCCGGCGTGGCCGCGTGTGCACGCGGGGGCGGCGGCTGACGGGCGCGTGTGCGCTTGTGGTGTCCACAGGGCGGCGCCAGCGCGGCTGCGTGCGTTCGCCCGGTCCGGCCCGGCCTCAGCGCCGGCCCCCCGTCCGTCCTCGAGTGAGCCCACAACACGGACGCGCTGGCTACGAACGTGGAACGAGACTCGCTCATCCTCCGCTGGATCGAGGAGGCGTCCGCCGCCCACCACATCATCACCACCAACAACAATAACAACAACAATAATAACAATAACAACAACAACAACACGAAGCTCGTGGCGGCGGCGGCGGCGGCGAGCGCGGGAGGCGGCGTCGGCGGCGTCGGCGTGCAGCCTCGAGCACGCCCCGCGGCGGTGCACGGCGCGCGAGCCGCCCAGTGGCTCCCGGCGGCAGCGGCGGCGGCAGCGGCGGCGGCGGCAGCGGAGGCGGCGGCCGGCTGGCCCCTGCGACCCCGGGACACCAGCGGCGCCACCACCGGCACCACCACGGCGGCCACCATGCCCTTGCTTTTGCACCAGCCGCAGCGCCACCTCGACGACCAGCCCCTCGACTTCTCCGTGAAGTACCGGCCGCCAGAGGTGCTGCGCAACGGCGACCGTCGCAACAACAATAACAACAACAACAGCAAGTGCTTCGCGCCCAGCGCCGCCGCCGCCGCCGCGGCCGCCGCCGCCGCCGCCGCAGCCGCCTACCACCAGGACTTCTCGAGCGGCAGCTCGTCGGCGTCCGGCTCCGAGGACGAGGGCCTCGCCAGCTCCCCGCCCGCCCCCGGCGCCGCCCTCCGGTCGGAAGGTGAGTCCTCGGGGCTGCCGCCCCCGCCCCCGCCTCCTCCCGGCACGCGGCCCGGAAGCCGCAAGAAACTTCTTTTATTGATTCATCCGTCTTGGGAAATTAGGTTATACGCCTCAATCTCACTTCACGCACAAATGAAGAGCAATTAATTAATAGATTTCTTTCCTTAATAATTCTTTATGGGAGCTGTAAACGTGTACCCGTTGTGCAAGGCGCGTAGAAAGTCCGTAGTCTTGGGGAGGTATTTTCACAACGGGGCGGGTCGTTGGGAGACGGCGAGGCGCCGGTGGCGTCGCGAGTCGCGCCCGCGTCGGCGGGGACGGTGGCGGCGACGGGGTCCAGCCCTCTGGGAGGAGCGAGGAGATGGACGCAAGACCTCGCTCCACACCCTGGACGTGGATTTTGGTTTCGAGCGTTGGATTAGGACGTTTCAACTGCTGTGGTCGTTGGCGCCCAGTCATGGAATAGGGTGGGGTGAGAATGGGGAAGGTATGATCGCGCTCGGTCCGTTACTCGCTTGTGTCGTGTGGTCTCCGGAAGACGCCTGAAAGTGATTGGGGACAACACAATTCCGAGCTGATGGGAACAGTCGGGTACGAATTCGATTCCAGCAGGCGTCGCCGTGGACACGAAGAAGGGGGCGGTGAGGAAGGCCCGTGGCGTGAAGGGTCGGCGTGGAGGGTCGCGGGGGGCAGGGCGAGGGGTAAGGGCCTGCTTCCGGGCGCACGCGTGTCGCGATGGCACGCGCTCCAGCTCGTGCCCGAGCCTCCCGCCGCACGCGTCCTGCAGCAAAGGGGTTGCAGTGGTGCGCGCCCCGGGCAGGTAGCGGCGGCGGCGGCGGTGGCGGTGGTAGCGGTGGCGGCGCCCCGCCACAAAGAGCGCCGGTGGCGGGTCGAGGCACGCGTGGCGCAGGCGTTTGGCCACGCGAGTTGCACGTCTGAATGAGGCGGTTGCCGACCTGTGTCCGTCAGTTTCCCTCGCCCCCGCCGCCTCCGCCTCCGTCGCCACCGATTGTAACGCAATAAAAGTATACGATGGCCGGCTTGTGTACGCTTTGCTGCCTCCTAGCAACTCGTAAAAGCGAAGAAAGAAAAAAGGCATTAGTTTTTATAATTAAGATCCTTCCCGGAGGAAAGGCGGAATGTAATATGGTGATGTTTCCGGAGTAATTTAGACGCTGCAACACCTGATGAATTTGCCTTAACTTTTCTATTACCTCTGCTTCTCTTAACCTCACCTTCTCGCACTATCATTTGCACTCCTGAATTGTGTGCAGTAGTGGTTTATGTAAATGATCAAATTTAGAACATGACTGCTCTGCACAGCGGCGAAACTACGGCGAATTCTTTTTACGGGGAAAAATTTCCTTTTAGTGCCATGGGCCGTTGAATTTTGCGATGGGTTACCTCTATGAGATCATAATCCCCATGTTTAGCTCTGAAAATTCTGTCTAGTGCTGTAAATACCTTGTGTCGTCTTGTGTGATAGAAGACTTACACCCTGGCACATTTTTTTGTTTCATTAAGAATTTATAAATAATTTTTTAAATTTTAAAACAAAATTTATAAAAAAAGGGGGGGATAGAAGATTTTTCTTGAAGATTTGTGTGTTGCTTTCCGGCACTGAAACACAATTTAAGCACTGTCGAACAATTAAAAATACCTTACCTCCGTTGAAGTGCAAAAATTATACGCAGTACCTCACTTGCTAAGAATAAAAAATTGAAATATCTTTCCATAGTAGATTTATGCTGACTCCGTCTGTAAGCTTTACATCTGACCTCCTAGGAATAGCGCTTGGATTAATCAGGGCAGCATTACTAAATAATTATGCTTGTACTTGTTCTAGCGTACCCTGCATGCATACTTAAAGAGCTGTTTGCAGCTTGAATTACCATGTGAATGCTGACAGACAATACAGCTGAACACTCTACGCATTTTCACTTTTCATTTTATGGACTGTTCACCATCTATAATTATTGTACTTCCATTTTACCTTGCTTTGTTGAAGGGCCCTAATCCGCATGCATATGTAAGTTATTACTCTTTCACGTCATTATTCTGGTTTAAGACTGGCTACGTGTCTGGTGAGACAAGTGCTTTATTCTCCGAAAGTAATTAGAAATATTTTTCGCGGTACGTTGGCATTTCTGGTCAAGTAGAAACTGTTGCAACTTCTCTCGTTCACTCGTACAGCTGGAGAGACCATGGAGGCGAAAAGAGGTTACAATTGAAAGGCATAGCTCAACTGTGCGACAATTAAATGCCGTACGCAACAAAACCTTCACGATTTGTTAAAAAACTAAAAGAGAATGGGAACTAACGTCAGCCTTTCATACACATTTCTAGGATACTCGTGATCGTTTACTTTGTACACATTTCCAGGCCCTCGCTTATTAGCCAGAAACATGGAGAAAGTAGCCTATCGCTGAACAGTCAAACGTCGTGAATGTGATTGATAGACTGAGAAGTTCTCATGTTCGGAGCGGAGAAATGTGTTTTTATCTTCCTAGACTGTTTTGTACAACCTTATGTCTAATTAGCGTGCATGAGAGGCAAAAAGTGCTCTTTCAGATACATTTAAGAAAGTAAACAAGAAATACATTAGCGAGGAAGGCGTTTGTAGGGACGAATTGAAAGATCTCCATCAACATAAACATTTTCAATTCAACGTAGTACTCTCAAGAAATTCGGCACGTCTTGTAACAACGGAATTGGTACACAGTAGCCATCAACTACACGTTTCCGTGTAGATACTAATTTTTATTTAAATACTTATTGAACACTTCAAATTAATGAGTTGCTTTCCTACATTTTGTAAGAGAATTTTCCATAGAAGACTGTTCCCTTTTCTGTATTTCGAATTCCACGTCTAGTCTATTTGCGTTTGGGGCTAGAGAAAATCATGACTTTGCAGACTGGATTAACGTTGAAAACCAAACTTTTTGGTATCAAACACCATCGACTTAAATATACCAAATAGATATCGTATAACGCAAGCGATAACATACCAATTTTAGCACCCTATCTGCTATCTCTCTATGCATTGGTTGGCTTTAAATACCAATAATAACGAATTGACCGGCCAATTTATTCATGTTACTACTGCTCAAGATTGTCATATAGTACATCCTCTTCACAAATAAAGAACTTGAATAAATTTCAAACCCAAAACGTGGGATCACTAATGTTAAATGTAATCGACCCCTCTACAAGACGGCGTTACTTTTCATCGTTAAACGATCCCGAACATCACTCTCGAATGCAATTTAAACGAGTTCCTTCCCGCAAACTACCCGCTTACTTATGAAGCCCGCGCCGGTCCCTTGCAGACCTTTGAAGAGCGATTTTTCAGGCGCCCTTCGCCAGGCGAACATTTCTCCTGGGGGAGGCGTTGCTCATTCTTGGACGTATCGCTGCCCAAAGGCGAAACCCGTGGGGTTTGTTCCCCGCCCCCTTGGTGCGGCCTTGAGGGAGTGGGATGGGGAGGAGGGGGGACAATACAAACGAACCAACAACGCGGTGATGGCGTGCGTTTAGTTTTTAAAATGAGTGAAGGGATCCCGAGCGGCGAGGATTGCCTGGTCTTCGCCAGTTGTCTGGTTTATCATCGCTCTCTGAGATGCTTTTAGTGTCTGCCGTCTTAACGCACTGTTTTTTAGTTTCTTTGTGTGATGTGTAAAATTTCGCCAATGGTGGTGGCGTACGTTTAATGTCTAAAATTAGCCAAAAGGCTAGATTGCATTGGTCGTCCGCTGAATTGGGATTTCCAATACATGGGCATCCTGGCGGTCATTTTAGAAATAATCGTCCGTCCTAAGTCTCTTTAACTATGGCTTCTATTTCTGCGAAATGCCGCTGTGGAATAGGCCAAACGTAAGCACTACGATTTTGACATGGCGTGATTATAAACGAATTGCTTATTTTCCAACGAGTTAACTCAAATCTGAAGATTCTGGTTCAATCTGAAGATTGAACCAGAATTCATCAAAGAATTGATGATATATTTAGGCCCAACTAGGGGAGGGGTGCAATGAATTTTAGAAATTTTCCACACTTCCAGCAAGACTTAAAACTTTGGGGCAACATTACCTTTGGAAAAATTAAGCAATAATTGCGAAACATCCCAAGTAGTAAAAGAAAAATGGTGAAGTTTTTTTAAAATAAGATCCATTTCAATAAGTTTCCTTCCTTCCCAACTCTGAAAAATATTACTGAATTCTCAAAATCATTTGACAACAATCCTTATTTCTAATATGCAAATCAGAATCAATCGGATGCTCGGCAATCTCTCGACAGATACAGATTTTTTTGGAATTGCAATTCTGCATCTTCTTTCATTTTTCACCACATGATTTGGGTGATATATTTCTTTGCTTAATATTTTTGTAATTTTATAGACATTTCCGTCAACAACTTCCTTCTCATATTCAAACTTGAACCCTGTCAAATGCTGCTGCTCTACAACCCTATCAATTGACCCTCCTCCTATGTGGGCGTTATTACTAGCTGTAGTAGCTTAGTAGAAGTTGCAGCAACTTGCAGAATGACACTGCTCTAGGCAGATTATAAATCCCGAAGACTTCGGACTCCCTTATTATTTGGGTAATTTCGGGAATTTGGCTCCAAATGTAGGCTACGTACAGTTTGTTTACTCCCATATGCCCCGACACAAGAACGGACTCAGTTATACTTGTCCGTTACTTACGACATTCACTTGCTGACTGAATTTCGGGTTTGATAAGAGCGGACAATTGTCTGCAATTTTAATTTTGCTGAGTATTTAACGCGGGTTCTTTAATTGCTACATAGCACGCACGAGCTTTTCCGTGTTATGAAAATCCACTGTTTCCAGATTTGAACCAGCGATATCCCGTTTTGTAAGCAAATATCCCTCCCGCAGTCTTCAAAATAAGGTCCAGATATCTCACGTTCGGTTCGTGGTGAAACGAAGCTTAATTTCTTTTGAGTCGAGATCAAATACGTTTTTATTAATGACGTTTTAAAGCTAGGAATTGCGACAAACTTCTGGGTATTGTGAATCCAACGATTGTCGATCGCGAAATATTTATATTTCGCGATTTTAGTACTGCATATCGCGATTCAAATTAGGGGTCATTATTTTTGTAAGGAGTAATGAAAATCTCGTTCAACCATTTTTCGTCCAGCGTGGACACTGAAGTTTTATTCCATCGAAAGTAGTATTAATACCACTCTCAACGTGGTTAGAAGTCACGTCGCAAGTGTCAGGAATTTTGACGCCTGGCGAGGGGGGAGGCCTGCCTGAGACGGCGGGTCGGGCCGTGGCGACCGGAGGTGAGCGAACCTCCCCTACGCGAGCGGGTGGGGTCAGGGAGGGGCGGAGGGTGGACAGGGGAGGGCGAGGAGAGAAAAAGGAGGAGGTTACGGTTTCGTGCCGGCACGTGGCAGCAGCAGCAGCGACGACCACGACGACCATCCCCGTGCCTCGTTCATACCCCCTCCCAGCCTCACCCGCCCTCTCCAACCGCATCACCCCCTTGCACCTCCCCGTGTCCTTGTCGGGTCGCCCTCCTCCACGCGCGGGCCTCGGGACCGCAGCTCTGGTGTCTGGGAGGATTGCGAACTTCCAGAAGGAAGTCTCAGACCGGCAATGATTAATAAAGAAAATCATAGTGGGAAATTCTTGGCAAATAAAATTAAATGATCGAATTCATATTACTTAATTAAATGCATAATTAATTCTTTTTGTACTCCTTAGTTGTAGAAGACATTGTGTGGGGGCATCAAGTTCCAAATTAAATAATTCTAAATAAATTATTTTGATTCGTGTGCATATAAAATAGCGAGTGAGAACGTGTGTTAAGTTGTAAATTGCTTCAATCTTTTTGATCAAATATGACTGCTAAAAGATTTTCAGTTACATAGTCGTTAACTGAAAATTGCGATAGAAACCTCTTACAGCTTTCACGAGCAATCGTTCAATTTAATTATTTTGGTAATATCCGAAACTGAAATTGTCACGCCTGCGAATATATGAATGGAAATCTACAAATGGCAAGTGAATGCTATCGTTCCGTAGTGGTGGTGTTGTCATTCATTGATTAAATATGAAATCTCGTGATGAAATATTTTTTTATCTTGTCTCAAACCCATTCAGCGAATCTCCTAACAATCAATGGTTTCCTGAGTCACATTTAATGAGCTCATGTGAAAAATACAGAATGTAAACATTCTTATCATCTACTGCTTATCTTTATCAGTTCGCATACGATGAAATCAAGAATTATGAAATACTACACTTCCTTATGTGATTTAGGAGAGAAAAATAGTCCTTTTTTCCTCGAACAATAATTTATTTTACGTCTTTGATGTAAATTTAGTTTTCATGAACGAAAAATTATATTGTTTGAAAATGTTGGGTATAAGTTGGTCCCCATCAGCAGCCATTTATTCCAATTCTCCAATCAACGTGTAAAATCATCTAGAAATCGCCCGCAAATGACCACGTATTCTTTGCTCACCATTGTTTCTTCGCTCATTAATAAATTTTCACGGTTTACCAATCATCATAATGTGACGAACATATTCTACGAAAATATGAATCAACATTTCACACATCTTTGATGAAATACTGCTCACATCAGATTGCCTGCAGAATTTAAACGTTGAACCTTTAGGGTTTTTAATGAATGAGAAATTCTTGAAAAACGTTATCGTATTCCGTATTAACAATTCATAAAACTATTTGAATTAGTTTTAAATCACGATCAGTGTAGGTTAATTTTTTATCTAGATAAGTCATAATTAAAAATGATGAATGTACTTTTTTCTTTACTTCAAGCTACCGACTTCAAAAAAGACGCGTTCTTGAGTTTCTATCTTGTAATTTCATGCACATAAATTTTATTGTTCCTTTTACAGTAGAGTATTATTTAGCATATTTTCAGCACAGAACAATAGAATACGATGTTTTAATGAAAAATACAGTCGGATTTTGTTTCTTGTGTAGAATAACCATTTTGTTCGGTGCGCTTTTACGGGATTTTGAGTCGCTTTATTGTGCTTTCCACGTCAAGCCTTTACATTCGTGGTTGGCTTTCATTTCTTCAATTATTTTATGTTACATATTTGAAATTACCGTTGAAGAAGCAGTTTATTGTTATAAAGTAATGAGCTTGTTGCATGAATTCTGTGTTCTCAAACTATTTCTATTTACGAACCATCACAGGAAGCGTTCCATAAGTAAATCCGTCTTGTAAATTTTAGCATTCACTTTTTGCGAACAACATTGCGATATTGCCAGCAAGTATTATTATTAAAATTATTATTATTTTTATTATTATTGTTATTATAATTACTATTAATATTACTATTATTGTTGTTGTTATTATTATCATCAACATTATTATTAAATACAACTGATTTAATCATTAGACAGTGGCAATGTGATTTTTCTGAACAAAGTCGTCCTAGCCGCTCGGAGTGGCTTGTCTCTACGAGCCCCTGACAATGAACGTGGCATCGTTTCATCTTTTTGCGGCGGCAATCGCCTGAGAGCGACGCGGCGTTGCGATGTCGCGTTTGATCTCGACGCGAATCGACTCCGTTTTCGACCGCCGAGCGGCTGATGCGCGCGTGGCCTGCGGTGAAGTTCAACCTCTGTGGGCCGGCGCCCGCCTGCCTGGCTGCTCGCCTGCCCGCGCCCGCCGCAATTCGCGGGCCTGGCGCGAATCATAGCGGACGGATCCCGACGGGCAATCGTGATTCCAGGCTGTCGCCTCCTCCCGGGCACATTTCGACGAATATTCATTCGCACAGGAGGGCGAACGCAACGTCTGTGCGAAGGAGAAAGACCACGTCTCCAAAATAGACACATTTTAATTCATTGGAGAAATGTGTTTAGAAAATAATGTATTTTTACTAGCAATCGTTTCATAAAGGTATTTACCAATTAAGATAGCTGGCATATAGAGTAAAAATACGCAAAAAAAGACTCGCTCCGAAGAAAACCGCTCTCCTGCAAAATTATTTTTGTATGAACATTCACTTCTCTTTGGCACGGACGATATCGAGTTTCCTAAATATCGGGAATTTCTTTCCGTTAAAACTGTTATTTTTCTACCCACATATTTCTTTTTAATTAATATAGGTTTAATCAAAGGCTGGTTTTAATTAATTTAATTAAATTCAGAGCTCAGAAAAGTCATTCCAAATTCAGTACACTTGATATAACTGTTCACATAATTGCAAATTACATTTTAAAACTCGTAAAAGTAACTTTTAAAAAAATATAACTTTTGGACAAATCATCCAAATAATTTTAATTAAATAATGTCCAAAGCTGTTTCAAATTAATTTTCAGTGAAGACCAGGGGCTTGCAAATCCCCTTTTTTTCATTTTGTCAGGCATTCGCATACAGAAAACAGAGAATCGAAACGTGTAAGGTGTGTATAATAAATGCATCCGTTGCTATAGTGTATATATATATATATATATATATATATATATATATATATATATATATATATAATCGTACATCTATTTCACTATTAATATTTTGTACGCTGTATTTAATTACCGTGTAGTAACGCTTTGACTTTTCGTTCTATTCCCATTAGATTATTTTGAAAAATATCATTTCTAGTGATATTTAACTCACTTGATATATTCCATGTCGTTCTCATACAGAAAATATACCCTTTGGTTCCTCGAACATTCAAATCTACTTATTATTTCAAACGTTCAAGCGCGGGAAGTTGCACAAGTGCTCGGTGAAATGCTTTACCCGTCATTTTTCAGTCTGGTAAAACTCACAATTCATACGTATAAGCTAGAAAGAGAGTGAGAGAGATGGACGGCGGTGAATCGTTTCCGGTGGGAGGGAGATGGACCCAGCCACGGTGAGGTCGCGACTTTTCGTTCATCTTATCAGCAAAAGCTGTCGTTCCGCGTCGCAATCTACGCATACGCTTATTATGATGCCAAACGGATACGATCGTTTCATGCGGGGTCCTCGTGCGGCCGGACCGCGGTCCTAACCTGTACAAATGTATTTTGAATTGGTGACTCAGGATAAAATGATGCCGAATCATGGTTTTGTTCCGAGTGCAGAGGTTCATCTCGCGAGTTAATTTTTTTTTTTTCATTCGGTGTATTAAGTGTGGCTAAACTATCAAGTGTACAATCCAGATTACAATGGGCATCCGTTTTAATTATTACTGTATTGTTAATATTTTAGTATATGTGTATCTTCGAAGGGAGACATTGATTTCTAAAACTTGCTCGTTTTCATGCGATCTAAAGACTCATCACCACCTGAGGGATTTTATAAACTATATTCGATATAGAACGCTCCTGTTCAACTTCACATCGTACTCAAATCATCTCAACGTCTCTTTCGATTGATACGTTCTCCTCAATCTCGCTAAAATGAACAATGCAAATGCGCATTGGGAAGATAGCAAAGGCACGCGAACTACTGCAAAGGATAATTAATAATAGAAAACATCCAGTATGCTTACAATAATATAGTTGTGTTTAAAATAATATTTTTTTAATAGTCTGGAAGGAGTGGTGAACTTCATACGTTTTTCGTTATTCGTTATGACTGCCACCGATATGCGAAAATCCTTGGGTATACGTCAGCATTTCTTGAAACATTTACTTTATCACTACGGAATTAACTTCTGTTTGGGCTTATGGGACCTAATTATTTCCACTCATCTTAAAACCCATACAGACTGCATGTTATATCAGTCCCATTTCCGAGTATTGTATCGCATGTGTTATTTGTCACGAAATCGAATGTTTCTTGACCCGAACGTCGTCACGTATAATTGAAAATTAAGGAATCTTCGAGCGCCGTTTTTCCATCGGCGGGGTCCAGAGGCGATAGGCTGTAACACGAGAGGTCGCTCTTGCAGCTTGCGTGTTTATCTGAGGATTCTTCGGTGCGTTTCTAAGGATTTGCGATTGTCCCTTGGTATTTGTCGGGCGATTTCTCGGGACGCGAAGGGCTTTCTGCGGAGACGCCGCGTTGTTGGCGCAGCCCACAGCGGCGGTGCCTTCGCGGAAATTCGCCGAGAGATCGCTGTTGACATCCTGCTTTAGAACACAAACAGAAATGGCGGCGTCGCAAAGGAAAGGGAGCGGTTGAGCACGGACGGCTGCTGTTGCTACGATATTTTGATGAAAGCATAGGCTTCCGCGGCTGAAGTCAGTATCAGCTTGGCAGTTATTCGTATATTATATCGAATGATCAAAGAACGGCTGGGAATTACACACACACACACACGTAACTTTTGTATTCGTTTACTACGCTTAACACACGAATACACCGTATATACTTGACTGTTCTGGAGACGCTGCGCGCTAGGCACAGGTGCCAATGTTTCGCCCTGAAGAAGGTCGCAGCGTGACGGCCGAAGCGTTGGCATCTGCTTAAGAGACTGCTGTAGAACGCGGTGTCTCCCGAACAGCCAAGTCGATACGATATGTTGATGTGTTTAGCGTAATAGGTGAATACAAAAGTTGCGCCCATGTGTGCGTATTTCCCAGCCGTTCTTTGGTCATTCAACGTGATGTGCCAGTAACAGAGCGACCAATATAATTAATGTTTTATTGCGTTATAATGTTAGTTGCGTTTAAACGTCAGTTCACAATAAAATGTTGCGAATTTATTGCACTTTCAGAATTACATTTTCCTCTTGGCGGGAAGACAATTGTGATGTGAAGATTGCGGTGACGTCGCTTAAAGTTTTATTTAGGGGAAATAATTTCATGAAGGCATGATGTCTCTTTATTACATGACATTTCATTAATTCTGTGTTATGTATTAGGTTCTCTGTATTAATTCTGTATTAGGTTGGGAGAGAGAAGAAATGGCTAATATGCAGGGAAACGACCCTGTGGCCGTTTTGCATATAGCGCATGGCGTGCTCCTGCCGGCACTCCATTCTGGGCAATGCATACGTTGGAAACGACAAGATGATGATGATGATGATGATGATGATGATGATAATGTGAAGATAGATGATACCGACTGACGACTTGATGTATTATGATCATAAAATAAAACAAAATGTTCGGGAGAACGGTTTTCGAAAAAAGAAGGAAAACACTAAACCGTGTCGCGAATCCATTTGGTTCTGGCAAGTTCCCCATGATAGTGATGTTTCAACACGATATCTCTACACACAACGGAAACAAGCATCGGTAATTCGGTAGTATCGAAACAATTCACGCTCCCGATATCGAACGGTATTCAAATACATTTAAAATATATGAAAGAGTGTGAGTTATCAAAATTTTAAATACTTTTAAAAATATTTTACTGAATATTCTCTTAAACAAATTACAATTCACGCAAATTTTGTTTTTAAAATGTATTACAATATATTTAATGCATACTGTTTTATATATTAAATTTAAATATTTGTTACAAACATATTTCACAGCAATAATTATTTTTGGTACCGAGAGAAGTGCTCAGGGCGCGGGGCGCTGACTTCGCATTTGGGAGGCCCCGATTCAATCCTCGTGCCGGCCATCCTGACCGGGGTTTTCGTGGTTGGCCTCAGTCGTCCAGGCAAATGCTGGGGTGGTTTTACTGATTGGCCACGACCGCGAAACCAGCGTCGCTAGCCGAATTTGTTAACTACATTAAATCACGTAAGTTAAGCGAATTCCAGACATCGCGGATTCTTGATTGGGTGACCGACTAGGTACCCTGGGCTCTAAGGACGCCGACGCTAATTGCCCTTCACGGAAACATAATGGCTAAATACAAAAACAAAAATGCAAACAAATATTATTTGTACCTTGGCCAATAATGATATTTTGATATCGTTGCTATGGTATTGTCGATCTGTTAGATTCGGTACCGATATTGCCATCGAAGAGTATCAATCAACGAAAGAGTTCCACGTTTTGTAAGTGACGCAACGTCTCTACACGTGAATCGTTTGGCACTGTACCTCCTCCGCTGACACGAGAGACGCGGAAACCTCGGCCACAGATTTCGGATTAGAGCACCAGTAGTCATCATCGGGGGAGGGGCGCGGGGGTGCGGCTCGGCGCGTCTGATACGCTTGTAATAGTTGAGAGAATTATTCAGCTCCCACTCTTTCGCGATGCTATCGGCGAGACCTTTCCTATCGAGGAGGTATCTCGCTGAAAATAATTTATTCGACATCCTTCCACGTCACTCACGTCCGGCGCTGCAGTGCGGGCATTAGATATGCCGTGCTTATGATGAACGCCCCCTAACGAGCTGGCATTCGCTAGTCCAGCTTCATTGCAAATGAGTCGCGCTCCGTACAGCCCGTTGTGATACCGCAACGCCAGACAACTCAGGAAATGAACAACGAACGGAAAAGCATGCAACGGTCTCTGTTATTTGATGGAGTTACTTTTTTAATTTTTTTCTCGTTCTGGCACGCCGCCTGGGTTATTTTACTTAGTGGTTTGCGTCTAATCTAGGAGTGCGTTGTGTATCAAAGAAAACCGAAGCGCCATAAATACGATAATTCTTGCTAAGGAATGGAATGTTTTATGATTCGGATGAATCGCTTTATATTCCGACATGACAAAGATTAGCATTATGGTTTCATAATGCTGGTTTTGGAATAATGATTAGAGAAATTCAAGAGTTAACTAAGCTCAGCACCGGAAATCATTTGCTTGCCTCGGGATTATTTCGTAATAATTTTCCCTAACAAATAGAATTTACTGCTGGCCATTCACTCTCAGTTAGTTATGAACTTATCATTACGATCAAACATCGAGTTGTATTTTTTTACGTTGAATTAATGTACAATTTACTCGCTCGCTCTCGCGGAAACAGTCTCATTCATGAACTAAAAATGAAGCCAGATTATTCGGATCTAAAGCTTCTCCAGAGGATTCGTTTAATTTGCTGAACACAAGAAAAACAGCAAAGGTATTTATTTTTTGAGTACTCCCATGTATTAAAAAATTAATTATTACGAATCACCATTGTTTTTACATTATACTAAAAATAACGGGGTATTTGCTTATCTTTAAACAATAGTTTGGTTTTCTCATTATTATTTTTCACATATTTAATTTATATCTTTACGTTACCAATTTCGTTCACGCGTACATGAATAAATTAAACTTTTATTGTCCCTTATTTTGAGATTGTAGCCCAGAAAAGATTTTGAGATTAAAAATAATAAATAAAATATTTATTCATTCATAAGCATTTTAGTTGGTTTGTCTTATGGGGCTAATAAATCGTCTGTGGTTGGTATACATGGGATCATCCCATGCTTTCCACAAGTAAAATGAGCATCCAGATCTCGCCCGGGATTTGAATCCACAATCGTTTGTTGCACGTTTGTTTTGTTATTTTGTTGTGGCTAGCGGAATGGTGATTACGCGCAATTGAAGAGCGAATTTTCAGAGCGACTTGTCTCCATTACACAATTTTTCAAGAAAGTAAAGTATTTACATTCAAACTGATACTTCAAGATAGTATTCAACGAATTTCTGATAACTTTTTACCCAGGAGATACGCAATTTTTGAACACAATACTAGGTAACATGAAGAAGGGTGCTAAGAATAAATGTATACTAGAAAACAAACGGAAATAAGCTGGTGAGATGCGCGGGGGCGCTAGGCGCGGAGACGAGGTCTTGGCAGCCACCCTGTGCGTCCACAGCTGGCTCGGTGGCGGGGTGCTGGCCGAGCGCCGATCAATAGGGGACGTTATGTTGTGATTAATACGCTTCGTTTAGTGCCTTGGGTCGCCGCTCGCCTGAGCCCGAGACAATCGCGCGCCGCTGGTGCGGGCCCTGCCCACGCAGGCGCCACCGGCGCCCTCCTCGCCTCCCGCCCCGCCCCGCTCCGCCTCGCCTCGCCTCGCCTCGCTCTCGCCGCGCCCTTCCGTTCCCGCCATCTCCTTCGTCGCCCTGTTCTCCCACACTCCTCGACACACCCAGTCCACTCCGGCCTTCCTACTCACTTCCGCCACGTCCAGTTGTAGCCACCCCGCTGCGCCCACGCCATTCTAGCCCGCCCCCCAAACTATTTCTCTTCTTCCCCAGTTCGACTCTCTGGGCCCCGTACGTTTCGTCCCACGCCGCCTTGTCTCGCTCCGCCTCGTCCCACTCCGCTTCGTCCCTCTTCGCCTCGACCCGCTCCGCCTCGTCCCTCTTCGTCCCGTCCCGCTTCGCCTCGTCCCGCTTCGCCTCGTCCCGCTCCGCCTCGTCCCACTTCGCTTCGTCCCTCTTCGCCTCGTCCCGCTTCGCCTCGACCCGCTCCGTTTCGTCCCTCTCCGCCTCGTCCCACTTCGCCTCGTCCCGATCCGCCTCGTCCCGCTCCCCCTAGTCCCACTCCTCTTCGTCCCCCTTCGCCTCGTCCCGCTTCGTCTCGTCCCGCTCCACCTCGTCCCGCTTCGCCTCGTCCTGCTCCGCCTCGTCCCACTCCGCCTTGTCGCGCTCCGTTTCGTCCCTTTCGCTCTGTCTTCCCTTGATTCTTGACTCTCGCGCCCCTTTCCCTTCGTCCGTCAGTGCATCTCCACTTTCTTCATTCCGTTCCAACTCCCATTTGTCTATTAACGTCCTCATTGTTTCCGCCTCTCACGCCGCGCCGCTCTGCCCTTCCCTTCCTTATTGTTGTGTCTCTCCACCCACACCCTCTACCGACGTTCGCCAACACTATGCCTCTCTGAACTCATTCGTTGTCTCCGAACTCGCCCTTCTGCACTCCCTGCGTTCTGCACTTCGACGCCTACTGCCTTCCATCTCATTAGTGAGTGGAGTTCCGTTTATTCGACAGGTAGCGGGTTCGATTTTGTCTGAATGATGGACGACTAGTTGAAACTTTTTAATAGTTGCTGGGATGTAGTGCCTCGTACAGTACCTCTCTGATAAAAGAAAATTTTATTTTTCTGCTCTACTCTCCATGAATTTCAAATCTTAAGTGAAAGTTCGAGTAGTTTTGATGACTTTTTAGGTACTAACAATTTAATAATTCACTTTACAATAGACGTATCGGCATTTGTTTTCACATCGTTTGTTCTACCAATATTGTTCCGTTTTGTCATTGCCGGATTCATTTATTGCTTCGGAGGACTCGGTGCTTGCGGCTGCTTTTCGGATCTCCGACTCATTTTGGGGATTTTCTGAATTAGTGGAATGGGCCATACGAGGACGTGTGATCGACCCTCCGCTCAGCCCTATGGATGGAAATGAGGACGGGACGGGGAAGAATTGCGTGCGTTCCATGGCCCTTATTCGAGGATGGTTTTCCAGAATTCGTCTGGAAGTGTTGAGGAAAATCACTGAATCTACCGATTAGAATACTCGGCCAATGATTCCGATTCCGACAGGCGCTAAAATTTCAGCGCTATGAATCCTATCAAATTTATTACTGTCACCTTACCGGGTCGAACACGCATCCCTCCAATCACTGATATTCATTACCGCTAATGTGTCTATTGCAAATTGCAGTTGCCACAGCTTCAGCTGGTATCTTTTCGTGTGAGGCTCGCAGCTCGTATCTATATTATGAAGAAGTAAGACTCGTACAGCTTCTTTTCGACACTTTATATGCTCTGCGACCCTAACATTCCCACAATCTCGATTCTATTTCCTGCCTCTACGTAGGAATGTGCATGCTTTTGTTACTTGCACGCCATTTTACTTCCACGCCCATTAATCCACTTATATAGTTCTTACCTATTATTCTGAAATGTCGATAAACCGAGGAAAACGTTTGATAGACATTTGCTTCGAGATAGTATTGCCTCTTGAAATGTCTACCAAATTGCTAACAATCCGCCGGTGTTTCCAATATTCTTCCGTCATTTTTTATATACCTCAAGTTCAGAAGCATATCCTCGAACACGCATTTTCTAACGTTTATTAATATTAAATCTCATTACATCCTTTGAACCTGATAAAAGAACTCCGAATTTTCGAATTCAAACGGGACGATCTTCTATATGCTGTTGTTTTTAGCAGAGCTCTCACAATTCCCCTCTACCAGGCGAAGTGTCTTCGAGCAGTCTGTGTATGTATTCCTCATCTTACACTAAATTAACATTTGAAAATGCACGATTTATTTCGTTTGTCGATAAGAAAACGCGATAAAATGTATACGACTGGTCATGAAGGTTTCACATCGCTATTATATATTAACAATCGCGCAATATTAAGAATCGAGAAAATTAAATCGAAATGCGAATAAAGTTGAACCACGACTAAATATGTTTGATCAATATGCGGGTTTCACAATACCGATGTCACTGTACAGTGAAACTACTCTTTAGGTTTAGAAGGTAGAAATGAACACAAATGAATTTCGTGTAGTCAGTAGGAAATTATATTTTGCCGGTTTTATACGAATAACTTATTAAAAAACTAATCATGATTTGGTTAACATCTCTTAATTATATATACACTTGTACATGACACTGGCATATCGATGAAGGATCATACGAATACAAATTTCATTTATCGTAAAAAAGAATAAACGCCCACGGCGAATTTTTGAAAGTCTAGAATGGTAGTGCTTGCCAACCTGGATGGTCGCGGTAACTGGAGCTTGTGCCGACTCAGCGCCTCCTGAAGGGTCGCGGGTTCGAGTCCGCCGTGGACAAGGCTTTTTGTCCTTTGTGTCTCGTGTATGTGTGTTGTCATGGTCGACCTTGCGAGTCTGCTGAGCACAGCCCGAGGACCCTACAAATGTGTCTACTGTAAAAAATGAATGCGTGCCCATGAGAGGCATGGTGAGTACCCGGCGCGGATGGTCGAAATCGACATCCCGTGAAGCTGGAAACAGCCCCACGAAGAAAAGATTTTAAGCATCTCCTGTTTTTTTAAATTATTTTTCCACAGTTGTAAACATATATGAAAAGAATTACTTCAATTCTGATTTTTTTGGTCATTAAACAGCCCGTCTCTCTGAACGACGATGGGATAAGCCGTGTCACCGACCAGCAGCCGGGGTACGGCGCCCCCCTTCTCCCCCCCCCCCCCCTTAGGCCGAGCCACGTATGCAACTGCGTGCGCGGTTGTGTATCGGCGCCCCTCTCGCCAGTTTGGACCGCTCTTTGCTCCCTCGCCATTCCTCTGCTCGACTCTTAACCTCCCCGCCACCGCCCCTTCTCTTTTCCTCTCCCCTTTCCTCCTCCCATTCTCGTCTTCCTCCTCTTTCTCCTCCTTCCCCGTCCGTTTCGTGTCGCCCGCGGCCGTGATTGTTCCAAGCTCCTCTCAACCGGTGTAGTCTTTCTCATAAGTGCGTAGGACTAGGTCGACGCTGCTGATAAATGGCTTGTTGGGAACGAAATAAATATGTCTTCGTAATTTATTATGTAAATGAACGGCTGGTACTTTATTATGTCAGAATACTGATCACTGTCTGGTCGCACACGGAGGTAGTTATATATTTGATAGTAAAACCGAACAAATATATTTTGTGCGGATCATTACGATATTTATTAATCTGTGTCATATTGAAGACAATACGATAAATACATAAATTTTCTCGGGTTAAATATATAATTGTTTACATTCGAAGTGTACATGATTATGTGGGTGTTTGTCGTTCCAAGTGTGTAAGCTTTTTTTTTTCATTTTTACGTGCTTACTGACAAAATTCGCATAAAATGTATGTACTCAATATACTGAAATTATTTAACACAGGAAATACACTGACTGACAGATTTGGCAGTGATTCAACGCAATTACTTCAGAATCCTGTGTAATTCCATATTTTGCCTTTGCTTAAAGAGCCTTGCTCTGAACTATAATAAATAAATATAAAGTAAATGAAGCTTTTGTCTTGCCCAAAAGTGATATACACCCTTTACGGTTTTTAATGTTAAATAAAATGAATAAATGCTAAAAATGGGTGGTGCAGATTCTCGCCTCCGCTCGCTATTCCCCAGCTCTACGCCCCTCTTTGCTCTCCGGCTGCCGGAGCGAACTCGGAGGAAATATTCTATTGTATCGCCATTATTAGAGATAATTCCGTGGCCAGCCGACGGCTGCTCGTTGTTCCGCCGCCCCCGGCTCCTTTTCGTTCGTTTTGCCGCGTAGTCACGTTCCCTATGCAGAAGGCGCCCGCGGTGTTAACTGATAATTTCCGTACAAAGCAAGAAAGGCCATTCCAAGTCGCGAGAAACGTACGCGTGATTTGCGACAATTAGTATTCTAATGAATATGATCTGAAACGCCAGGACCGCGTCGACGAGGGCACGAATTGAGCAGTTCTGCCGAGAAGGAAAGCAGTTGGTTGAGAGTGATATTATGTATGTAGTCTGTAATCGTCGGGATTTCGTCGGGCAGCGACTGGGAAGGGCAGTACTATTTTCTTAGGGAAAAGACCATCGTATTGTGTTATTTTTTAGTGTATAAGAATACTTTTGTCGTATGTGATTTACTCGCTTGATAATAACTCGGAAATAATAAATGATGAATATTTCAATGCGTGGTATATTGTACCGAACTGAGTTACTCGAGATTTTCTAAAAAAAATGCATGAATTGAGAAAAACAATTTGAACCAAAATCAGGTGTCAAAACACTCGTAATATTTCCTTGGTAAGAAATAGAAACTCGATGTGATCTGAAACCGAGAACGTTAAAGATTCGGTGTCTCATTTTAGTTTCACATAACATAGTATTTTATTCTTTCTCAAAAGCTTCATCATATTTCTAAGATAGAAACTAACATATTTCTAAGATATTTTTATTAAGTATGTTATATTTATACTATACATATTCTTTAATATATGTGTATGTTAATATTGCCCTTTTCGTTTTGTGAAGTATTATGTAATTTTGTAAGCAGTCAATTATAAAAATATATGAGAATTAACAATAACTTTTATATTAATTAATTCATTTGCTTAGATAATTAGTTAAATAATAGTATCGAATTGTAAATAATCTGGCAGGTGTTCTGAAGGCTCCGCTCTCCGATTTTAGGAATACGTTCCCGTAAACTGAGCGTAAATTCAGCGCCATGCGTCTCCCCACTCCGACGAGTGCGCCCTAGAGAGACGCTCCTGGCCGCTTCCTAGTCGGCCGCCTGGCTCTGCGCCTCCAACCGGCGCGCGTCCGGTGTCAGTGTCGCGTAATCGGCGGAGGGGTGGGCGGGAAGCGTAAACTGCGTTTTGTACCGCGAACCGCGGCGCGATGCGGGGCGGCCGCTGCCGCCGCCGCCACGCAGACACGCAAGCGGCGCGTTAGCAAGGCTGGTGCCGTCGCCGCCGGCCGGGCCAGGGGCGGCGCAGGCGGCGGTGGCGGAGGTGATGGAGGAGGCGGGAGCGGCGTTGGCCAGCTGTCCGAACGAACCGTGTCAATTGCGTTTATCGGAACAATGGCCCTCGGCGGGCCGCGCCGGGACAGCGGACGCCCGGTCCGCTCGCGCTGCCGGCCTCGTCCCGTCTCGTCGCTCTCTGCTCCGCTCGGGCTCCGCCCCCGCTCCGGCCCGCTCCGACCCCGCTCCGTCCCCGCTCCGCCCCCGCTCCGCCCCCGCTCCGCCCCCGCTCCGCCCCCGCTCCGCCCCCGCTCCGCCCCCGCTCCGCCCCCGCTCCGCCCCCGCTCCGCCCCCGCTCCGCCCCCGCTCCGCCCCCGCTCCGCCCCCGCTCCGCCCCCGCTCCGCCCCCGCTCCGCCCCGCTCCGCCCCCGCTCCGCCCCCGCTCCGCCCCCGCTCCGCCCCCGCTCCGCCCCCGCTCCGCCCCCGCTCCGCCCCCGCTCCGACCCCGCTCCGACCCCGCTCCGACCCCGCTCCGACCCCGCTCCGACCCCGCTCCGACCCCGCTCCGACCCCGCTCCGACCCCGCTCCCACCCCGCTCTGACCCCGCTCCGACCTCACGCCAGTTCCCCTTACCGCTCGCTTCCACAATGAAGTGCGGTACCTCACCCCGTTCACGCGTTTTCTCTTCTTTCCATTATCCTTCTCAGCTTTTGTCTGATAGTTGTTTTGTATTTTGATATTTAGCAGGTTATTAGATTATTTACGTGACAGATATTACTAGTGGTATTTTCTCGCTCGTAATTTGACGCAAAATTACGCGAAAAGTACTCAAATTTTCGAAAAATTGTACATGATCTTATTTCAGAATCTAAGTAACAGATTTCGTTGAGGGAAAAATTTCTATCTTCATAATCGTAGTTGTAGGAAGACGCCGAAAAATGTTTGAACTTTTGCAAGTTTCCAAAATTAGGGTTTTCAACGAACATGAAGCCTGTACTATACATGAAGCTCTTAAACTCCTTTACACTACCCAATAACAAAATTTAAACAAAAAAGATGGAGCCTTTTTTTGAAAATTTTAAAAATGTCAAAGCCTCTCTCAAAAATGCAAAGGTTCTCCAGGGGAAATTTGTCTTGCGTCCGAGCCGCCCCTTCCCTCGGTTCCTGCCGCCTCTCTTTGCGGCAGCGCCACAGAGATCCACCTCTGCCTCTTCCTCCGCCTCCGCCCAGGTCTCCTCTGCTGCTCGCTGCGGCTATCCTTCCCTTTCGCCTCTTCCTCCGTCCTCTCCTCTGTTGCATTCATCGCCTCTTTTGCCACCTGGTTTCTTCAGTGTCCTCACTTCTAGTGCTTACCCTAATTCAATTCCCTCTTGCGTTAACTCTATGCCATCCACTACCATTCTTTTCCCGTCACCATTCTTCTCTCTTCTTCATCCTTCACCCACTTCCACACTTTTGCCATCATTCTTCTTCCACCTCCATTCTCCATCCTTCTGAACTCTGTCTCCACCACTCTTCCACCACCTCCATTTTTTCTCCTTCACCATTCTTCCCGTTCATCCTCCACCTCTGGCTCCACTTCTTCTTCCCCCTCGGTGCCTTTATCCACTTCTACCACTTCGTCCTCGTCCTCTTCAATCTCCACCACTTCTTGTACTTAAACCTCTTCCACCACCTCCACATCTTCCGCATTTTCCTTCTCTTCCTCTTTCTCCATCTCCACTTCCCCCCCCCATCTCTTTCTCTCCACCTCTTTCTCTCTTCCCCTGCCTCTTTTTTCCACTCGGCTTCTTCCTCCCCCTACAATTGACGTCCTCCCATCGCCGCCGCTACTGGCTGTACGAGCGGACGATTCCAGCATCGCACCTCCACCAGCCCCCTCCAGCTCCAGCTCCAGCCTCCTGGGCCGCCGCGGTCTCCGTCTCGCCGTCTCTTCGCGGGGCCTCTCCTTAGCTATGCACGAATCTCTGGCGCAGTTTTGTTTTTGTGGCCATTGTGGCGCTGCCTAATCGCCTCCGCTGAGTCACGGGCCGGCAGCTCGGGTGGCCACCGCCGTCCCCGTCCCCCACTCTCCCCACCCTCCCCCGCCCTGCCCTTCCCTTCCCCTCTCCCCCCTCCCCCGCCCTGCCCTTCCCTTCCCCTCCCCTGACCTGCCCCGCCCGCCGTGTCCCGGTCCCCGCGTGCCGGACGCTCGCCTTCGTTGGGCCCGGCCGGACGAGCAGGGCGCTCCGGCCCGGACAGTTTGACGTGGGTGTCCACTCCAGCGGAGTTGACGGAAATAAAAAGGAGTTTGAGGAAGATGCCTAATGCCCTCGCGCGGGTCTGACGGGACAAATTAGACGCAAATGTCGATGATCATCAGGACATAATCACCTTGTACGACCCGGTCGATCGTGTCCGCATCGTTGCTCACGTCGCTGGCGGTCGCTGCTCGTTCCTATTGCGTATGTAGAACGTGACAAATGGGGGCGGGGCGTTTCTTAGACTACACCAATCAGAATCCGTGTCATTATGAAGGACAGTAAAATAAATGTCTCTCGTAAGATTCGTTATTGGATAGGAGATATTCTGTGCGATTTTAGATACAAGGCTGTATCTTGTGAAAGTTGGCACTGTAGGTAAAACTACTAAATTCGTAAATATCACTTGCAAATCGCTTTCCACGTTTGCAAATTGAAAATTGGAATTCACGGCGATGTTAAGCTCCCAAGATACTGCTTGCTATTTAGTGATAAAACTTGCTTTTATTATTAAGTATTGTTAGAGATTCTTGCCATCGTAAAATACTTCGAGATGATAATGTGCTAATAACTGAGCTAGAAGCTTTTTTGAAAATACGTCATCAAAGCATATTTTTTGAATAAGTAAGAAGTAGTACTTTTGTTGTTTAATATCTTTGAGCAGACCTCTTTTCAATTTATATTCATAGATCTTACTGTGTACAAAACACGTCTGACGAAGTTCGTAAATACATACGAAGTGGGACCCCAGATCGAATGATAAGGTCTGTGACCCATTCTTTCTATTTAATGAAACGTGCAATAAATTGTATAATCTGTAATTTATTAAAATCCAATAAAGACTATGAATTCGCGAGTAGTATGTTGAGTATTGTGAGCCACAAGAATCTCTGGGGAAACATTATCATTCGCTCTCCCAGAGAAGTTTCAAAGCTGAGCTTTTTTCGTCTTCTATTGCTTTGGCGAGTCGCCTGTGCGTCTTTTCTTGCCCCGGGCCTCCTGGGCGTTGTCGCTGCTAACGAGTGCTTATGATGAATTTCTTTTCATCGGCGTGCGCGCGAGTGCGACTCGCTCCGTTATTGCGTTCGCTTATTTTATTCTCCTTCAGCCATTGTTCGTGACGTGTCGCGTCTCTGTGTATGCATTTTGTTCGGATTCACGCTTGCTTTGCGCCGCCGCGGGCACAGCGTGGCTCCGTTGTTCCGCGGCTTTTCACCTCGATCGTGTGACAATCCTAACGACGGCTCGAGGTTTTATGTTGCTCGCCGGGTCTTTGCATTCTGGAGAAGATTCAGCAAACGAATGTCTGCATGCGTTCGCGATTCGTAAGGATCGTTAGGCGAATTGTTTATTGCAAAAAAAAAACGGACTGTTAAAGGAAGATTTTCTCACTCGTATTTTCGTAATTCAATGAAGGAAGCTTTGCTTTCACACGATCTACTGACGATTAGAGCGGAGAAGATATTAACAAATTATTTGCGATCGAATGTTGTTCACTTCAATGTTCTAAATAATGTTATTCATTTTATTACTGTGTATTGTTCAATGTCAGAAGATTTTTAGATAATTTATCTGCATTTTGCTTGCCTTGTGGTTCACAGTTTATCATATATATATATATATATTTCCCTTCAGGCTGTCGTAAGTTTGCGTTCGTATCTATTCTTTTCTTTCATTCGTTCATTTGCGGTCTTCTTGTTGTGAACGGAGCAAACAACAATATTCAAAGTCTGCTTTTTGAATTTGATTTGTATTTCCGAACACATATTTAAAGCTATTCTGCCTCTTCAAGCTTTGCCACAGTTTTTGGTCACTTGTTAGTTACTTTGTTATTGCGGCCTTTTAGCGAATGCCGAAATTTTTGTTGCTATATTGTATGGCATACTTTTCGTTAACCTTTACCTTCGGCAGTCTCCTATGTCCCCTCCCACTCATTTCCTTTCCTCCTCTTACGATTTGATAGTTTCTCCTTCTGTCCTCTTCTCTGCCTTGCAATAATTATCGTGGCATACGTCTTTATTTTTTATCGTCGGTCGTTTTCGGGGTGCGCTGTCCACTGATAGTCACCTGTCGTCTCGTCGACCTGTAATCCTGCCTGTCCTCCTCCCCGCGGGCTTCCCAATCTCCTAGACTTTGCACTTGGTGCCGTCCACGTACTGTCTGTCGTCATGACTGTCAGTCGACCCGCATTCTCGTCCCTACCGTTCCTTCCCTCGTTTTTTGTATTTATGTATTTATTTAACGTCAATAAAACAGTTAAACAGTGCATGTGATGTACGTAGGTAGAAGTACAATATTTGTACGATTTCTGAGCCGCGGATTTCCTATCTCTGATCTTTTACTATTCTATGTTGAATGTTGAAGAAAGGGAAAGATGAGCGTTTTTGGCAAAATTTCGCAACAAGTATTCTCTCCCAAAATATAGACGCTTTTTGGACCACTATATCAACTACAGATGTTTGCTTTTATCCCTTATCGTGCCGCATGTGAAATAAGCGACGTACCGTCAGAACTGGGAGAACGATTATTTGAAACCCTTTGAAACCCTCTGGGCATGCTCACACGGGAGGGGGAGGGAGGTCGACACGAAAATGTTGAAAGGGACCCTACAGCCTTATGTAATAAAACGTTTTATTTCTGTGAACATGTTCAGTCCCTAATTTCCCTCCTTTTGTGTTTTGAAACCTGATAATTTGGATAATTGTGTTACGACATTCGGAGAAGCTCTCCCAGGTCTGGCAACTCAGTAAATGGTTTAATATGAAACCAACTGTGTTTATTCAGTGAGCCATTTCAGTAAGTAATTCATAATTTCTTTCTCATCGCAATATTGTTTTATTTATTTCCTAGTAAAATTTTTCATAAGAAACAAAACAACTTTAATGGAAAAGGGGGCCCAGAAAGGTAGTTCCCCCCCCCCCTTCTTTTTAGATTGCGCACACCTCGGGCCTGCCTCTTAGCCCCAGTGGCGGCTCGTGCTGATTTGTAGGTTGCACGGTTGTACAACCCCCAGATAATCGAAAAAGATCTTATAATATCTTCGAAATGTACATTTTCCTTTTAATGACATTCAATACTCAAGAAATTGCAGCAATATCGATGTATTTGAAATCATTTTGAAACCAAAAAGCTTGCAACCAGCGCTCTCTCTGTCGTCTGGTTATTGGGTTCTGGTTTCTGGTTATTCTGGTTATGGTTATCTGGTTCCTGGGTATTGCACCACGCACTTGTCTCTTGGCTCTATTACTATATTTACTGCATTCACTTTGGCCCTCCGTTTTAACACGAGGAACATACTCCGTCCCATACTAGCCGAGCGCTGGGAAGCGCTGCGCGGAGACCGACCATGTCCCAGGGGGATACCAACATTCTGTCTAGTAGCAAATTAATTTTATGCATTTCGCGTGTTATTGAAAGTAAACAAGTTCAGGCAATTATTGATGGTTTTCAGTACATTCTTTATGATATTTGGAGAATTTGCTTTCATTTGATATTTGGTTAGTTGATTTAAAACGTACATTTGATGAGTTCTTTGTGTAAAGTTGGCCGTTCTGAATGGAAGTCCCTTTGTATCTCACGGAGCCAGCCTGCCAGCAGTTTGCGAGCAATCTTGTCAATGCGAATGTGTATAAAAGATCTTCCCTTATTGCAACATACACCTGGGTAGTGAAGTTTTTGACATGAAATAATTTTTTTGTAAACGTGTCCAAACAATGGTGCTTGTGCGACATTGGAAATTAAAACAAGAACTACGTGCGCGGGAGGTGAATATACCCGACACGGACACTAAGCATAAAAATATGTAAGTAATATTTTATTAAACCTAGTGTTAGTTTACATGAACTACTTACATTTTATTATATATTAATATTCTGAATTTTGGAAATTATGTTTCCGCAACATCCAGTTTGTATGGGCGTCAGCCATCATTGCTTAGCCCCGTCGCCGTCTGGGATTCTCGCCACCTCGGCCACCTTGTCCTTTCGCCTTTCGGCTCGTCCCTTGCCTCCGCCCCGCCCCGCCCCGCCCCGAGTCTCCACCACGCGCATGCGCGCACCGGCCCCGCACCGACCACCGCGCCGGCGCCGCGCGCTTCCTCTGCATTTGCATACTTCGCGGCCGCCCCGCCCCTCGTCCGCAGCGGGCACGAGCGCGCGCGCCGGGCATCCTGAGCACCCGCATCGCGGCGCCAAGCTCAGCGCTCTGCTCCAACCCACACGTCAGCGGCAGCGAACTACGGGAGAGGGAGATTTAAAAGATAAGATACCCCATATACCCACCCTCAAAAATAGTGGTTTTCTTTGGCCTTAAGTGAGTAGAAAATGGGTTTTGAGGTTGACAAATCGTTGAACCTACCACAAATATACAGAAATGAGTCTGGTTTAAAGAAGCATCTTTATTCAATAGCTCACAGTATACGCGCGTGTAAGTGTTATAACATATGTTTGAAAATAATGTTTGTTAATGTGTTTTCGCATCGAGCAGCCGAAAGATGATCTTCTGAAATTGCACAATATATTGAAAATAAGATAGAAAGATATTTAAGCAAGAACCTCGAATTTACTGTGTCATGCTTATATTAAATACATTAATTTTTTCGTTCTAAGTAAACGGATAGACAAGTGTGATCGTTTACAATGGTACAATAAATTAATTATAATACAGAAAGAAACTACATTAACAAAATTACACTACATTAACTTAGTCATGTAATAATCACTGTATTTTTCATTCGTGCTTAATCCAATTTGGGCTTGAATCAATTATCAGAACTTCCTGATATTTGGCTTTCCAGGAATTTGTAGATATGTGAACGGTGATTTGAATGATACTGGGTTTTTTTCGTCACGCCACACCCTGCTTACGCGGGTTTCGAACCAACGACTGCTTCACTACGCGAAGGGCGGTTGATGTAGCTGTCAGCCTGGATCGGTTAAACAGTAGACATAATATTATTTACTCTGTGTCTTACAGTAACGGTAGCACTAATAGCTTCGATTTGCTCTTCCATCGGTGGAATATCAAATATTGGATACTCCCTGAAAAATGGCGCGTGTTGACACGAGAGAAAGCTGTTTGAGCCTCTTATTTTCCGGCAAGCCTAAGCAAGCGCGTTCGCGTCTCCACGTACGACGCGACTGTCTACCTAAGTGGTAGAACACGAGAAACGCGGCGCGAGTGAGTTGTCTCGAGCGAGGCAGAGGTTCTACTGAATCTTTTGTCGACGTGAGGAGAAGACACAAGATGCCTGGTGGAAAGTGAGACATGTCGGCGAGGAAACCATGTGTTTCACAGCTTCATGCCAGCCTCTCCGTAGCAGCTACCGGAGCCTTAGCGGTTCAACCAGAGAGCGAGACGTAAACTATTGAAAAAAGTCGTAAGCGGAAGGTTGAGAAACTGGCTATAAAAATTGCCAATGGAACTTAAAATAACCGATACTCAAACTAGTATTTTTTTCTTGCTTATCATAACTTGTTAAAAGTAATATTGCAATATGATCTGTACATTCCATTTTCCTTTTCTCAAACATTTTGTAATGCGACAAAATTTAGATCAATTTCGAAATATGAACCATTCATGACATAAAGAAATTCAAAACTTGAAAAAAATGTAATTTGTCTCTTTTTCATCGCCAGTAGAATTTGTGCCTTTTCGTGCTAGACATGTCCTTATGATAGAGGATCACAACGATGGTACCTGAGCCTGTCTGTTTGTAGTGTGTCTCCTACGCTGTCAACGATGCCTCGTCCATGTACACTTACCCAGCGCCATCCCCACCACAGTTCCCCCCTCCTCGACACCTCCACTACCGTCAACACTTCCTCCATTGACCATCACCTCCGTCGACGCCTACGCTGACACTTTCAACGCGAATGCCCCACCCACTGCACTTTATCAACTCTCTTCATCACCTTCACCTGCTCCTTCGCCGCCTCCTCCCCTCCCTCGCCTCCTCTCTTCCTTCCCCCTCCTCATCCTCCTCCCTACCATCATCCGCCGCCCCCTCCTCATACTTCTCCCCTCTCAGTCCGCCCCCTCACCTCGTCATCCTCTGCCAGTCCTCCGTGTACTCCGCCTGCTCCTCCTGCTCCTCCGCTTCCGCCGTCACAGCCACTCCGCTCCACCCCTTGCGCCCGCTCCGTCCCTCCTCGCCCACCCCTCGCCACCCCTTGCCACCCCTTGCCACCTCGCGCCACCCCACGTCACCCCGCTCCACATTGCGCCACACCGCGTCACACAGCGCCACCCCGCGCCAGCCCGCGCCAGCCCGCGCCAGCCCGCGCCATCCTGCGCCATCCCGTGCCACCCCGCTCCGATCCGTCCTGTGCCGCGCCCAGGGTTGCCTTGCCGGACCGCGTGGCGGCAGCGGCGGGGTCGGGTCCCGCGCCGCATCGCTCCAGCCGCGCAGCAGCAGCAGCAGAGACACAAAAAACCGCCGCCGGAGTATTCTAATGATGCGGGCAAATGTTCTGGGAAGTGGCGGCGCTGCTACAATTAGCGGCGCAGGTAGAAAGGGCTCTTCGGGAATTCCGGAGGTGGAGGAGGTGGAGGGCGGAGAGGGTCCGGGGTCGCCTTGGCGTCGCCACCCCCGGGCTCCGCCTCCGCCCCCGCCTCCGCCTCCGCCCCCGCGACACACGGCGGCGCAGTTCGATCGATGCTCCGCCGGCATTCCTGAGGCCAGGCCCTCTCGCGACGCGAAGCGACGCGCTCTCCACGAGGTGCAAGCGGACTCCCCAGCAACTCGTTTACACCGGAATCCAGCCTCGAATGTATACAAAACGATACACTTAAGCGACAGGGCAACTAGTCTTAGCAGTTACGAAGTCCATTCGCCACTTTAGCACATGGAATAAAATTCATCTAGTGCTATTTGGTGGTCTTTAGTTTTGCCGTTGTTCTACAGGCGATATGCTTCGCCTTGTTGGGAACCAATGAGAATGCTAGCCATATGAGAATGCTAGCCATGTTTTATAATCACATCGTAAAAATAACGAAAGCATTTTCGAGTGAGCACAATTTATAATTATTTCTCAGAAAAAATATTCAATTTCACTTTCAGAAAATCGTGTATTATATAAGTACCACATTTATATCCCGAATTTTCGGTAGCGTCTCGCTCCTCGATTACATTTACACAATAAACGGGACGTAACATTTCGCTGCGTAAATCAATTGTTTAAAAAACAGAACTACAAACTTTTTGTCGGGTTATGTATTTATAAAAATAACGACTCATATTTCAGCTTATTGTTGATCGCGTACGCCGTTTCAAAAAATAGTACAAGAAATTAAAAAATTGATTCAAATTCGAAACGGAATCGAACTTTAATGTAAAGTATGAACTCTTACAATGCGTTCACACATCGCATGTTTTTCCAATACATTTCTTCCTTTGAAATGACGCCGTCACTGTGGAGTGGAATAGTGTTACTAGACACGTATTAGATTTACATTAAGTTATGAAGGAGAAAAGAGGAAAAGGTTATTCTGAATAAATTTACAATATTGAACCGTGAATGTCCGTGCAACTAGAGGAGCAAAGAATGAAGACAATTGTGTTAGGGACCAGCAGGGGAACGGCAGAAATATCCAAAAGAAAGGGAGAATTCTATTTTTCTAAAATAATTTTGTTCATATTTCCTACGAATAGCCAGGTAGTTCAGATAAGGGAGAACATGTAAAGCCGTAAAATTTGTTAAGCGACTTTCGGCAAATGCATTATTGCCGCGAGTCCAACGGTACTCTATCTTCGTAACATTCAATATCGTATCCGGCCCTTTTATTATTGGGTGTATTTTTTTCAGTACACTGTCGGCATCGCTGATGCAGGGACTTAAGAGTAGCGTGTAGCACCTTGTACGGAAGGCTGCTGGTTCGAGTCTCCTATAAGGCATGAGTGCCACATGTGATTGTAATCACATGTGATTGTAATCACATGTGATTGTAGAGTTTGGCTTATCATCCCACCACGTATGTGAACATCGTTCCGTTCATAATCATTCATCCATCATGATCTTTCATACGTCACGAGGACCCTACCTTTCATCAATGTGCTATAAAGCCTAACTGCCTCACTGTGATTACCTGTCCAGTAAATAGGACATAAGCCTTTTAGCCTCCTCTTTCGCCTACAATTCAGAAATGAGGATGATGAGTACGGCACTCATCACATTACATTTCAATCCCAAACACTTTGAATACCACGCGAGAGTAAAAGCGAATATGGAAGTGAGCGAGCGCTTCTCAGCGCGTCTGCGCTGTCGGCACCTGTGATCAACACCGCTGCGACCACCATCCCCGCCCCGCCCCCGCCCCGCCCCGCCCCCGCCGTGCCCAGCAGCGCGACGGACGCCGCCGCGCCGCGCCGCGCCGCGCCGTGCCCACCAGCGCGACCACAAACACCATGCAATTTTCTATGCAAGGCATGCAGAGCAGCGTTCGTGTGGAGTCACGTTTCAGGTCTTAATTGCTCGGAATGCGTGAATGACAAACAACCCGGCTGCCTCCGTCTATTTCTGCCTACCTGAAGGCGGCGAACAATACCTTAGGCTGCGCCCGCACGCCGCTGCTTTTCGTTTGGTTTGGCGCGTGCGTTTCGCCCATGCGTCGCCTCGAGGAAAGGAGGAACTCGTACGGCGGCAGTGGGTTTCCGCAGCAGATTGGCACCTCGTGCAGCTCGGCCGCGCGTTTCTCTCCAAAGAGCAACGAATGCGCACCCTTGAAAGCCAAGAACGTGAATTGCTATCTATTCTACCGCTAGTGGAGACGAATCGAAAAGTTTCGCGTCATAATGCCATACATGTCTTAAAGCTGTGCGAAAAGCGATGTTGTACAGTGTTTACTATGTCACTTGACAGATTAAGAAAAGAATTCGCGGTTAATTGAACATTACTAGAGATCGAGGTTACATAATTATTAAATTATTACTTGATTTTGGGTGCATTGCGAAAAATGTAATATAAGCTTTCCAATTAGAGGTAAAATAAAAATTCTTCCTGCCTGGTTTAATACAAATAAAAAATACTTGTCTCAGTTGGTGTTGTTTCGCCTGAATAAATGCAGCAGAAATCACATGCATGTCGTCAAATTTGCTCAAGGGTTAGGAAACAGTTTGAAGAGTGTAGCGCATGTGCGTTGCAAGTCCGTCTGCCGAGTTTCCACAAACAATTGCACTCTCGTGGGGCAACAAACATCGTGTCGATTTAGCCTCGCAGAAGCCATTCACCGTCTTTTTACTGCCAAAGATGCTTTTCAGGTCGAAACGGGATGGTTTTGAAACGTTTATGAATTAGGGTAGTAATACATATCATCAGAAACCGAAGAATGTGAAGACGTAACTTTCCACTGTTTTCGAACCGTGTGATTAGGTAGCTCCTACTGTTTCACTACTGCTAGTCCCAAATATGGTGATTTCCAAAACGGTGCATTTCTTTGGCAATGAAAGGCAGAGGGGTAATTTTCCAAAGAAATTATACAGGGTGCTGATAGTTGTTTGAATTGGAATGAAAATTTTGCTAAAATATTTGAATACATAACAATATATTGAATAGGTTTTATTCTTGACGTAAGATCGATAATTGTACACTTTTGATGCGTTTTGCTATTTGTATAGACAAATTAACATGGAACATTTTCACACAATATAAAACGAGCGATGGCTCGAGCAACTCTTACAACGTACATGTTAATTTTTGTAACAAATTTCTAGAGAACAATGAAATTAAGAGATTAATGAGCACGATTGCGTCTTGAATATTTTCAACCAAACGTGTATAACATTTTGAAAGGAACGATATATGAAAAGAACAGCTTGTAAAACCATTTATTTGCGTAACGTAAATGTCAATTTTCTAACAAAACCCTCATTGGTGTATCCTTGACTATCCTCTTGAACGAAAACTGCATTTCATTCTTAATCGAGAGAATAAAGGAAACAGAAAGGGCGAACACAAATCGGCCTAATTACTGCACGCTTTGGGAACTCCACAGGGAGTTGCGCGCTTGCCTCCCTCCCCCCTCGCTCACTCTCCCACCCACGTCGAACGCCTCCCTGCTGCCCACTTTGGAAACGCGACCGGGTTTCCAAAACCGCCCGCGTTTTAGCCTCGCCGTTTATGTGAGCCAGGGGCCCATTTTGCTTTACGGCTCGGGCATGACGTAGATGCCGGCATTTAACGGCCCTTGTTCGGCTTATTTGAGCGTGGGATGGCTCTGTACCGTGTTTCTTGTAGCCCTTCGAAGCCCGGCGGCGAAGTGTGCAGCGATGGTTTCGCTCCCCCACCTCCCTCCCGGAGGTTTGTCTCGAATAGTGGGTGGAATGAAAGCGTGAAGATGGAAATTAGTCGTATTCGGGCGTGACACTGCTCGGGATCCGACGAGGTTCACGGTTCTGCTGTGGAGGGCGCTCTTGAGACTCGCCGGCCCAATCAGCTCCGCCAGGGTCGTCGTCGGTGGTCTAGGGAATGTTACGAGCTTTGGTGGCGCAAGGTCGCGGGTTCGATCTCCTTCCAGGTGATTTTATTTATTTATTTGTTTATTTATTTATTTATTTTCCAAAAAAACAAATGTAAAATATGTATGTGACGTATGGGGAAAAGTAGCTTATGGGCCCGTTTTCTTGAGCTCCGGAATCCCTACTCTCTCACTTTTACTACGTATAGTTGAGCTATGAAGAAACATAGCAGCGTCGGCAATATTTGATAGCTAGAAAAGTTGGGGTTTGAAGGTAAGTTTTTGTGACCGTGAGAATCCCTCATACAGCACTGAGAGTGACAAAACCTAAGTTACGGAGTCCGTGACGTGAAATTGTCAGTTCGATGACTTGGTTTGTAACTCTTATAGTAGACGACAAACTGTTGTGGTCAATCATGCCCTAAGATTTTTCATATTTTTTTTATTGCGAGGGGTAACATGCTTTAACGTGCGATATGAGAGTTACTGTCTTATACGTCGTGAGATTTTGCAGTTTGCAAAGATACGTCATGCTAACCAAATGTAATGGTATGAAATGTAATTGTTAGTTGTTTTGTCACCCGAATTTCTGAACTGACCTCCTAGCTCGTTGACTTATCCTAAATATTGCTAAAAAAATCGCCGTTTCAAGCCAGGGAATTAATTGGGCGTTTCACAGACTACACTAATTCTTCTTTGCCAATGTCAACAAATAAATATCTCTTTTGCATAAAATATCTTAATAGAATTTGACATATCTTTTAAAGCAACAGATAGCAAACGGTTAGCATTGTATTCAACTGAATCAACGTGACCACGATATTGAAACATTTTTAATAATATTAGTCCTACTGCTTTAGCCAGTCCAATATTTCATTTTTTTAATTTTATATTCCTTTATTGAATTCCATTGGGAAATGTCTGTTTCCTAAGTATGCCCACATTTCCGAAGAATTTGCCCTTAATTGGCTTCGAATCTGCAATGGTGCCCCCTGCAGCGGCATTGTGAACGCGAGATCCGCAGCTTCGCACCGCGGTGGGCTCTGTTCCCGGGTGCGTGAAAATTCTCGTATCTTTCTCCTAGTCATAGCAACGGCGCTATCCCTCTTTACATCAATGGCCGGTGCTATCCCGTTTTGCATCTTGAGCAGGTGTACAATGGCCAGGAAGTGCAATGGCTGCGACTCGCTAATGTTATTGTATTGTGTTAAGCTGGATGAAGCAAGGAGCTCACCACAATAAGACAAACGGGGCTGTCAGGGGGCTTCAACACTGATGAGTCATGGCCCCGCAGGAAAATAAAAAAAGAAAAAAGAAAGAAAAAAGGGAAAAAAGGCAGGCAGACTCGATACAAAAGGAACGAGTGGTCATTTCATCGGGCAGCGCCGGCGGAGGTGCGGGTATCGCGCCGCAGGGGGCGGGAGCGCGGTCTGGGGTGGAAACGGGGGCGGGTGTGGGAGCGGGAACGGGGCAGAACGCGGACGGGAGCGGTAGCGGCGGCGGGCGCGGGGTCGGCACCGGGATGGATGGATGGATGAATGAATGCCTTATTTTACGTGGCGAGACTCAGGCCATGAGGCCTGCTCTTCCGTCTGACCCGCAAATTTCGTTACGCTCCTTTCACCTTCTAGGGATGAAAGAAGGTATTAGATGGGCAACGAATCAGGCAGTTTGAATTTAACTCAGAGGCTTCATTTAGGCTTGAGGATCTTTTACACGCAGTAAGTCTACTAACATGAGACAGCCGGCTTTACTTCCCCTCCAAAGGAAGGAGTACGAAGGATTATTTCGCCTTTAAAAATCCACCGCTTCGATCGGGTTTGAACCCGCGAACTTGGGTATAACAGCCCGATACGCTAACCGTTACACCATCACCGCCGCGGGGGCGGTAGCGCGGCCGGTGACGGCGGCGGTAGCAGGGACGGTAGCGCGGCGGTAGCGGGGGCGGCGCGTTAGCGGGTGGCGGGGCGGTAGCGCGGACGGGAGTGTGAGTGGGGCGGGGCGGGACGCTAGCTCCTGAGGTAACCGCGAGTCCTCCGGCCCGCGGCGCGAGCGGGCTGTGGCTCCGTACCTGCCGACGGCCATCCCCGCAGTCCCGGGTTCGTGCGCCGACACCGTCGCTCGGCTGCGAATGGAAATACGAAAACGGGAGAGCCCACGCACAATTTTGAACGTAGATCCCGAGGAGTGAACGAGTTGTCTGTCCTGTCAGCGATCGCCAAAGTTGCTCCCAGAGTCTTATCACGCGTTCTGTTAAATCTATCATTTACAACCAAACCAGCCGAGTCGCACGTGCGACTGTCTTAGTGGGCAAAATATGCAGTTTGCGCAAATACATGGAAGTATATTGATTCATCTGCGAAGTTCACGAACGCCGCTCAGAGTTTCAAAGATGAATTAGAAATTGCTTCAGGATAAACTGTTTTGCCGACCTGGATGGCCGAGGTGGCTGAGAGCGAGTACCGACTCAACGCTTCGGTCCGAAGGGTCGCGGGTTCGAGTCCCACCTAGGGCATGGTTGTTTGTCGCTTGACTTTGCATGTGTTGTCGCGGAGGGCTTCGCGTTCAGCTGACTCCAGATCAGAGGAGCCCGCACGTGTGTTGGTCTAGTGTACGGTCGAATATGCGTCCCATCGGGACGTAAAGGGTAACCGGCGGTTGGCTGGATGAAAGCCCTAGAAAAATATTGTTTCTGTTATCCCTGACATGATAGAAAGGTTTAGTTCAGTTAGCCAAATCGCAAATCCAGCCATCCAAATAGCAAATGTGGAAATATGTCTTTAATTCTTGCCGGCCAGGAATATTATTTTTGTAAGTCCAACTGTCTCATACTTCATTGTTGATAACAAGATTCGAATACATTAAGAAAATAAATAGTTGCGAGTCTTTAGATTATGCAAGCTTCCTTGCGACACTTTCTCTCATCTCCAGTGGGAGCCACTGTCTTTTTCGTTCGTTGGAACCTTGAGAATTCGCCAGGCCGACCTCTGCTGACTCGGAAAGAGAACTCAATGCTGATTCTCAGAGCTGGGCTTAATTCGGAGTATTAAGCCTGAGGCCGGGTCGGCAACCTACGAATGACCTTGCCTTCTGCGCGGCAATGGGAGTCAGCTGGATTTTAATCTTCCTTTTCTTTCCTTTTTTATTTTTTGGTGCCGGAGGGGTCGGGGGAATGTGTTGCCCGGGGGCTTCGTGAACTGGCAGTGGGATGAGTGATCAAACTATAGCTTTATGTTGGAGGAAAAAGGCAAAAGATCAGACCGTGTGGTGGATTCTGTATGTGGTAATTGGTTAACCACTTTGAGGTGATGATACAAAATGGCGATGAACGATGTAAATTAGTTCGTTTCTTTTCTAAAACGTAATGTTTCTAAGTGGACACAAAAACCTTCCAATTTGCATAGTCTCTTCAATAACTGGAGAATGAAGTTCGAATTTTTTCATAGAAGATTCGTTTGAGATTACTGGTAAGACGAACTGTCTGTACTTTAAAAAGTCCGTCGGTGAAATCTCTGTATCTCAAGATTTCCGCTCCGTCGCTTACATAACTCTCCAGAACAAACGCGTGCTTTGACAGTTCGGATGGAATGGGGTTAGTTTCTATCACCAGAGATAGAAGCACCGTGCGATTGTTCATTCCATTCCAGGCTTCCGCTCACTTGTTTGTGAGGAGTAGTTTATCTTTAATATCATATCGAATCGGCATGTCGCCTTTTTTCTCGCGATCTATTAAATCGAACCCCCATGCCACATCGCTCTTCCCTTCCTCCCGTAGAAAATTTCATGTGATGTTTCTCTATTCTTTTTATGACGTAGGCATGATTACTTGCAATTGGATCAACTTGCTTTCGGTTCAGTGATAAAGGAGTATGTGATGAATGTCTAGATCTTGTCAGATCATTGGAAAGAAGTCAGATAGGAACAACCGCGCTATTTATTTACCAGATGCGCCAAGTCGGTGATTCATTCCCAACAAGAAAGTTAAATTAATGTAATCAGTTGATAACGTTTGCATTTTGAAAGCTCATGTATGTCCCAGAATTTCTTTCATTTTCAGTGCTGAATAGAATGCGGAATTGAGCGCGGAATTGTTTGTTACTTACGAGTTTACTGAGAGAATTTATGTTACGGTTTATTTTGTGGGTATACTTACTGACTTCATAGTAATATTGCGGCTCCAAATAAGCTTCGCACATTGCTTGCACGACTCTGAACAGGTCACATGAGACGTTAAGCGAACCAATATCATGCGACGCAGACAGCTGTTAAAACATGATCCCCGGTCTCTGATCGGATTCTTCCGTGGTTTCTTCGATCAATGCCAACTGAATGCCTGAGCAGTTCCTTTGCAAATGGCGACAGACCGCACGCGATCTTTCCTTCCTCATCTTTGCCCCCACCTCTCCCCTTACACATACCTACAAACACACACATACCCACTTTCCACACACGTCGGGAGCTTCGAGCTGATCCGGGCTGCAGCAGTGCTCCGTTTGGAGAGATACCTCCAGCGGGAAACCGCCAATGTGTGGGTCGGTTCCTCGAGTTCCAGCAGGGGAGTTACACCTCTAGCTTCTGCAACGTAACACGTACTACACTTACGGGTCTGATGCTAGAAGTAGTGGAGGCGCCCGGAATCAATACGCGCTCTCTCGTTCTCTCTCTTGCTCTCTCTTGCCCCTCTGCTCCGACCGAAGGGCTGGCGACTGACTGCCCGCTCCAGCTGGCGATTGCGGGCGGGCGGGGCGGGCGGGGCGGGCGGGGCGGGCGGGGCGGGCGGGGCGGGCGCGTGCGTTGAATATGCGGAGGTCGCCCCGCGAAAGTGCTGACGCACGGACCGCGGTCTCGTGAAGAATGCGCCCCCTTCCCCGCCCCCGGACCGCAGCCTGCGAACATCCCTCCGACCCGGGGTGCGGAGCCCTGATCGCCGTGATGCGTGCTTCCAGAGAGGAATGTTTTGTTTATTTCACTCGTAATTGGGACAGAAAAATAGAGCCATTAGCTGATAGTGTAGAGAATCACGTATCGATGTCCACTGGTGCACTTGGTGATTGGTTTAAATAAAAGAAAGGTATATGTGTGAGTAGAACATAAACTAAAAGTAGTGTCAGAGATTGAGCTTAATTTCTTTCTTATGTAGTCAGTCGTTTAAAAAAAATAAAAGTTCGCCTATATTGAATGAACGTGTATTTAAGATATATTATTCCTTTATTAATCGATTTGGTCAAGACCTCTTGTATCTTGGTGTAAGGGTTCGAACAAATTTTCGGTTGAAAAAATGAAGTTAAATATGTTAATTATCCTTTACACATACTTAACTTTTTCTGCACACAATGGCATTATCGAATTGTCAGATTAGATAACAATACATCCACTATTGTTATCGAAATGTAAAGAAAATATCGATACTTGAAATATCGAAAGTACGGTGATATCCATAACTGTGTCAGTTTCTTCCTTTCATACTTAGAAGATAATTTTTACTCCTGTCTCCCTGTCGAAAATTTGTGTAATTGTGTGAAAAAATATCTGTAATTGACTCTTTGAAGCTTCCGTTGTTCTAGATTTTTTAAAATAACACGTAAACACCCCAAGTATGTCATTTGTTTCCACATATTCGTTGAGTTTTCGAGTAGTATAGAAGAAATTGTTCCCTAACGCAAGAAATCTATTTAATTACACACAAAATTAGTGTTTTTAAAACGAAACAACCAACTCAAATGTACACACACCAAATATTTCCTTTTGAAAAACACACGGAGGGAAACCAGACGGTCGCCCCTCAGCTCACTCGAATGCCTACCTCCGCGCGCTTTCTCTCCACACTCCACACTCCACGTCCTTCCTGCCGATATTCTCATCTCACGTCGCCGCAGATGGCGCGGAATGTGGACGGCCTGGGGAAGGTGCATAGGGCAATGCAAAGTGGGTTTAGTCACGTCAGCGCCTTTGAATGTGTTAAAATTTGTCTTTGAATAATTTGTATTTAAACTACCATTGGACGTCGTAATTGTATATCAACTGGTTTTCTTATTTCTCTATAAATATAAAATATTCATGAGAAAATTTGTGCTTGTGTTTTTTTTCGATTCATTGAGATGTTAACGTAGATCGTCCTGAGATGCGATTGGAATTACAGCGTTAAAATTATTTCAAGCTAAAATAAATCATTAAAAATATAATCCTTCAAGAACTTTCGTATATCAATTTTTTTTCTTCTGTCTTTTCTTTTTACTTTCGTCAAAAACATGGTAAAAACTGTGTAACGTGTGGGGGAAGTATGATTTGCGCATGTTTTCTGGAGCTCCAGAATCCTTACCCCTTCCTTCTACTATGCATTGTTGAAAAATTAATTCTGGTTTGCATGGCAAAACAAAGCGAGGTTAGCAACATTTGAAAACTAGACATGTTTTTTTTTTCGATTTATAGAAAACTTATTTGCAACGTTAAATAAAATACAGCTTTGATTTTACGGCATTGCTAATAAAATAGCTACTCACACTCCCGGCTCTACATCTATCTCAAATAGCAAAAGGAGAGCTGAAGAAAACGCACGAATAGTGAAGCTACATTTGTCGAGATGCAATATGCGTGTTAAACAAAATCCATAATACTAAATACAATTAAACATAATTCATAATCACTCATTAGAAGATCAGAACTTCAAGATTTTTTGGACCGTTGGAGAAACTTAGTGTAAACCCTTGTAATTATTGACAAACGGAAATATCACAAGGGCAAATAAAACGCGTATAGAAGGTTTGACTTCAGAAAAGGGCAATTCAAAAAATAGTACATATCGTTGTGGACTTACATGTTATTTATGATAATATCCGACCTATTGCACAGACTCGAGGATATTAATCGCAGTTGGCGGATCCACGCCGTGACTTGTCATTACGCAGAGCAAAGGCACACTGTCAGATATAATTTGGAGAGGAATGGTCGTATTGAAAACGGATAGAAAAATAGCATGTTTATTAGTCTATAATTGAAACATCGATGTTTTCTCGTCGATGTTTTCATTGACATCGAAAAGCCTTTAGCGATGTATCAAAATATCGATGTATCGATGTCTAACTTAGTATTTACACTGCCCCAAGAAATACAAAAGACTCCACGAAAAATGAAAAATATATGATAAATTCAAATGATTGCAACTTTCGTAAATTTGTTTCAAAATTGATATTTTTTTCTATTAGATGAGGTGTTTGGTTTATAATTGTTGAGGTGAAATTTGAATGCATTATCTGGGCACCCCCGCGTGCAGTCACAGAAGTAAAACAATGTATTTATTATACTAACATTTGATAAATCTGTTAAAGTGCTGTGAAATTTCTCTAATCTAAATATATTTGCTGACTTGGAAAGTTGTCGAAGTGGGTTTCTGTTATCCAATATTAACTTACTAAAAATTTTACAATTGTGTAGAAAAGACGTTTTCTGAATTACCTCAAGATGAGTACTAACCATATAATTCTATTCCGATTGTTGAGTCATGTGTGTGGGAGTCATTTCATCCCAGTTGCTCACGGTTTGCTGTGTATTGTTCCAGACGCGGGCGCATTCTGCAGACAACGCGGTGAGTTCAAGATGGCGAATTTATGTATACTGCTCTTCCAAAGTTCTTCTTAGCCTTTCTCAAGAATCGCCCCTCAAATATCGATGTGTTAGCGACAATCGTTTAGAAACAAGTACAATAATACGTCATAAATGTGATAAAGATGTTATTTGTCGAGAACGTGGTTGCGAGGTGAGCCTCGAATCTTTCACGCCTCCGAATCTGTTGTGGCGAGAGTCGGGAAGACGATACCCATGCCTAACAGTATATAGAATACGCCTGGTATTGGTAGGCGTGGAGATCATCTGGAAGATTCTCGACGCGACGGCTTGTGCCGACCGCCGAATTCTATCGGGATCGGGTGAGAGAGAGTTCCTATCACAAATTATATAGAAGGTAGGAGTGTGGATTTTCTTAGGCATCGGCTCCGCGATTTTCCCTGATTTTAAAAGTATCCTCTCATATTTTTGGATTTAATTTTGACTGGCTGTTAATTCTTAAGTTTGAGGAACCATTTTTTATAAAATAGCTCATACATAGTGCACCACAATTTCGAGAATAATTGCACAATTATATTTTTGTGCCTATACTTTTTTACTGAAATATAGGCCTGACATTTTTGTAAAAGTTTCAAGTTCAACCCGCGCGTCATGATTCGTCTCACTTCTTCATGGTCACTATTCATTTAAAACTTTTAGAATGTTTTATAAGCGTGTCTAAAAAACATAAGACATGACTCTATTTATAATGCAGAAGTAGTAGAGCCTCGGAGTGAAAGAGCGCAGACATACCACTAGCCGTTTATATATATATATATATATATATATATATATATATATATATATATATATATATATATATATATATAGGATTCGGTGATTTCGGCTATTTAAAGTCACCATCACTTCCACTGTTCCTTTATTGAAGGTGAGTTGCAAGTTTCGGAGATGGAAGCGGAGTGCCAACATGCCCGGCGCGCACGTTCCGGCCTTAAGGGCGGTTGGCGGGACAGATCTTTGCACTTCCTCCTCTGAAATAGTAATTGGGAGACGCTCTCCCGGGAGGGCGTTGCGCCCGCGGCTGCACGCGACTCGCCCCACCCTCCCACCCTCCCCCTCTCCCTTCCCCCCTGCACACCTCTCACCTCGTCCCTCCTCGCAGATTGAGCGGGGCTGCGAAGAATATGAGAGTGGCCTTTTCGTATAATGAAACAAAACTATTTCTATCCTAAAAATTGAAACATCAACAGCGCGGCATCGCTGCCGACTTCTCGTGGTCACGGTCGTGAGGGCCTTTACGCGTACTTCTGTCACTACAGTCAATTTTGTTATTTAACGTTAATATCCAGTGAAATTACATCACTGTTTATAATATGTAAATAAGATCAACAACTTGGAAAATATTGTTTCTTTGAAAACGCTCAAGTTTTCACTAATGGATTCTTTAATCCTTCTAGAGAAAGTGTTTGAATTTAACCTCGCTGCCAACTTCGAAAACATAATATTTTAAAACCATTTAATACGTTGATTTATTAATAGGATTTTTAATCGTAAAAATCATAGTATCATTTTGAAGCATATTTATAACACTTATTAAATATAATTTTTATAATTACGTTTAATAGTTACATTTAATAGAGGAACAATGGTCCCCGTGGCACTCCCCAAAATGGTTCTGGAAATGTTAAATACCTACAACAAACGACAACAAAAGTTGCACCACGTCCCTTTTTGTTCCAACCCTTCCGAATCATTTCAGTCGAATGACGCTCCTTTGTGTTCCATCCTTCCTGCCTCCCCTGCCGGCACCTTCCCTACACCTGTTCGCGGCGCGGGCACGCGCGCCCCGCCCCCTCCTCGTGCCGCCGTCGATTGAAATGCGTGGGCGCGCGAGTGCATTTCACGCGTGCGCGTGCATCGTTCCCCCGAACAGGTGCGCACGTGCGCTTCTGGGAAGCCAGCTGACGTTCCGCGGGCAACGTGTGAACGAGGCGCGTGTTTTTCGATGCAGCGAGTTATCATAATTACACATTCCGCTCTTTCAACAGTGGATCTTTTCACGCACTTCTTTCAAGAAATAGAATTTTCAGTATGGCTGTGGTTTTATAATTTCGATATAATTGACATGTGCATTAATTATTCAGAGATCAAGTTCAAAGCCCCATTTTGCGATATTCAGTCCTAAGTACTTGTATGACAAAATGTGGCATTCAAAATGTGGCAAACGTTTAATACAAATGCTTTTATAAATGGGCTATCTATTTTACAAGAGCAATGTTAGCACAAGCACTTTCCGCAAAAGGAAAATCAGTTCTTGAAGCAGGTATAACTGAAATATGACTATGATATGGTTTCATATGGATAGATAATATGAAAATTGTATAATCGAACAAAAAGTTTATTCATTCGTTTAAATTTTGTTACATGAAAAAATATTTACTTCTAATTAGTGATAGTTACTAATTTTTCGAGAAGCATACTGATTTCCAAATTAATTTTTTATCGTATGTATTAGGTGAAATGTACGGTGAAAGAAATTTGATAATATTATATTTTCTTATAAAACGGCATATCTTCTTTCTTCATTTCGTGGCCATTGAAGAGTAATACCGTCGATCTATTCTATTCATTTTGACACAACTGTATTGTGTGTCTGTAAACAAAATTTTTATTTAATGGTCGACGTACTAGTTGACTCATTCTTTCTCTTTGAAAGGCCCCTCCGTTGGTGGCTTGTAGGTTCCTCATCTCGGAAGCCGCTAGCGAGCGGAGACGCGCGAGTATTCGCGAACTACTTGTGTGGAGCGGGAGGAGACTCGTAGGGGCTTTTCCCACGCAACGGGACAGCCGCGGCCGAACGAAGGCCACCGCAGCCGCTTGACACACGAAACACCTGGCAGCCGGCGGGCCGCTTCCTACGCCACGCGAGACTCACGAATTGACAGCAGAGATCCACCTCCATGGTGGTGCCGTTCCTCCAGGGATATATGGGGAACTCGACCAACAATTTATCTGACTGAAGTTCGCGCTTTCGTCTGCGTTCTTGGAATTGTTTACTATGTAAATTTAAAAGAATTACTCCGTTTCATTAAAAAGTGTTTTAATAATCGAGCCACGAAATATTTAAACCTAACACATACCAAAAGTTAATCGTGGAGATACATTACATTTTTAGTCAAGTGCGAGTGATACAATCTATTAATGGTTTGAGAACCGTTTACAGGTATTTTAAAACCGTGAGCGGGTTTTCTCGTTCGTGTTCGCGGCTCGTTCCTATGAGATCAAATATGTATTGTCCTCCTGTCTCGCGACTAAACGGGTGAGAGAGTTGCGGAGAACAAGAATTCGGTGCGTGAAACTGTTGGGTATTCGCTTAGAAAGAACAGAATTATAGTACAAGCCAGTAATCATATAAATATTGAATTAAAAATTAAGAATCCAGAATTGGGCTACTGCAGTCGGTTTGTACAGTGCAAGGGCTACCCGCGACCTGTATCCTTTGGCGTCACGAGAGTCCAGTGTTGCTTAGACATCTTACGTTCAATAGCTTAGGCGCGTTTCGATCGCGAACTGCAGAACATTGTTGGTCCGGTTAGTGACTACGAGTCAGCTCTGATAATGATCGCTACGTGGTCGAAAAGCGTTCAAGTTATTAAATGTACGATCCCTAGAAGCACTAGTCTTTTTATTACATTATACTCGTATGAAACACTAGTCTTATTCATTACACTCGTATGAAAGGTATCAACCCCTCCAACAACAACTTCATTTAGAGGCAAGACAGTAAATTTGTAATTCTGTAGACGGAATTTGGTTTCGTCCACCCGTACATTCCCAAACGCGTCCTCAAATCGCATGGTTTAAATAGCAGAATCATAAGAAGGTAGTCGTTTCTGTCAGCGAAGTGCACCCTGAGATCTGGTTGCTCTGCTGGGAGTTGCGCAATATTATGCGCTTTTGTTTGCATAGTGCTTCGCCATACCCCTTGACAATTTTCTACGGTCGAAAACAAGCGTTCATCATCTTTACGACTCGTTTTGAAGCATCCCGCAGTTCCGCCCCGCAAGCGAGTACTTAAAGCGTATTTCAACGCGTTTGCAAGTTCTTCGTCTCAGTACTCTTGCCGCCGCAGGGTAAGAAGAAACGCAGTTGCGGTCACCCGCGGTCTAGAATTTCTTGCATTAAGAGATTGAGCAAAATGACAGGCTGCCCTCTACTTAAAACGAATGCGGTTTAATTCAATTCATGATCTCGGAGGAGACTGAGAACTAGAGTGCGTTGTATTCTATGGAAGAAGCACAATTTTCAATAGATCTGTGTTTATGAAAGTGCGAATTGTTTCTTAGTGATTCCGATTTATAAATCCGGATATATCGTAGAGGGGGTTCACTGTTGAAAATTTTTAGGCGTACGCATTTTAGACGGAATTTCTTATCAGATATCTATCCCCCCTGCGTAGCGCTTGGACAATTCACCAAAACATTATTTCACTTATTTCCTATGTCCATCCGAAGAAAGGTCTCCTAAGTTCCCTCCGTCCTGGACATATCTATTATGGAGACGCTTCCTTTATTTGGAATTTGGAATTTGTTCACATTGTCGCTTTTCCAAGATCCACCTTGCCATTTTTCTGTCCTTCCTAAATTAGATATATTCCACAAATGTAATAAGAAACTGAGCAGCAAGGACGTCAGATGTAATGTATTGTTTTGCATTGGCATTGATTTCCTCAAAGTTCAGCCTAAACGATACTGTTGTTACCTACCGTATTTGTATACCTACCTACTACCTACTTGCAGTGAAGTAGGAGGGAGCTCATATTCATAAATTTCACGTGTACGGTCGTACATTGACAGATCTGGACGACACTATACTGCATTTCCGTTAGGCGTAATTCGAAAAACTTACGAGGGATTATTTTGACCACTTTGCCTTCATAACTGAACCATAATCATACCATTGATCTATTCTGAATAGCTGTCACTGCATTCACTTGTGACAACTATTCAACCTATGAAATCGAAACGATAAAGTCGTGTGGCTGTTTTTGACTGCGAGTCTGAACTAAGCTATGCAATCACCATTTTCCCAGTTTTCGTTTCCAGCGTCCAACTTACAAGGCATTTAGACCCTTTGATGATGACCAAGCTCCACCTGACAAAATCAGGAAGGAAATGGTCAAAGAAACCAGTAAAAACTGTATATGACGTATGGGAGGAAATTTATCTGCGCACTTTTCTTGAGTCCCAGAATCTCATCCCAACATTTTAACGCTAAAGAGTTGAAAGAGGAATGAAAGTGAAAAGAATCGTAACAAAGGACATATTGAAAACTCAATATTGGCGCTCCTAAAAGAAATGGCTGAGGAGCGTGAAGGCAGGGCCTGGTGCGTGTGCCCATACGTCAAGTGCGAGCGCAGCGGCGCGCGTTAAGCGTTCGATGATAGGGTTTCATTAGCGTGTAATTATAGACGGCGCGGCCGAGGGAAGGGCGAGGAGCGGGCGGGCGAGCGGTCCGGCGGGCACCGCGAACCTTGGCTGCCCACGAGGCCCCCGCCCCCGCCCCCGCCCCTGCCGCGTATGAGCCTCGCGCGCTGACGATGCTATCGCTGCCGCTGCCGTCGGCCCCGGGTAGCCCGCGAAGACATCGAACCCAGGTCTCTCTGGGCCGAGCTAATAACGCCGTCTTTATTTGAGGCCAGGCCGCCTCCACAGGCCTCTATGTCGGGCTGCAACGACCGGAACCAAAGTACAGTAGACCATTAGATGAGAGCGGTGGTGAATGTTTGGCACTGGATAAATTGAAGGATAAAATGAAGCTGTACAGCTGTATTGAACTGCTCTTCTCTTCTCGAAGGCGTGTTTCTCAAAATTACAGTATTTGTCGATACAGCATTATTGCTTAGGAACAAAATCCGGTACCTCACAAATATTACTAAGTAGGAAAACTAAAATTAATTTTTTTAATGGACACGTACGCTTTTAAGACTCAGAAGGGCAGTATTGATGAGAGGTCGGTTGTTCTGATTGTCTCCTTGATCTTTGCGAACGCGTGAGTTGTTCGCGGCAAAAGTAGGATTAGTTACATTATTGGGAAGATCGCATTTTCCAACAGGTATAAGTTTCTAATTTCTCGAAAATTTCATGACCGAACTGGACGTGAAATATTTCCAGGATTTCATTTATTAAATTTGCCAAACTCGTGTCAAATTATGGATTCTTAAAATCTACGAGCGCTGATTAAACCAAGTATAGATTCCAGCTATTGACTCATCCGTCGGTTCTAAATTCAAAGTGAATGCATGTGTGTGTGTTGAGGGGGCGGGTATCCGATGAAGCCCATTGCCCTTCAGTACTAGCCCTAAAGTTAGCTTCCGTTATAAATTGCTAATATCAACAACGATTACATTTCGAAAGACAAGGGAATAAATAACTAAAGTACTGTATTTTTAGTGAAGTTCACACGTCACTCTGTGTATAATGCCTTACGGCGTAAATTTATATTATAATACAGGAACTTCAGTATTTATATTATCAGATCAGATTACTTTATGTGCGTTGCCTCCGAAGTCCGTAGAATCCAGGGCTGAGTGTGCTTAAACGAGATGGGGCAGGGCGGCATCGGTGCGGAGGTTGGCCAGCGACGATGTCATCGCCGCCGGTGTCGGCGTCGTGGGCGTCGCGGGCGTCGCGGGCGTCGCGGCGCTGGGGGGATTTCCGCGCGCGCGAGTCTCACGCGGCGCCGCTGTCGGAGGAAAGCGCCTCCCAGGAGCCCCATCTCGCCCCCCTCCCCCGCGTCGCCCTCATCCACGTGACAGCTAGCGGTAATGACGAGCCTAATGACAGCAGGAAGTTGCCCGCTCACGCTGCTGCACGCCGCCTTGCACACCCCGTCCCACCAAACCCCGTTCGCCCCGCTCCGCTCCTTCCCGCTCTGCTCTTCCCCGCTCCGCTAATCCCCGCCACGTCAAAGCCTAATGACAGCAGGAAGTTGCCCGCTCACGCTGCTGCACGCCGCCTTGCACACCCCGTCCCACCAAACCCCGTTCGCCCCGCTCCGCTCCTTCCCGCTCTGCTCTTCCCCGCTCCGCTCCGCCCAACCCCGCTCCTCCCCGCCACGCTCCGCCTCGTCCCGCCCCGCCCCGTCAAACCCCGTTCCCCCCGCTCCGCTCCTTCCCGCTCTGCTCTTCCCCGCTCCGCTCCGCCCAACCCCGCTCCTCCCCACCCCGGCACCTCCCCGTCCCGCTCCCCCGCCCCTTCTTGCCCTTTCCCGCCTCCGTTCCACATTACCCCTTCTCGCTCCGCCCCGCTTCGCTGCGTCCCATCCCATCCCGTACCGTCCTGCCCCACAGTCCAGTACTGGTCCGCTGTCTTCCGTTTCGTTCCCCTCCGCTCCTTTCTGCTCCGTTCCTTCCCGTCCCTTCCGGCCCGTTCTGTTCGCTCCATCTCTTCCCACCACGTCCTTCCCCGTTATACCGCGCTCTATCCCAGTCGCCCCGCCCCGTTCACCCCCGTCCTTCCAGGCCCTGTGCTGCCCCACCCGCCGCCCTCTGACCTCGAGTTGCTGCTGCCTCCGCCGCGGCAATTGCGGCTTGCTTATCTGCTGCGGTCTACTCGCGCGCGAGCGTCGCCGCTGCCTCCCCGTTGCTCTGCCAGTTCACGCGGAGCCCGCTTTTTCTCGTCCTTCAGGAGGAGTTGTTTGCGTCGTGCTTCCCCTGCGTTTTCGTTTTAGGCCTATCTTTATCGCTCGGTTTGATTATGTTTGGATCTCTCCTCTTCAAATTATTTCCATCTTCTTCGGGCTGTCTGTGTTCCTATGTTCTTTGATGACTTCCCAACGTGTTTAATTTAATGTTTCCTTAAGCGTTTTCTCAACGTTTCCATAATTTTGTCGTTCCTCTCTCGATGGAATTGCGCCTCCTAAAAAAATAAAATCCACGTCTCTATGGGTTCTGAATTTCAGAACGCTAGGACTCGTAGTAGTATCCGGTCGGTTGTCTGCAAAGGGCAGTGAACATTTCTATACCTGTCGGTTTTCAAATGAAGCGTTTAGCTGGAAGAACAGGTTTGGCGGCCTGATTCTCACCTATTACAATCAAGACAATTCCACAATTTTATTTTTAGCTTTTGCTTTTATTGTACCGACGCTGTCCGATTTTGATCGTTTCATTGTATTCATTTTCTCCGTTGCTGATTGCTGTTATTTTTATCACTCTTACCTCAGATGTTCTTTTGGCAGCTAATTCACCTCTAGTTTCTTTTAGTGTGTTTTGTAAGTGTGTAAATGATTTTTAGGATTAGCTTTCAAGCGAATCTGCACAGTTATTTGTTGGAGGTAATTATTTACCGAATTATATACCGAAACATAACTAGGGGACATGTATAAAGAGCGTCCTAGGAGACATTGTTTTATGTAAGATTGATATTTTCCCTTGTCAGTTGTTTGTTTCTTACGACTTCTACTGCTTTGTGCCGCATCCGTGCGTCCTTCGACGATACTGAACGAGACTCCCCACCTGCTGTGCTGTGTAGTACACGTCCTTTGCTGGCAACTTGACTCCCGACGCCGACACCGAAACCCACCCGCTTCCCTTCGACACCTCCGTTGTTCCCCGCCCTCCGCCCCTCTCCCTCTTCCCCTCCCCCAGCGACATCCTCTCTCGATGCGGGTGCACCTCCGCCCGACCACTCGCCACTCTCCTCGCGCCGCTTCGTTCTCTCTTTTTCTCTGCCTCTCTCCTCCCTCCCGCTCTTCCGCTACTTCGTCCGCTGGACCGCTCCCTCGGCAGCCCGCCGCGCCCCGCCCCGCCCCGCCCGCTCCTCCCACTCCGCCTCGCCTCGCCTCGCCCTCGCTCGCACCGGGACGCTGGATCCAGCAGCGTGGCTGGGCGCAGCACGATATTGTGCTTAATTATACCAACACAAAAAGCTACATCCGTGCATACTTATTATTACCGGCAAGAATTTCACCTCCAGGAAAAAAGATCAAACACAATTTCAGACACTCAGAAGTACAGTCCGTGCGTAAAGTGTAGGCCCCGCGCCGTGGCCGGTGTCCGGTGCCACGCGGAGCGGAGACCGCGCCGGCCGCGAGCGCTGGCGCCCGGTGCGGGGGCGGGGCCGGACGGCGGGGCGGGGCGGGGCGGGGGCGGCGCGGGGACGGGGCCGGCGAGCGCGGCCAGACAAAGAGGCACGGTGCGTGCGACACTGGCGGATGAGTCACGAGATACTAACCCCAATTAACTTTAATGAGTGTAACACTCCAAATTAGCATACTGGCCGTTTTTTAAAACAAGACGGCCAGAACAGAAAGGAGTCAGAGGCGGTGCGCGGCGCGCGCGCGCTGATCTGAGAGACCGCCGCCGACGCGGCCGCTGCGACACCGCCCCGCTCCCGCCCCGCTCCCCCCCCGCTCCCGCCCCGCCTGGCGGCCCCCTCCTCCCCCGCCCGCTGCGGCGGACGAGTCGCTTTTGCGCGACTGCGCGGCCGCCGCCGCCGCCGCCGCCGCCGCCGGCTACCCGGCGCAGACATGTCGCCCGCGGCCCCGGCCCGCCTGGCCGGCCGGCCGCCTGGTCGCTCAAACAATGACTGGCGGCCATCGACGGTGGACAGCCGGGGCCAACCCGCCGGCTGACCTGCATTATTCTCTCCCGCGTCAGGTGCGGGCCCCGAATGAGAGACAGCAACAAGCCAGCATCGGACGCCAATATCGCCTGTCATTTGTTTTGTATTGGGTGAAGCGCGTTGTTATTTTAATAACGGAGGTGCTAACGGGTCGATGCAGGTGTAATCTGCTTAATGTAGGCAGAGGTTTTTGCGATTAACTTTATGCTAAGTGTTCTGTCTTTATAAATAAATGAGAAACGTCGTTTCAAGTTAGAATGAAAAAGCGACAGACCTGCCATAATCCGACTACTATTTTTCTTGGGGTATTTCGACATATAAGGTATTTTAGATTGAAGGTATGGAAATGGGTGTAAGTGTAGACGTTCGTTGCCCTAAGGCTCAAATCATAATAATCATTAAATTAACTCACTTGTCAGATGGTATGTTATATTTTCATGAAGAGTGTAAATAGTCTATTTTGTCATATGTATTATGCCGTGTTTATGAGGGTGTCCGAAAAAAAATATATATCAACATTTTTTTTCATTGTCTTGATTGTTCTGTGACGCTTTTCACCTGAAATTTAGAATTGATCATAAAAAATATTAAACAATAATTGGTACGCAAGTGTATTCTGAAAGAATTGTACTTAGTGTGTGGATCCAGAACAAAACGTGCGCAACAGGACTGGAATAGAAGAGTTTTATTATTTTGTCGAATTATTGATAATGATTATTACTAATGTAATTAGCGCTGATATTGCCAATTGATAATAAATTCTTAAAAATAAGGCCATTTGAAGTCATTCTTACACGCGTTTAACCTCTGGAATGGCAACGCATTTACTGGTTGGTTCCAAACCGGATAACATATGGGCCTTAATTTGATTTTCTATTATTTTCATTTCGAGGTTTGGAGCGCCTCGTAATATGTTTTTATACCGCCTGGCAATTTTGAGTCACGCGACGAGTACGATAACTCCACTTTATTCCCTCATTCCTCTCATTGTGTCTATCTTCTCGGAAGCAGTCTGGAAAACACTTTCCACATTCCCTTCCAGAGACAAGCCCCCCCTCCCCTCCAGCAACAACTACACGCGCCCAACACAGTGGTCCAAGAACTTAGCTGTGCCATGATAGTTCTAAGCTCTGCCACGTTCTTTGAACAGCGAGTGTAAATCGGTGCTTATAAATTGTCAAATGAATTTGGTAAGTCCATCACACGAATTTTGTGAACGATATCGGAAACAATAGTTATTGCTGCATCCTCTGAATTAACAAGAAACTTACCGGTTATGACAATGTTACAGTTTCAACACACGCATAGAAAGAACTTTAATACATGGTTCCCTGTGTAATTTCATGGTTAAGCAATATTTTTCTTCAAATGTAATGAACTACCTTACATTAAACATTTAAAAAAATAGTTCTGGAGGTATTTCATATTAGCTCCTCTTTGAAGCATCAGAGGTCTGGTTTCGCCAGAAGAATGGTATTTAACTATCTGACGAACCGTAAGCGTTTACTTCAGTAGTTTTAAGATAATTCAGTTTAAAACTTCACAAGTATCATCTGTTTAAACGTTTTTTATTCTTATGTCCAGACCTCGTTTTTTATATCAATAAGAAAAAACTGCTTGTCCACGAAAAAAATTGCAAATATGTATAATAACATAAATCCATAAATCTTGGTGCGACGATTTTAAATTCTACAAAACTAATTCAAATACAGTTTTTAATCACGCCAGTCAGTCGTTTTCCATGAAGGATTGTTCACTAGTGCAGCACGTGACTGTTCGTTCCAGGCGACAGTCCGGTGGCGGGTGGGGGGGGGGGATGGGTCGAAACCGACAGCTCCGCGACGTCGCCAACGCAGCCAGCCGTTGACCTCAGCGTCCGAACTTACTTCTGGAAATCCTTCACGACACGCCAGCCCCAGCAGATCACTCCGAGACCGCAACCGCCAACCCACTCACAAACGAACCAACCGACCGACCAACGCGTCCACCCAGCGTTCCGCAAGCGGGGGAGTATTCCCGGTGGGGCCACGTGGAAATTATGTTAATTATTTGGGACGCACGACGACCGCACTACGGCGCGACCTCGTCGCCCCTCGCAGTGGGAGACTTCGCCGCGACGCCTCCGTATTCGCTTTAATTATGCTAAAAAGAAGAAATGACGTGCGCCTTCAAAACGTTTCTCCACGATTCTCGGTATTTCTGAAATTAAAATCCTTAATGAGGAAAAAAGAGAGACGGCTGCACAATTTCTAGACAAGAAGGTTTACGTAAAACAATGACATTGTCCTCGCATGTAAATCTCGTGTAATTAAGAAGTCGGAACGCACGGAACTCACTTCCTGGAAGTTCCTCACGTCGGGCGGCGCTCTCGTGCGGCCGTGGCGGGCGGGCCGGCGTTGGGCGGAGGGAGGTAGGGGCGGGCGGGCCGGCTGCCGGGCGCCCCGCCTGCCCCGCCTGGCACCGCCCCACGCCCCGCCACGGCGGCGGCTCGCTCGCACCCGCAGCACACGGCCAAGGCTGATAGCTGACCACTGGCACGGCTGTGAACTCCAAACCCTCATTACCGGAGGGACTGGCGGAGGCGTGGTTCTCGAGCCATTCATTACGGAAACCGGCCCGAAGGGGAGGCCCTTCGGGGGGCCTCGACGCTCGCGGCAAGGTCCCCGGCTCCGGGCTCCGGTCAGCCGCCGCCTCCGGTCGAGAAGCTACCGCCACCGCCTCCACCACCACCTGTACCTCCAGCTGTGCCGCAACGGTCTCCACCGCCTCCAACACCGCCTACACGGCCACCGCCGCCGCCTCCTCCACAATCACCACCACCACCACCACCACCACAACCACCAGCACCGCCATCTCCACCATCACCAGCGCGAAACGAACTTGAGCCTCCACAGCTTCGCCCACGTGTTTTTCAGCGAGCGCGTCGCGCTCGCCGTAGCTTCATCCGCCTCCTCCTCCTGACTGCCGCCGCCGTCGCCGTCGTAGCCGCTGTTGTTGGCGTACGCGGACTCCGCGGCCACTTACGGCTCATCCCACTCCATCAGAGCTACAACCACCTCTTTCTCATTCGTAATTTCCACCTGCTCGGCCGGGCCGCAGCCGTTGCCGCCGCCACGGCCGGCTTGGACTCGCAGCTCCCCGGCCGCGAGCGCGTACGTTACCTGCGGTCTTTGCGAGCGCCAGCGGCGGTTGATGGGGAACCCATTTTTCTGGCATTTCTTTGGGCTTTCCGCGTTTTCTTATTCCTTGAACTGTCGTTTAAATATGTGTCACTCCATTCTCGTTCAGCTGTTGAATAAATGTCATGCGTGTCGCCTCATGTTTCTTTCTTTTCGTTTTCTTTTTTAGAATACCGTCCGTATATTCGATACACGATTCACCTTGCATCGATTTCGCGTGCTTTTGGCCACATTTGACCCTGTGACCCACTGACACCTTCAGGTAGCGGCTTCGTTTAATAATTCTGAAATTTCCTTTGTTCCTCGTTCCACATTCATTATTGTGGTGTCTGAATGTCGTCTGATTTTAAAACCATCCATTCATCAGATCGTTCTGTGTGATTTGTTACCTCGTTTCTACCACCGTCTAAGTAATCAATTTTACTATTAATAACTACTTCTACATCTACCCTTCTCCCAGCAGCGCAGCGTGAACCAATGCTGACACATCGCTTCACATGGCGAGTATGTACGTACCATTGCATCGAATTCTGCCGCTTACTCTCCCACGGTCACTATCTCTACCACTAGCAATACCAATATTACAAGCCTGTACTACTATTGCTGCCACTAGCAAGTTCACAACTATAACTGCTACAGCTACCATTACCATTGTCACTATCACATCGACAAGCCGATACCATTTGCAATTACCATCATCTACATTTCAACGCCCACTTCCACTATAATTTGTTCTCTCCTTTATCTCTAATACGACCTCTGTCCCCTCATCTTTTGCCACCTCTCCCAACAACACCTTTTCTTCGATTACATTTCCCCCCTTCTGTGAGCCTTCGCTCCGATCATTTCCACGATTGTTTCTACCTTCTTTCGCCCCGAGCGGCGCTCGCGCCGTGACGTCATGCGCTCCCCACAGCGCCGGCCACTCCCCCTCCTCCGCCCCCCCCTCTCCTTGCCCGCGGCGCCGCGCGAAGTCTACAGACGCCACTGCCATGACCGCCGCCGTCACCACCACCGCCACCGTCTCCACCAACGCCACCCTATCACCATCACCACCACAATATCACTGCCACCACCTCCACCTTCAACCCCACAGCCGCTGTCCTCCCCAACACCGCCACCGCCTCCGCCTCCGCCTCCGGCCTCCGGGCGCCCGCTCGCCCGCTGCTGCAGAGACCAGCGCCCGGCCTGCTCCGTCTCGCCGCCCAGCGGAGGTCGCGGCCTTCGGGACCCGGGCAGTGAGCGGCGCGCGGCTGCAGGCTCGCGGCGGGCGCATCTGCAAGGAGCTCCACTACGACCTACACGATCCTTTCACGCAGGAGCTGAGCATATTGATAGCGTTTGCCTCTAGTGTCCTTACTAACAACTCGCACAGTGTCGCGCAGCTCCTAACAATTGGATTAAAATGACGGAATGGTACTACTCTATTTCTAGAAACTTTGGAGAAATTTTAATCACGTGAGATTAGAAAGAATCAGGTAATTCTATATTTTTTACATAAGCGAAATCGAGAACGTTGAGGATAGACTCTCCTGGTTATTTCTCTCTGCAAGAATTTCGGAAATATTGCTGCTGCTATTGTCCTGTTGTCGTCGTCGTTGTAGAATGCTGAGGATCTAACAACATATCAATTGTTAATCTCGGTCCTAACAATGGTCTCCCTCAGAGCAAGGAATCGAATCCGAACGAAAATAATCGGAGGATTTCATATTGTTCGGCATTTAGCCGAGGATGTTTTGCCAGAAACACGCATATGGCATGTTCAGGATTTTGAATGATTTGAAATTCCAGAGGCCGCTTAGGCGGATTTGAACCTGCGAACTTCTTGGGTTTAGGAATCCCGTTGCCCCCGCACCGTCGGGGGCGGGCTTTCGTAAATATCGATCGTGGCGGAGCCAACCGCGCTGATCGGGTATGACCTCCGTGCCGTTCGCTACGGTCGGTAAAACACTTAAAATGCAAGCGGGAGCAACGAGCACCAAGCTCCTCCTCCGCCTGAGCCTGTCGATCGAATTATATGTTGGTGCCGATAGCGCAGCCTGGCCTCCGCTCCCGCCCCCGCCCCCGCCCCCGCCCCGCCGCCTGCGCATGAGCGGGGGCGAGATAGCGCCCCGCAAGCGCGAACCTGTTCCTTTGACCATTCGGACGAATTAACGCCGGCGTGGGAATCGCCCTAATAGTATGCCGCAGTTATCTGCGGCCGTATCTTAATGTCAAATAGCATCGTTCGGGTATATTAAGTTGCCTTTGGTACGTTCGGGTAACAGCGGATCTGCGCGAGCGGTCGGACGGTCTGTCGGTCGGTCTGTCGGTCGGTCGGTAGTGGTCAGTAGTGGAAGCAACTTCATGTACGCTGGACTTTTGGCGCAGTCGCGAGGGGGCAATAGAGAGGGAAGCTTTCCAAAACGGAAATTTGCTCCTGGGGCGATAGAGTGTAAAACCGGATGCGTTTGGGTAACACACTTTGTAGATCAGGCATTTCTGCATTTGACATCCGACGATGGTGTATATTCGAGAACGGCTAAGTTGCTGGATCGGCGTGTAGAAGTAGGTTAGGGACTGATGGTCCTATTGCGTGTGTCTGAACAAGTGTAAGTGGATGCTGGAGTAGTGTTTGAACAACGGGTCGCGGGCCGCGCGCCATCCTTCCTCCCTCATTTCATCCCCTTTCACATTCTGAGTCCAGAAGACGGATTGATTCCCCAGTTCCATAATTTCGAAAATCATTGTCTCCAGATCACCATATGAAAATATTGGGGAGGGGCAAACGCTTCCTCCCGTTTCCAGGTCACAAATGACGCTTATGGTTTTAGCAAATCCCTTAAATTTGACTCACCCACGGCCACTGAAATAGAAGTCGGGTACGAAGGGCGTGGCTTGGAGGGACTGGGAGGGCTGTGGCGGGACGTGGGGGACGGGACCGGGAGGGGGTGGGGTTCTGTGGGCGCAGAGGGCGGCACCGCGCCGAAGCCCCCGCGTCTTTGAACCGCCCCTCATCTCCCCCCTCCCCCTCTTCCCAGCTCCCCCTCCCGCCCCCTACACTATCAGCTTTAGGGGGTCACCGGCCTGATTGAGGGTTGCTACCCTCTACTACCCCGTAATTATAGGGGTAACTAAAAATTGTTTCCCAGCTTGCTGCCAGGCAGTTATGGGATTTTAATTTCGCTTCCATATTTCGCAGGTAGAAAAGTGTATTAGAATATACACTTATAATTATACACCGAAGACTGGAGCAATGAAGAAGGTTAGGTTTCTGTGAAAATTACATAGTTTTGACACCACGCTTGATACGTTCTCGTGGAAAACGCCCGGCTGGTAATTATAAACGGATATTTCGTTATTAAGGAGCTTGAGGGGCGTATCGGTGGCCTTAAAAAGCGCCGAGTAAAATATCGCAACGGCGTCGGGGACTGAAGGCCCGGAATTGGGGCGCTGGGCTGAACGGAGCTGCGCGTCGTCCGAGAAATAACGTGCGGCCACCACCGCCACCGCCACCGTGGCGGCTGCACCTGTTCTTTGTGAGGAGAAGAAAAGCGCCATCCTAAACATCAATGAAATAACAAGAGAGAAAATATTTATTTATTTATCGTCAAAAAACAGTGAAATTTGTATGTGACGTAATGGGAGACGTAATGATGCGATCACAGAAGCGTAAGAATTTGCCGTAATAAATTAGTCAAAAAATATATAAAAGAGAAAAAAAATTAATTCTAACATAAACGTTTATTTGGAAGCCAGTATTAAAGCACTCGTCTTACTAGGACGTTTCTGTTACTATTGTCGTTGTATGCTTTATCAATTATTATATGATTAGGTGTAAGATTTCCTTGCTATTATTTTATACACTTTTTGGAACGTATGCTTTTTTTTAAATTATCTTGCAGATAGGAAGAGGGTGTTGACAGCCGTAGGAAAGCGTTCATTTCAGATTCCTCAGTGTTTTCACTACGATACATTACATAATATAAAAATCGAGGTTATGGGACTTCCCTGACATAAATAAGTGACGACTTGTCATTGTCTATTATTATATTATTATTCAAATCAATAAGAGGGGTGAAGTACGGGCAAGACTATCAAAACCAACTTACGTCGCGCGGAAGGATCACGGTTTCAAAATTCGGCAAAGAAAACAGAGAACAGATGTAGGTAAATTCTCATTTGTAAACCGAACGAAAAAATTGGAACAAATTACCTGCAGCAGTGCTGGAGACTTTCCCTCAGAATGTCAAAAAAATTTAAATTAGACTAAGTAAATATGGTGAATAGATTAAATTTTTAAAATTGTATTTAGCAACATGTAAATATTTTAATGTTGTTCAATGTTTGTTTCGTGTAATTTTAGTAATTCCTTAGAAAACGGTACCACCGGAAGTATACGTATTCCTAAGTAGGAAAATAAATGTTCTAATTCTATTCTATGCCGTCTCCTTTGGCAGTGCCTGGACCCGCGCCCGGTGTACCAAGAGTCAGTAACGGCGCCCCATCTCTTCCATCTCCGCATTCTACATGCTACGCAATCTCCGATCCGAGAGGAGATACAGTGCGTACGAGTGCGTCGCCGCCGTTAGGCTCAAGCGAGCAAAAAGAATAAATAAAGGGCAGAAACGGGACTAAACGAACGCCACTTTTATCCTGGTGCTTCAGTTCGTATTATTTCTTCGTTTTGAGCAGAAACGTTGTATGTCATTCCTGAATTGAAGTCGCCATTTCCCAGTGTCCTCCTCTGAACCATTCCGCTCTGTCCTTAATATCACGTCTCCAGTTGCGCAACCAGAAATTCCCTACGTTCCATCTACAACGAATACGTTCGATGGTCAATTGGAATTATTGTTATCGTCAGCAAATCTGATATTCTTTCGTACATATTGTACATTTCTTTATCTTCACTTCACTTTATCTTCATCTGCAAAAACCGTTAAAATGTTTTTTAGTCATCTCTTCTTTTTTCTAATTCATGCTCCATTATTTTTCTTCCCGTTATGTATGCTTTGATTTTTTGAGCCCAGTGTCTTAGGTTTTTTTGACGAAAAATTTGAATGTACTTTTCGTTAGTCTGTTCACATTTTGTCTTTTTAGGTTTCCGACATTGCTACTCTTCTCTTCCTCGTTAGTGGAATATACTCTTCTGTATTCTTTGAGAAAAAGTCTTTGCTGCATCTCAATTGCCATTTCGCATATGTATTTATTATGCATATGTATCGCATATGTATATTAGTTAACGGAATTGCAACGCCAGATATAGTATTTAGAAAAACTATCTAATAAAAAGGGTGTAAACCCAATTATACCCAATAATGGAAAAGTATAAATGGGCGCCCAAGAATAAATGGTTCAAGTGAAGATGGACCAGGCTACAAGCCTAATCCTTAGTAGGAGTAGGAGCCAGAAGAGGAAATCGAGGAGTTATAATCGATTATATTGATTATAATCGATATAAAAGCGTATCCTATGGGCCATTTGGACGAAAAAATAAGTTGGTATAACTTTCAACACGGCCTTCAGCCTTCCAGTTTGTGTCTTAAGTCGTGAAAGAAGTAATAAATGTTGGCCACAAAAATAGCAGAGTAGTACTGTAAAGTGCGTTGTAGATTTCTTATAGTTGTAATTATGTTATAAACTCAAAACCAGTCTGAAGTGTCTGATAGGACTATTATCTCCCTTGCCCTTCAATTATAGTGCATATTTTTATGATAAATTATGAAATATATTTTTTTCGTAAGGTACTAGTAAAACCGGCTACTTTAGGCTACACACAGCGTGCTAAAAGTTCAGTTTGTAGCATTAGTGCTAAAATTTGATAGGTATGTATGGTTTCCTTAGATTCCCAGGAACTCGGGTAAAATCCAAAATTATATATATTACTAATTTCCATTGCGAGCAGAAATGAAATATAACTATGCAGCCTTCGACCTTCGAGGTGGCCATGGTTTCATTAGATACCCAGGAATTCTGGAATCCTTTTCATTTTCTCGGTATGTGAAAAACCGTTGTACTGTGTATCCGTATATTATTGCAGTTCCATGAACACTGTTTTTTAAGATTTATTTTATTTCTTGCTCTAGACGTGTGTGCGTAGCACGTTTTGGAAAATAATCTGTTTTTCAGCAGCGTTTTTCCCGGTGCCGGCCTCTGACTACAGTCAACTCTGGTTATAGTGAACTCGGATATAGTGAACCCTCAGCTATAATGTACTTAATTCACTGGTCCCGTTTCACTTACATTACAAATAAGCGTAAGAAAATTCGGTTATAGTGCACCGGAACCTCGGCTATAGCGAACGTAGGAAGGAAGTCCTGGAAATGAACTGGATCCGGTATGTTATTAGGCTATTGAAAGGGTCTTCGGAGAGTAGGACGGTGTTCCAACAGTGCAAGAGGCATTGAAAGGTGCCAAGACTTCTTTATCATACTTCGAGGCAGAGGACTATGCAGAATCAAATACGGAGAGAGCACGAACTCTGCAGAAGGATCTAATGGAAAATGTACGAAACACATAATTGAAAATAATTGATTTTTTTACGAACAAATAAATATATCGAATGTTCAGTTCGTGCTGTAAATGGATTTTGCTGGATATGAATAAAATCAATTGTTACGGAGAAATCCCATTTAATTTTGGCATCATCGGATATAGCGAGCTAAACACGTTCGTCCCCAGAAGTTCACTATACCCGGGGTGGCCTGTGTCCCTCGTGGCGAGTGTGTGCGTGGCGTTCGCGCGTGCCGCAGCGCGCGTCCGCGGCCGCCGAAGGCTGCGCGCTCGAACGCGCGTCCGCGAGCGCCACCGCCGCCGCGACTTGGCGCTCACCTGCGTTAACGCATGCATATATGTATGCATGCAAACAATCTTTCATTAGCTATTCTGAGGCGCGATAGGCATCGCCGCCGGCCGCGCCGCCGGTCGCGCCGCCGGTCGCGCCGCCGGTCGCGCCGCCGGCATTAGCCCACGTAAACGCAATAATTCCACGCCGCATTTGCATACGCGCGTGCGCTGGCCGGGCGGCCCCCTGCACTTCCTCAAGGCTTCCGCCATAGTCGCTCTCTCGGCAGATACGCGGAATGCGGATTTTATTAATGACACGTGTCAAAATGTTGACATTGAAGTTGCGACCGGTTTCGCTACAGCTCCAGAACGCGTTTCTCGGGCAAAAATTAAATTATTCTCTTCTATTTACTAATTATTAATTGAATTTATAGATCTTAATGATGTTTATGTGAATTAATATTTTATGTGCCAATTAGAAATTAAAGTACCGGCGGAAATAAATCTATATAACCATGTTTATTTACATAAAAGTCTTCTGGATACACACGCAACGTTGTCCGGTTTAAACGAGCTCTACGTTTTTTGACGTGCGTAGATGACAGATTGATATGAAGATCATCAATCCAGAGTATTGTGACGTAAATGTTAAAAAAATATCAATGACAAATGTGTCTTGAGAGGCTCGTGCTCGTACGTAGGCTAATGCGTTTTGAGAACGTCACTTGTTGGTTGCTTCATAACGATTAGAATGTTTTATGCACTTTTTTAAAATTAGTCCTTCGCCCGTAATGCTGACATCACTTCTCAGAAAATCTGTATTATAAAGGTCATATAATTTTCATGTGTGGTAAAATACATTATGTTGACGGAGCAGTTGCGGTTTTGCAATTACCAATTTACTCCGATGTGTATATCCAATTCAACGTTCCCAGCGAACTAAAAACGCCTTAGAGTTTATTAAATGAATTATATTCATTCATGGAAGAGATGTTAATGAATGTACTATAGTGTGAAATAAGTTAACATTCGGGGGGAAATATTTATGGGTTTGATAGCAATTAGATTTGCCTATACTTAGAAGCAATTGTGTAATATTATTCTGATGCATATAATGTGAAATTCTGCGTATTCTACAGTAAAATTGTCAAATATGTTTTCTATCCGTTCCTTTCCGATTTATTGAAGATGTTTGCATTGTAATTATTGAATAGAAATGTCGAATAGCTCAAATTCTGACAAGAGCATTTGTTGCCATAAGAAGTTCTTTCCACTCATTGTACATACTTTTTAGGGTCTGCGCATTTCATAATTGTGCTTCCTGTCGTAATGACTGATTACTCAACATGCAAAGTATCAAGGCACAGCAATTAGTAGCCGACAAGACAGCGTACCGGAGGTATTGCGTCAGTTAAGTGCTAGACGAAGAAAAAAAAAACACTCCCACAGAATACGAAATGGAAATTTCATTAATAAGAGTATATACTCGTAGTTCGGACGTAAAATATGTAGAAACTTAAAAAATTGTTCTTGAAGAAAATATTCTGTCTTCAGTAATTTATATAGTGTGATATGTTCTGAATTATCTGTACCGATAAACTTATTTAATATATTAGATTTCGAAAAATTTGAAAAACACACATCTCTATAAATTAAGATTAGTAAAATTGAACTTTCATCAATGTACTATTTATATGATTCTACATCGTCTTCATTTGAATAATTACCAACGTTTTTAGAGGACAAGGAAAAAGCAGAGTTATCCGTGGATCTGGAGAAATGAGGTGCAGACGTACGATGTTATATTTTATTTCCGACCCGTGCGCTAAATATAATCACATTAATACCACAGAGGCGGTGAAGACAGAGCAGGAAAATGTTCTGCTAGGAGAGGATTCGTTGTGGTGAACACGAAAAAAAAAACAAAAAAAAACCGCCCGCCCAGGACTAGTTGACGTTCGTTTCATATAGTCTTTCAAGAACGGAACAAAGGAAATATGGGAGGAAGAGAGTTATTCTTACGGTTTTAGGGCCCTATATGTCCCACACACGATGAAAGATTCTGGTCGTTATCTGGCATCTTTTGTGAAGCATTTATTCTCGACCATCTGCGATACGAATAGCAGTTCGTCAAAGGAATGCCTCATTATCGTGTGTAATAAGACAATTTTCTCGGTCAAATCCATTATTATGATTTTAGCAAGATTTATCTAATATAATTTATGTTTACATCACCAAGTAGTTTGGATGAAATAAAGTTTGCCATAGGGATTAATTAGTCGTTTTATTGTTAGTTCTGTGTTCATAAAAGTATTTTCCATCCGTTCCTATTAACGAAAGTCAGTGACACCATCTCAAGCCGATTCTTTAGTATTATGAGAAATATTACATTTAGGTTCTCTTTCGACCTCTTCTCGACGTGTCGTAATTCTGGGGCTGACAAGGAACCGTCCACGATCGCCCATTGGCTCTCGCCTCCATTCCACTTGAAGAAAACACACGCTGACTGGAATAATAAACAGTAATGGAAAATATTGGCGCCTTCCCGTCGATTGGCCAGTTCCCAATCAACAGTGCCAAACTCAATTCCGACGGCAGTGTGATGGTGGTTGTGATAACAGCATCGGGAGAAATGCCTATCGCGTGGTGGGTACCGTTCTCTTGAAAGAACTTCCGAGTATTTTCTAGGACATTATTATGGGATTTTAAATGGAAGATAGCTAACTTCAGCATGACTTTCGGTACAGTCGTATGAATGAAATTAAATATCTAGAAAATAAATTTCACGTCTTTAACTTTATCAACTAAAAAATGTATAGTTGAATTCAATCATTGTAATTTGTCTGAACATCGCAATAAATTCATGAAAAATTATTAAACATATGCCACTCACATATATCTGAGAAATCGCCTCAGGTGTTCCGATTCTCAGTGATAGATGAGAAACTCACCAAATTTGTGATGGAGAATGACAATATATAGTAAACTTGATCTCCTTAAACTAAGAATGTGTTTTTACTTTAGTAGGATGCGGAATTGAATGACAACCAGTGAATGAAAACCAGTAAAGACAGTTCCAAAATGTGAATAAAATGCTATTGAATTGCTGCTATTAACTTTGTGGCTCAGTTAATATCTTATTTATTTTGAGGATATTTCCAAGAAGAACGAATAGAGAACGGATCATATAGCGACTAACATATTCGATATGTACTGCACGAGTGGATATTTATTTTACTATTGACATTCTTTTATTTATTTTTTGTTTATTGATAACCAAAAATACACAAAAACTGTATATAATGAACGGAGGGAATAGGATCTGTACTTACTTTCTTTCTCCGGAATCTTCATATTCGTGTATACTGAAGATAATTGTGTTATGAATAAAGGTAGCAAGGAGTGTGGTTGGAAACATTTGATAACCAGTTCCCTCCCTTGTAACTATTTGAGACTGCAAACCAACTACGGTTTTGATTTTATGGATTGCTAACGATAGTAGCTAAATCCCCGTTCCTCTCCCATCTCCTAAAAGTTCCAAATACCAGATAACAGTGGTATGATACGAGTGACGGCGGAGTAAAACGGCGCAGCGATCCGTCTGGATTTGCAAACAGGCCACCCGCTGCTGCTATTGCGTGGCGCTGGCGGTCGCCGCTGGGGAATTCCCCGAGGCTGCCCTGGCGGAGGACCGCGGGACGTCCGGTGGCGACTGCCCGAACATGAGCGGAGCGGCCTCCCACCGTCCCCGCCACGCCCCCGCTCCCACCGCCTCCTCCTCTGCCGTCGCCCCGCCGCTCCCACCTCCCTCCCCGTCACCGCCTCCGCCACCTCCTCGTCGCCCCCGGCCGAGGCCCGCGAGCACAGCACGCCGTAAATTCCGGCGGGCGGCAGATAAGGCCGCATCCTGCCGCGCGCGCGCAGCGCAGCAGCAAAGCGCGCGGGGGGTGGGGTGGGGTGGGGCGGGGGGCGCCGCCTGGTTCCGGCGCGGGGCCGTCGCCACCTGGGGCCACGGAGCTCCCGGAGACGCGGAAGGCCGCGCGGCGCGCTTCGCCCAAGCTTTCTTCTCCTATCTTTCTTTTCTTGTTTTTTCTTACGTTTCCTTCCCCTACCCTTCTCTTTCTCCTCCTGCCTCTTCTTTCTCTTCTCTCTCGTTCTCCTCGATTTTCTTTTGCTTTTCATTTACAACAATAATAATTAATTTGCGTGAGTGAACTATTAAAAAGTACAAATTGCATTCGTTGCAGGGAAGTCCGCGCATCAAATAGGAATGTCGCCGTGGCTGTGAATAAGGGAAGCCAAACTCATTTTATAAATTTTATTAAGCTTGACACGAGACTGAGAATATACGTCGACTTTAATTATGTTTAATATTAAAATGTATGGTTTTGCGCGATTTTAAATGGTACATATTAAAATGAACTTAATAAGCAGCGGTATTTTTTTATTCCACGACTTTCTCGAATTTCTGCTGGGTTTATTTTGTTGGCCAGCTAAGTAAATTGGCACATGCTGGCGAGGCAGGCAAAACCTACCGAGAAGTCAAGAGTGATTGATACTGTGAAAATGTGCCTGGCGAGACACTACGAAGAACGGGTGGGTGACGAAGCAGATAAGATGGTCCGAGAAGTTGTTGGCTTGACAGGGTAGCACGGAATTCGCCGAACTTTCTGGTCTTTATTATTCATCATTAGTGTTGTGAAAACCCGATGGCACAAATTTGGATTTCATTTATTCTGTATTCGGGAATCCACAGAGCTTTGTATCAATATACTGAAAACAAGCCTTGAACACCGCTATTTCCACCGTATTCGTAGATATTGGTGGAAATTATAGCGTTTGTTACTCTACTACGTATGACGGTGACGTAGAAGCTATTTCATTACATTCGTTCCATGACTAACTTCGTTTTAAACCCTAACCACGTTACATAATACAGTGGGTACCTTATGTCTTCATCATCTTATTGTTTGGGCGAGAACAATAGGTTTCCGACAAGTCATGGCATAGACGAGTTTCTCCTTCCGTGCTTCAAAGATACATTCACTCACTTTTCAATAAATCACTTTCTTGTTAGCAAGTGTCGTCCATCGCCCCACCGTCACAACGCTCGACAAGGCGAATACGCGAAGGGGCGCGCTGGAGCGGCGGAACCATTCCCACCGCCAACCGGACTTCCGGGCATCGCACCCATACGCGGCGCGAAAGAAGACAGGTGCGCCCTGGGGGAAGCGGCAGGTAGGTCAAGACGGAGCGGAATGCGGCGCGGCGGGGGACGGGGCGGGGGGCGGGGCGGGGGGCGGGGCGGGTTCGTTTACGACAGGTGTGGCGGAACGAAAGGGCACGAGTCACACGTGGATGGCGCGGACACGCGCAGTCGGAAGAAGCGCAGGATGGGGGCTGCCGGTAGAGCGGGGGAGAGGAGCGAGGCGTGGCGGAGGGGCGTAGAGACGAGAAGCGCAGGGCGGGTCGGAGGGAAGCGGGGCGGCTCGGCGCCCGCCGAAACAGGTCCAAGTGGTAGCGGCGCGCGCGGCGTGATCTGGCGGCGGGGGCGGCGGGCGCGGGGTCTGAGGGGCGTTGCCCCCGCCCCGGGCGGGTCGACGCCGCTGGCAGCCCAGCGAAGCAGCGCGCTGCTTTTAGGCTGGTAAAGGTTGCGATAGCGGAGGCTCTTCGTTGAATAATCATTCACTCCTGTATCCCTTAAAAGCGACAGTTAAACGACAAACTTAGGAAAATGACGAAGAAAATAATTTGGTGTTTTCGAGGCAATCGTTTTCTTTCGTCACAAGTATTTGGAACAAGACTTTGCATAAGTTCATGCGTGTTTCAATGACATCTAGTGAATTCAAATCGAATTGCCTCCAAACTCTGCCTATTTTATGGAATATCTTCCTCGCTCAACATTGCCAATACCACATGAAGACAAAATTCGAGTTTTGAAATCACAAAGTTCTCTCGGGCGATTTTTAATGGATATGGACTTCAAAGTAAGGAAAATTTAAGACTAGTGGAAATCCGAGTCTACCCAAAAACGGTCGATAAGGAGGCAAATAAGGAGTAAAACTTGTAAAACTGACGAATAAAAAAAGCAAATGAGTAACCCGGCGCTAAAAAGGATGAAAAATGTGGAGAAAGATGAAGGGAAAGAAAAGAGTAGAAAAAATACAAGGAAGAGCCAAAGAAAAAGAAGGATAATGAGAAAATAATTTTTAAAAAAAGGGAAGAAAATGATTGCAACTAAGAAGAGGATTGGCACGAGATCTGGGAAGAGGGCAAGGCCAGAAATAGAAGCAGGTGAAGAAAGAGTCATTCGTGGATCACCATAGAAGGCGAGCCGGGACGGGGCGGAGGGGGCGGGGCGGGGCGGGTGCATCGCTCTCGGCAGTTGGGCGGGCGGTGGCGCTGGCGGAGGCGGAGGCGGAGGCGGAGGCGGAGGACGGGACCGCGCCGCTCCGGACCGCCTCGTTACCGCACCGCGCCGAGCCCCTCCAGTCGCCAGACTCGCTCCCTGCGCGATGGCAGATACAGAGCTTCCTCGCCTGGCGGCCCCGCGCGTCGCACGGCGTCACTCGGCGAGTCGCTCATCCCCGCCCCGCCCCGCCCCGCCCCGCCCCTTCGCGGCGAACCCGCTCACGAAACGTTCCGGACAAGGTCGCCGCCCCCCACCCCCGCCCCCGCCCCCGGCCCTCCCTCGCCGGATTTACGTAAACGAGGCGCCCCTGGGCGCGCAAGGGGGGGCGGTGTTTCTAATCATAGGTGCGCGCGCAGCTTGACGGCGTAATGAGGGCCGACCCCGTTTTGTGCCCCTTCGTCGAGAAATTAAATATTTTATTCCTCAAAGAAGCCAGAACCTGTAGTGGTTTCCACCTGTTCCTGATGTCTACAGTCAAATGAATAATAGTCTGTTTTATGTTTATATCTAAAGTGTTACCGAATATTACTCGAATTCTTAAGACAGAATTGATAGAATGAAAGGTCTCGATTCCGTAGAATGCTGTGACCGTGGAGTGTGTTGTACTGAAGTGTCTGTCGCTTTATATTGTTGTTCAAAATAATTGTGCTGAATAAACTATTGCCGTATGCAAATTATCAGTTTTGATGGCTAAGATGGCTACTACTCTCGATTTCTGTTCTGTAATATAGGTAGAGCTGACGAAGAAATTTTAAAACTTTTTTTTACTTCTATGCGAAATTAATGTAAATAGTATTAAATAGCCTATAATGCGTTTTGTTCGTATTTACGTAATGTTTTTCAAAGTAAAATAATTTATTTCCCTCGCGTTCAGTTTTATCTTAGGTTCTTACAATCATGACAGAATTGAAAGATAGTAATCACCTGCCTTGCGATGTGGAAATGGTGTTTAATTTGCTTTTGCTGCAAGAAACCTTGCTTGAACAGATTGTTATTGTATTTGAAACAAATCTCTCCGAATATTGTTATTGTAGTACCTCTACCCAAAAGACCTGAAACGCTGTAGAGCTATCCAAATGCTGATGGAAATCTCGAATGCATTAAGGACCATCAAGTAGGAACTGAATCCCACATACGGTGTAGTTACGTCCATCTCGGAATTAAACCGTTCACTAATTAGACATTAAATGTGTGCCTCTCCGCTCCCGCTGTCTGAACAAGACACTTGAGTGACAGTGTAGAGGCGGTAAAAGTACAGACCGCGTGGATAAGCCTCTTGTGAACAACATGTTCTGCGTTATCAAGGCTACGAAGTTGCGCTGGAAAGAAAGCAATAGAATTTACAGCTACAGATTGCTTCGAATAGATGTCAAGCTCGGAGCCATAGGACGTCAGTTTCGTAGCCTGAGCGATCTGCCGACATGGCTGTGAGCAAACAGCCATCAAATTATAGTCCGCCGTCACGTTATTTTAAGCGGAAGGGTTCTTAAACTTTCTTCCTCAATGACACCTGCCTTCGTAAATATCTTCTTTTCAGATCGGTGCAAGCTTTGTTTTCAAAATTGCTCATTTGTTCAGAACGACAAGAGGGTTAATGTTTCCAATCAGTTCACTTGATTTGAGATTCAGTAAACTCTCATTAATGCGAATTCCAAGGCACTGAAATAATCGGAGTTCCTGTTATAAACATTCGTGTTATCCGATTATTGTAAACGTCCGTATTACTGTAATCCCTTACCGGGATCCACGCTTTGTTCGTGTTAGGGCGGAATTCGCGTTACCCGAGTCCATGCTAACGAGGGTTTACTGTATTTACAGGTGGTAGACGTATTGTGCTCGTCGTTCTTTGACGTGGCCTTCGCTTATGTCTTCTCCGCCGCCCCCGCCGTAATGACGAGGAAGCGCGCCGGGCGGAGTGTGCAGTCGGCACTCGCATTGGTCGGGGCGGGTGGCGCGCGGGAATGTTCCGTGAGCGGAGGCAGATACTCGCGCCAGGCGCCACACGCCCGCCGTTCTCATGAGCTCCCGCCCTCCCCCGCGGGTACAAACGGCCCCTAATGGACCCAGGCGCTCGCTCGCCCGCCTTAAGACAACTGCCGAAGCGGAGGCCATACACGGTCAAGCCGGGCTGGACGAGCCTGCCACGCGCCGCGAACAACGGTAGCGAGGGCGATGTTATTTCATCGAGCGCGATGCAGCCAGGTGATGCCTGACTTCAAAGCGGTCGTACAGCAGCGAGCGTTGTTCACGACCCTGGCCCGCGCTTTGCATGATCGTGTGTCTGCCGCCACTGCTGCCTGCTTTATTGCGGGAACATTGGAGCGAGTTGCGGTGGTGAAAGATTCAGGGCCAGGGCCACTTGTGGACGGGCCGCTTAACAAATCAGATGATGTCGTAAAAAGCTATAGCGGTTCTAATATTTCAAATCGTATTACATCGATTACAGCTTTACGGTTCGGAAGACAGTATATTTTTTACCTCAACCTAAACTTATATGTCTGACACTTCAAATAAAATCACACAATACTTCATGTGGAGATTCACGGGATCGTGACAATCAGAATATAATAGATTCAAAAATCGACCGTTATTACTTTATTCTTATTAATGTATTAACCCCATCTTCAGATCCTGCAATTCATGATATGAATCGATGGTCAGTTGTTGATGAAAAAATAGTAGCAATCGCAAAATGAGAAGCCAAAACTCCGCTGTGACACAGGGTTGTCCTACACGAATCGCTCATGGATCGGCGGAGAATATCGGCTCAGTGGTAAAACGCGAGCGCTCCTACCGACGCATCAATACTCTCCCTCGTCCTCGACAAATCACACGTGTCTCAAGAGCACGCGTCGAACCGTCTCATGCGTCATCACGCGTCACCGTTTCTTTACACACGACGCCCGCTACGCACCAACCCGTTTCGTTCCCCTTTCTCCTTCTCCCGTTCGGCACGTGGGTCTTCGCGAAGTCGTGAGAAGAGCTGCAGCAGCGACGCGCCGGCGTCTGCCGGCGCCACTCGCCGCCGGGGGGGGCTCTGATTGCTTCATTAGCCGCTCTCAGAGGACGCCCCCCCCCGTACCCCTTCCATCGGAGCTCATTTTGTAAATTTTATTTGGACGTGGCACGGCGCCAGGCCTCGGTCCACACACAACGGGCGACGGCGTCGGGCTGGGGAGGAACCGCCAACCGGAACGGAACCACTATTTCTGTCGTTGCAGATAAACGGCGAGTTAACTCTCTGATTGAGTAGAAGGCCTTGCTCGTTTTTGTGCTTTTTCGTCCCTGCTTATGGGAGACTTCCTCAAAAATGTTTTCTGATGAATGTTGAGGGAAATGTACCTCTGTTAATTATCTTTTAACATTTGCATACAAATGAAAGCCTTCCTATTTCGCCTTTTGCATGCGCTCTGCGGAATGCTCACTATTTGACCTGATCTCAACGTGTTATTAAAATCTCTGATGTTTAATCTTAACATTTAAATGCTTTATAGATCAGACTAAAAATACAAATTTCTCAAAACTCATTTCTTTGCGAATTCTACATTCTTTACAAGAATATTTTATCGTACGTCATATCTCACTGTAGCAAAGAATTACAAAGTATTCGCACCGTCAGAATAATTTTCGAATTAAGTTTACGCTCATTTCTGAAAATTAGATATTTCTCCTCCTAAATTATACTCATTATTCCTACTCGTAACGACGAATATGTTTCATTAGTGAGCTTGCGCCTACTTTGAGAATCGAAATTAAAGTTGAAATTATGATAAAATACAAACGTAAGAAGGAAATGAAGACACAGAAACACCACAAATGTAATTCCGTTGCAAGTAAAAAATAGAATTTAGATACTAAGTAAAGTCTGCCAGTTCGAGTCTGCGGTATGGACGGAAACAGTAATAATAATAATAATAATAATAATAATAATAATAATAATAATAATAATAATAATAATAATAATAATAATAAGAAGAAGAAGAAGAAGAAGAAGAAGAAGAAGAAGAAGAAGAAGAAGAAGAAGAGGAGAAGATGGAGAAGTGTAATAAGAATAATTGGAAACGAAACGAGTGATACTCCCTACGTATCAAATAGTACGTGAGTTTGCAGCAATAGAAAGAATAGAATCTGCTGTAATGTAACTAATTTTACCGTAAGAGAAGATTTAAACAAACCAGAATCAACCGAAGAAAACAATGGCGATGATAATAATAATAATAATAATAATAATAATAATAATCGTTATCAGAATGCATTGTGAGAACAATTGATGATACCGCTGTGTAGAGGAATGTGGGTAAAACATACTGTTCGGCCAGAAAATTGAATTGTATTGAAGAAATCTATTGCCCAGGCGGTCGGCAGGCTTAAAACGCCAGCCCCCCTCCTGCAGGGCCCGAGCGGCTGCATGGAAAGGGTGCCGCACCTGCTGCCACGGCCGCCGCCGCCGCCGCCTCTTGCAGGTGGCCCGCTCGGGTTGACCCCATGGCAGACGGAGGGCACCGTGACCCCCCTGCTGATGCCCCCTTCTCTACCCCCTCCGGTTCTTGCCCTGCTGTGGTCAACCTCGGAGGCACTCCAATAGGGGAAATTTGGATATTTTGTAATGCAAATCTACTTGGCAATTAATTAATCACTTCCACTGTTCAAAATTTTAAGCTGCAAATTTGCAACTGCTTCTGTGAATGCCCAGTTCAGGTTTTAACATGAAGTGAAGAGAAGGTAACAAGTCTCGATTTTGAACTTTTCCGATTCAGTTGCAAGAGTTGTTGGGTCGCTTCAGTACTGTAGTTTTCCACTGACAACCTGACTGATTTTCTAGCCCTGCAATGATTTACTGGCGTTTTGAAATATTGAATGTTTTGAATATCAAATAAGTATTACTGTGGCTATGAGTGTCTCTCAATGACTCATTCAAATGTAATATCACGTATCAATCGTATGATTATTAATAATATTAATCTACGCGTAATGATGTTAGGGATTTCAAAAATTAATCTGTGAGTATTACTCAATTTTTGTGTGTATTTATGCATTTTCTAGAGTATGAGGTATAGTGTATTATTTTACCGGGAACAGGGGTGAATTGCAAAATCAATAAATACTAATTTTAGAATGAATGGACTCACTCGATCATCTAATTTAGGGCACTTGACATAGGTAATAAAAATCCATTAAAGAGAAATTTGACGCAGCTTTTGCGTTTTTTTGCGCGGCAGCTTTAAGGTAGGGTTCTACGGAACTCTCTTCATGACGCATAAAACTCCCCGAATCTCTTTTTAGAAACCTAATCGCAGGACACATTCCCTCTCGAGGAGGAAATTTCTTCGTGCACCCCATCCGCCACCCTTCCTTCCGTCTGCACGCGGCAAGTGCACGGCCGCCGCGGAGGGGGTCGGGGTCGCGTGCCCCTCGAGGGGCCGCGGAGGGGCGATCGGCGGCGAAGACGCGCGTGAAGGGCAGGAAGGAAGCGGCGAAGGGGTTGGGAGCCCTGCGGGGGTCGGCGGTCGCCCCCTCCGGGGGCCACGTGCTGCGGGAGGGGGGGGGGCACGGGGAATCCCTTTTTGCCCAAGCGGCGGCGCTCGCCTGGGCTCGGCGCGGGCTTCTCCGAATTCTGGAGCACTCGGCATCTCGTTTGCCCGGGGATTAATTAAGAATAAACAACCTTGCATACATAAGAATGCCGAGCCGGATAATTTTAATATAATTATTCCCAGCGCTCGTTTTTTACGGGCAGCAGCCAAGATTGTGAGTACAGCCGCGCGCGCGCGTGTGTGGGTTTCCTAATTTGTGTGTCATCTCAATTAGAGACATTAAAATGTGCTTAAGCGCGATCCGATGGGTATCTCGCGTTATCTCAGGCGTCTGTCATTACCCGTGATGCTCCGTGGAGCGGCCGTTCGCCCGACGGGTGGCGGGCGGTGCGGCGGGGGGGGACGGGGGGAGGGAGGGCGATAGGGCAGGGGGCGGGGGCGGGAGCCATAGGAGGAGGGATAGGAGACCGACTGCACGCGGAGCCGACTGTGCACGGGAGACCGAGGTGTGACGAAGCTCGTGGCAGGCTGTTGAGGACAGGCCTTCTCTAAATAGCGGCATGAAGGCCTCCACCTAAGGCAACCGCGAGGACACGGATTACAACCGCAATGAGCATTACTTGATGCTATATTGATTGGCAAAAGACAGTACAAATAGTGTGTGACGAATGGAGAAGTATGTTTCAAGCTCAGTCTTGGGAAGAGTTTTTTCATAGAAGGCAGTGAATGGACCGGGGGAAGACAGGGCGACGGGAGGAAAGGCCATCCGCGATGCCCTCGACGCGTTCCCGACCACCAGGCCCCTGAATAGAGCGAGTTGGAAACGCCACGTTTAATTACGGTTATCTCAATTCATGTACGGTCACACATTGGAAAGAACTGCATGGCACTTCTGGAAGAAGAATTTTCTTGAAATCTGTGCAGCTTTAAACATGTTGAAACAATCCAAATTCCAACAAACCAACAACAAACAACTAAACAAATGCCAATAATCATATAGAAACAGCCACACATTACCTGAGTCAGCGGGCATTGCCGCTGCATCTACAGCGACCCTTACCGGGACGTTCTAGGGTTCGATTCCCGACTCTGGCAGATTTTCGACACTAGCTTTTAGCCAAGTTGGATTCAGCCACTCTCTAGAGGAGAATCTTAGCGGATAGCCGTTCTAATCGGTAGTTTTCCGTGGTTAATTTCAGATGAATACCGGAGCAGTTCCTTAACAAAGGGACCATGGGCCGCACATAATATTTCCCTCCTCTTCCTTGGCCTATTCTCTCCTCTTTCTTACACACGGACTTTCGTTCACTATCCTAGCACACCAGTTGGGAAACCGAACGTGAGCTTAGAGCCTGACAGGATAGGGACGGGGCCCGGTTAGGGAAGATACCTGAAGAGAGAAATTCTGCGCAAGCAGATGAGTAGGACGGCGCCGGATCCCACAATCGAGCGGGGGAGGTATGTCCAGAGATAAAACATTTACTACGCCAACGGAGCTAACGACCGTAGTAGTTGTGCCCGGAAATAGTCAATCAAATATATACTCACTAATATTTACAATTAAATGTACTCAAGGATGCAAGAGAAGTATGAAGGGGAGTTTGAACGTCCTATGAATATTAGTTTATTTTAATATGATTACGTGAACATTGTCATTACACTTGATAAACAGAATACAAAGTAATATATTACTTCCTTGGGTTAAATCCCTAAGGAGATTGAAGTGCAACTAAAGGCATTGCCAACAAAGAAAGGAAGGAGAAATATTTTATTTCCAAGACCTTCAAGAAGTATTGTGTAACTTTGCGAATATGTAATAGAGCGCCTGCAAATAATTAATAGTTCCCTTATCCTGTTGCATTATTTATGTAAAAGGCAATCAATAAGGCAAACTGAATGCAAAATTATCTTGCGTAATCGGTTCTGTAATGGAATGATTGTTTGAGAAAATAATTTTTATTTTGCAACGTTCCCAAAACGAGAGAAACGGCTTCTCGGGACGTGGTTGCGAAACAACAAAATGTTAGAAAATATTTTTAACAGTATTTGCAATTTTGCTGACTTCGCTAGAGAGATTTTCATGTTATACATAAACGCACCGTGGCCATTTTGAAGAGCACTGCACGCCGTGGCCGGAAGGTACTTCCACCGGTTCCTGTCCGCAACGTTTAGTCGCAGGCGCTTCATGCGTGGCCGGAAGCAGGCGTTTACCGCCGCGAGGCCTCCTCCCACTCCCGTCCCCCGCTTCTCTTCTCCCCGCGCCCCGGCCCCGCGCTCCCCGCCTCACGCCACCCTGCCTCCTGCCACCCCGCGCCCCCCGCCACGCCCCCGCCTCTCTACACTCCACGCCCCCCGCCACGCTCCACCCGCGCCCCGGCCCCGCGCTCCCCGCCTCACGCCACCCTGCCTCCTGCCACCCCGCGCCCCCCGCCACGCGCAACCCGCTCCCTCGCCACGCCCGCGCCTCTCTACACTCCACGCCCCCCGCCACGCTCCACCGGCGCCCCGGCCCCGCGCTCCCCGCCTAACGCCACTCCTGCCTCCTGCCACCCCGCGCCCCCCGCCACGCGCAACCCGCTCCCTCGCCACGCCCGCGCCTCTCTACACTCCACGCCCCCCGCCACGCTCCACCCGCACCCCGGCCCCGCGCTCCCCGCCTCACGCCACCCTGCCTCCTGCCACCCCACGCCCCCCGCCACGCGCAACCCGCTCCCTCGCCACGCCCCCGCCTCTCTACACTCCACGCCCCGCCACGCTCCACCCGCGCCCCGGCCCCGCGCTCCCCGCCTCACGCCACCCTGCCTCCTGCCACCCCACGCCCCCCGCCACGCGCAACCCGCTCCCTCGCCACGCCCCCGCCTCTCTACACTCCACGCCCCCCGCCACGCTCCACCCGCGCCCCGGCCCCGCGCTCCCCGCCTCACGTCACCCTGCCTCCTGCCACCCCGCGCCCCCCGCCACGCGCAACCCGCTCCCTCGCCACGCCCCGCCTTCCACGCCTCCCCTGCCACGCCTCCGTCACCCGGCGCCCCGGCCCCGCGCTCCCCGCCTCACGCCACCCTGCCTCTTGCCACCCCGCGCCACCACTCGCCACTCGCGCCGCCCCCTCCCGCCAATCATGGTAGAAGGCAGCGGAAGAGATCACCCCCTCTCTCGCCCAACAATGCCTTGTGCAGCGTATTTCGAGTGTGTTTCACGAAGCAGGTGAGAACTCTCAGTTCCTTACAGGCGTTATAATATAACGTGTAATCTAACGTACGTTATAATATAACTGCAGTATTAATCAAACACGTTTAATTTGACAAATAATGTCGTGCACAGAACGTCAGATAACCTCAACACTGTTTCGTGATTCACGCAGCAAGCAACCGTTCGAAAGAAACCAATATTCATTCCCGATGTATCAGCATAATATTACAAATAATTCGTTAGTGCTTCCTAATAGAAATAACGTGTGAATGACCGAAAAAAATGAGCTTTGACGGAGCGATACAAATTTGAACGGAATTTGAAAATGTGAGTGGCAGAGCGACGCATGGTTGAATCGCCTACGATCTCTGCTTCAGTGTGGTCGCCGTCCCGAGCGCCTCTGCCATCAGGCGGTCTGTTCCGCGGGGCGCGCCCTCCCTTCGCGCCACGGGCTTCGCACCTGTGCCTCAACCCGTGCGGCCGCGGCGCGCTCGGGTTTTACCTGCCTGGGGGGCGCAGGTGCCGTGGTTTGTTATACGTGTTTGCGTTGGGCCACGCCTGTCCTCTTTAACATCGCCGTGTGGGATAGATGAGCATTTCTAACTTCGTTTTTCGATGGCACCTGCTGTTTTATAATCTCCGTTAAAAACAAACCGATTGAAAGTGTGCAGTTTCTTCTGTGATGTGGTTTTGGTAAACGTCACGAAGAATTCACGTAATATTTGGATTCAAGGTACGTTTCTGCATCTGGAGGCTGAAGCATCGTTATCTGCAGAATTTAATATGATGTAGGCTCGCGATGATGTTGTTTCCGGTTAACCGAGACTTTGGGGTTAACGGCACACATCAGAGAAATTACAACAGAATGGTCCGTTGAAAAAGTACTATCTACTTTTTCTACAGCGTTGGTGTTTCACCACCGCGTCCAAGAGATAAACAAGTTTCCCAGAAATGCAACAATCTCTTGTTCAGAAGATAGTTTTCTTTCTGATGAGTAAAATAATGACAATTTTTAATGAATTTTTTATTATTGATGTACTATATACAGTTCACATTTGAAGTAATATACTAAAAATGTATTTGTACTTCATTTTTTTACCGAATAAGCTTCAAATTATCTGTGTTTTTTCGTATTCGTATACCCCCCTCTCCCAATTACATTGGATAATCACAAGCCAAGTTTCACTCTTAAACGAAAAAGAAAAACAACAAACAAATGTTTCATTTGTAATATGGTCTTCTCATTGGAAGTAGCTTTTCTCAATAACACCTGCTTCCTCATTCTGTGTTAAAACAAATGGCTAAACTTATGATTAACATGTTGTGTAATTACTTCTCACAGCTGCTACTTCGCTGTGAACGTAACTGAGAAATCATGAAAGAATATTGAGTTTCGCATAACATTTTTTTTTTTTTTTGTATTTGTTGACCGACTCACTTAAGACACTATTTAGACTTTATTATAGTAATGCTACATTGAAATATCTTCTCGTTGGAACGGGGAATAGCCAATCGCTTTCAAGTTCTCGGACTTCATTATTCTCAATTCTGTTTTCTACGCCCTTACAATGTTTTAGAAAGCGCCAGCGTCAGAAAACGCCAGTGTAATATCTGAAAACATGAGTTAAATTTTTAAGGGAAAGCCTCCATGCTGAGTAATAAATGGTATAACTGTAAAAATTCTACAAAATAATTCCTGAGCAGTCAGCAACGAAAGAAATCTCAGACGGGCCAAGAAACGCCACTCATAAACACAACTCTCCACGCGTATTCCACATGCGCTCCTAGCGATAAACAGGGATGAACATTAAACGCACAGGCTTGGTATTCGCATCACGTATGAACATGCTAAATATGGTACATGTTACTCAATGCTTTGCCATACTTGATGACAGAAAGTGAAACCACGAACGAAACACACGGCGCAACTCTTAGTTGGTGTAGCTACATGACGGTATACTATAATATATTCCAGTGCACGATACAATGCCTTCGAGATTTATTTTGCGGTTTTATGGGGCTAACGGTACAGGAGGGCGAATTGAGTTTCTGAGGGATAAAAATGGTACACCATTTTATTGTATAATTGGAACTCGTCAGACGATTCGTATAGTTATTCCGAATAATTTATTGTACGTTTTTTATATCGTTTAACGGATGAATATTACTTTTTCGTTATACGTAGTAGTAAACCCTGAAAGACATGCATGTCTATTGCAGTTCGCTGGTCGATTTCGCGTTGGTAGGACGAGAGAAATGGAGACGATCCTATTTGCTCCTGAGTAGGAAACATTATCTTCTGCTGTATATCGCGCATAGCATATCTTCTTTATTTTCATTAATAAATAAATGAATGAAAAAAAGAAATGTGTAAGAATAAATATGTATTTTAAAAACATGAAGAGATAATAATAAATAAGGAGAACATAATTTTACAAAAGAGTAAATGAATTAAATATAAATATATGATAAATGACATTGAAGTGGCCATGAGTCGACCACCCTCCGCTTGCCTCACACAGTCACACAACATATCCATATGCCTGCCTTGTACGTTCGGCTGCGAGAAAGTGAAAGGCGCGTGCGTGAAGGCCCCGCATCTTCCTGGGCGCTTCCGGGCCGCACACACAGCCAGCCTTTACGTAGCGACCAGCATTGTCCGTCGGCCCCCGCCAGACCTATCGCCCTCTCACTCACAATCTCGCCCGCTCTCTCGCCCGCCCTCTCGCCCGCCTTCTCGTCCTCCTTCTCGCCAGCCCTCTCGCCAGCCCTCTCGCCCGCCCTCTCGCCAGCCCTCTCGCCCGCCCTCTCGCCAGTCCTTTCGCCCGCCCTCTCGCCAGCCCACTCGCCAGCCCTCTCGCCCGCCCTCTCGCCAGTCCTCTCGCCAGCCCTCTCGCCCGCCCTCTCGCCAGTCCTCTCGCCAGCCCACTCGCCAGCCCTCTCGCCTGCCCTCTCGCCCGCCCTCTCGCCAGCCCTCTCGCCCACCCTCTCGCCCACCCTCTCGCCCGCCTCCCCGCCTGCCCTGTCCCCGCCTTCTCACCCACCTTCTCGCCAGCCCTCTCGCCCAGCCCTCTCGCCCGCCCTCTCGCCAGTCCTCTCGCCCGCCCTCTCGCCAGCCCACTCGCCCAGCCCTCTCGCCAGCCCGCTCGCCAGCCCTCTCGCCCGCCCTCTCGTTCGTCCCTCTCGCCCCTCTCGCCCGCCCTCTCGTTCGTCCTCTCGCCAGTCCTCTCGCCAGCCCTCTCGCCCGCTCTCTCGCCCGCCCTCTCGCCCGCCTTCTCGTCCTCCTTCTCGCCAGCCCTCTCGCCAGCCCTCTCGCCCGCCCTCTCGCCAGCCCTCTCGCCCGCCCTCTCGCCAGTCCTTTCGCCCGCCCTCTCGCCAGCCCACTCGCCAGCCCTCTCGCCCGCCCTCTCGCCAGTCCTCTCGCCAGCCCTCTCGCCCGCCCTCTCGCCAGTCCTCTCGCCAGCCCACTCGCCAGCCCTCTCGCCTGCCCTCTCGCCCGCCCTCTCGCCAGCCCTCTCGCCCACCCTCTCGCCCACCCTCTCGCCCGCCTCCCCGCCTGCCCTGTCGCCCGCCCGCCCTCTCGCCCGCCCTTCCCCTTCCGCTCGCTCGTCTATCGGCTGCTCGTCCACCCGCACGCTCACCCTTTCGCCCGGCGGCGCTCCGCCATTAAGAGCGCGCATATATGGCACCTCCTGCTCCGCGTTGCCGATCACGTCCCCTGCAGTGCGCGCGCCCATTAACATAAATTCAGACTCGCCATCGGAACGATCCTTGGCGCGGCTCGGCGCGGAGTAGCGCGTCATGCACGGCGGTGGGCGGTCCTGCCACTAGCTGCTGGTGCGGCGCGGCGCGGCGCGGCAGCGGAGTTGCCGGAAAGGACCGAAACAATTGTTTGAGCCGTATGTTGTAATTCTGTTTCAAGAACGAATGCTTGTAATACCTTTGAATTTTTTAGGGCGTATAGGGTGTTCTACGTTGTTCTCAGGTGCAATACCATTGATGGTATGTTCGCGACCTATTAATTATGAAGAAGATAGATAATACGCCGAATTTGATGATTTTATATGGGGTAGTAATATGCCCTTACTTTTGACACGAAAAATATTATAAAGTATAAAATAATATGTAATGCATTGCCTGATGCTTAGGATGAAGGTATTCTTTTTGCATTATAATAGTGCGGTTTTTTATGATTCTTCTTTTACATGAAGATTTCAGAAATCATTGTTTGACATGTCATTGGTACACGCTTTTTTTCACTACTGTGCTCAAAGTTAATTCATCCTCATTAAACGCGATTTTTTTCGATGTCTTATTTCATCTTGACTTTATCAAATAGTACTTAGTACGTACATTATTTGAAGCAACAAGTACCTCGCCTGGTTGTGAGTCGTTCTAACTACTGCGACTCTACACCTTATAAGACATTTGTAGGTGTAAGAGATTTATTAATTTGTGTTTGTATTTTATATTCAATCGTACGTAACATAAGTATTTGTTTGTTTTTTTCTTCGGCATTATTTTTTAAACATATGCCGTTACCGTCGTTCGATGTTTCCTATCGTAGCTTCTTCCATGTGATATTTATTTAGTCTGTCGTTCTGTGAGATTACGCGTATTATTAGTATTTAAAAGAGCGTGTGGCAGTCGGACGCGCCGTCCCACCCGCAACACCGGTTCCTTCCGCAGCGCGAGCCCGAAATTCCTCGGCCGGGCCGGTCGCGTGCCGAGCGGCTCTCGCTTTGGTTCCCCGCAGCAGGCCAGCGTCCTCCTCTCCCCCCCCCCGCCCACCCCTCCCACCCCCGCCCGCCCCGCCCGCCCCCGCTCGTCCCCGCCCATGCCGTGCTGCGGGCCCATATTGCGCCCATCCTTAACGAGACGGAATTCGCCTCCGCTACGGCGCACAGTGGGTTGAAACGGGTGACAAAGCGCGCACGGCAACGAAAAGCTAAATCCCTGCTAATGACGAAACTTGAGAATAATTTTCTTTTTGGAAAACGGAGTTTCATCCTACTTGAAGTTTTGCCTCATTTTTTTATCGTGTGTTTTATTTGGAAAAATTGCACCCAACAAATCTTTAAACCAAAAACGAAATTAATCTGCATGTTATTTCATTAGGAAAATTATGCCTTACGTCAAATGCCGTAACTTGTTTTGCTCCACGGAGTGCTGCGATTTTGCGACAAAATGACCAATTCGTGGGCTACGATATTCCAATCTTCCGTTTGCGACCGTCAAAATTACCTTTTCGATCAAGTTTAAAATGCGAAAAAACTCGTGCAAACCATCAATTAAAACAGAAAGGACTTTATTGTAAAGTAGATAATAAATGATTAGGGTGGCGCTATTTACAACGTGCAAAATTATTCACATTTTAATTTAAATATCCGCAGCATTATGTGCACGGTATTCTATATCTTGCACAGAAACCACTTTTCACAGACCATGCACTAAAATTGTGTTTGACGGCTGCACACCCCATATATAATGTGTGTGCGTGTACGTACCAGGATTTTGTGAGAAGTCCTATTCTCGCCCACTGTGCGGCAGGCAGTGGAGAAGATGCGTGGCTGCTGCTGCTGCGTGATGCAAATTCGGCCGGGGCGGAGTGGAGTGAAATGGAAGCGCCGGATCAGGCAGCCGGATATGCGCTTCCGTTCCCTCGCCTTGACGACTCGCTGGCTCCTGGCAGGAGCGCGCCCCGCCGACCCTGCGCCGGGAGACCGCCGGGAGAGCGGCGCGCCAGCGATATGTGCAGACGAGTTGCGAATGTATGAGTTCGGTGGAAGCAGTAAGCCGGCTTTTCTCGGAAAGGCGTGTTGCGGTGGGAACGGAATAATGACTTGCTATAGTCTGGTTTTTTGATAAACTATGTTGTTCACCTGGGATGATAATTCGGGCGTGTAATATTTCTGTGAGCTCGCTACTCTACTCTGGCAGGCCAGAGATAGTGTGGAGTCGCCTTTATACTGAGGATATTTTCGCACGAATAGGGGATGAGAATGTGAGAGAATGCTAGGATCAAGGGTTTTCTACACTGCAAAAGAGCATTGAGAAGGAAACTACTTGGCTTCGTCTGATTTTCTTTGAAAAAAAATTGAGTTGTTTAGTTAATGTGGGTATTTCTGTTCTTCGTTCTACTTATTTCCGTTGTCACTATTCTCTTCGTTTCCAATGCAGCCGTTCGATTTGCGTGTATTTGGTTTCTTCATTTACACTAATTGCAGGCTAATTAAAATTAAGTTTCCATTCGTTCAAAATTCCACATTTAAATGTTCAAGAAGCTAATGAAAGTCGGGTTGAAGCTTGCTCTTGTCCGTGAAACTGTAGTGCTTCGCAGAAAGGACTATGTTGCGTATTTCTTAGGCTTAAATACAAGGGGAGCAATGAAGGTGGTAAAATATCCGTCAATTGAATATTTTAATTTTATTAAATTATTTAATATTTTAATTTTATTAAATTATTTAATATTTTAATTTTATTAAATTATTTAATATTGAGTAGTTTCATCAATTGAAAGGGGGGACTCTCACCACCTCCTTCATCCAAACTACTGGTATTAGTGCAGTATAACGTTTATGAAAAATAAAAATGTCCGAATAATACGTATGTTTGATACATATTTTTGAAATAGTCTCTCTTCTGGTAGCAATATTCACGTATCTTTCGTGTATATTAACTTGAATACCTACTCGTTCTCTGTTTTCTTTACACTGGATCAAAATATTCAGATTACGCGAGATTGACATAATAGATATTTCTGTCCGCCCACGCAACTCGAATTGCACTTTCTTCTGTTAAGCACAGATACCTTCATTAATTAGGCAGTCATATTCAGTGCTCGAGGAGAGGCCGTATTTTAATTCTCACTGACAGCTTATCTATCGTGAAAGTGCAAACTCACAAAACCGGCACATCATCAACTGCCACTTTGCTGGCAAACAACAGGCGATACATCTCCGGCAGTAGCGTTCCAAATGCGGTAGGCGTAGGCTGTAGGTGTGTGTGATGCTTGGTGGTTCCGCATCAAGGTAATGACCGTGCTACACGCGGCAGGGTGGCCAATTTTTGCATAGGAATTCGAGAGAATGAAGCAACGAAACAGAAATTTCTTTAGTTATCATCGAGTGATGTTTAACAGGTTTGAATAGGAATTTAACAGTCTGAAACTAGTGTGGCATTACAGTATGTCTAGAATTTAAAATAATCCTATACTTACTTCTAAACACAGGTAGACAACCAATTTCTATCTATGAAATTGATTGTACTTGCACATTATCAAACCGTGAGTACAATTCAAAATGAGTGAATCGATATAATAGTCAATCTGTGAGATGAATGTCTAACACATTCAGTAACATTCAAGGTATTTTTGTTGGTATTTGTACATGTCTTGTATTCGAATCACTTGTATTTGTACATGGCCCGCACACTTAAAGAATTATATGTTTACCTTCCGATTTATTATAGACCTAGAAGTGCATGCATTTACACCCTACCTACAAACGTATCATCATGTGAAACCACTTGTGTATAGTTTCTCATTATTAGCAGATAAGGATTATCTTTTTCGTTTTTGTCAAATATAAATAAATGAAAACTGAATAAGAAATAATGTTTGTAATAATGAGAAAGCGAGAAATTAACTAGGTCTAACTGAATGTTCCTGAACACGTGTCGTGGCCACTCGGAGGGGGAGGGGGAGGGGTGGGGTGGGGTGGGCGGGGGAAGCGGCCTCGCGCCAGGCACACGCGTGGGCGTGCGTCTCGGCCACGGCTGGCGCGCGCCGTGCGGGCCCAGGCCCCGCCCCCGCAACATATCAACGGATGCCACCCAGCAAGGCCTGGGGAGCGTGACGAATTGGCGCGCCGCCAGCGCGCTTGCCGAGGCGCGCGCGCGGCCGAGGGCGATGGCGGAGACGGCGTTTCGAGCACTCCAACTCCCTCTGCACTCTCAAGCATGTCACATTTTGGCTAAAAAGGTGAAATCCCGATATTCAATGGAAAACTAATCTTCTGTTCAGACAAAAAACAATGCACCATTTCATCATTTGCTCAACGGAGCGGGAGAAAACTCAACAAAATACGTTGATCGCGATGAGATGGTTTTAACTTACAGATTTATACACCTAGGATAGTAAATACAGATGTAGAAGAAGAGAAAATCTATAAATAAATCGTGCAACGGAATACTGGAGTTAATTTGCTTCTAAAAAGACATCAGTTTGTGGTCGTACTATAGCTGAATAAAAATAAGTAAAGAATTTGTGCAAATAGGTAGTAAATATGTTTTTAATGAAGAGATCAAGCAATATTTAATATTTTGTTAGAGGTTAGGCAACTACAAGCGATAAATGACGGTTTGTACTGATTGCCATCGAAAGCCTTCGGTTTCGCTCGACGCTCCGTGCGGGCATTGAAGGGCCAGGCAGCGATGGCGGCTGTTCCGGGGCAGGTTTCCTAATCTCAACTTCGCACGAGGCTCCTGGACGAAAAAATGGCGACTTTCTCGCAAATGACACCTTCTCCCACAGCGCACGCTCTGAGGCGCCTTCTTTTATTTTTATTACGTCGCCTCCCTCCCCCCTCCGCCACCTTGGGAAAGACCTGTTTGTTTTTCGGCCTCACGAGATACAGCGAGGTGTACGTCCCCGCTTGTCATTTGACGTTGGCTTCTCGTTTGCTGAAATGCCCTGCCGGAGCGTCTCGCCCGTTGCGGCGTAATGGGCGACGATACCATCATTTTGCGGAATCGTTAGCTTTATCAGTTCGGGTTCGTTTAAAAACTATTAGGAGGAGGCGTGCAGTTATTTATCAGCAGTGAACTTTCCTCAAATTTGCTTTTGCGTTCCTGAATAGGTGTAGACTCAGAAGTGTCTGAAGTGAGCATCTCTCTTATCATTATTCTTTAGTAAACTAAGTATTTCTTAAATTCCTTCTTTCCCGTTCACCCACTATTTAAACAAGAGGAGACATCCTATTAGCAGATGACATGCATTTATGCATGCTCTTTCCCCGGAAACTGGAAAAGTCGTGAGTTAAAAGTATCATAAGTTACAAATTACGAATGAAATTATCTCCCCCACAAAGAATCTTTGAACTTAATTTCGTTATCAATACTTTTAAAAATGACAGTGGTACCGTTACAGATTGTAAGTGGATAGGAAATCATATCTCAAATGAGTGGTTAGCCAACTCCAACGTTCGTTAACATTTTTCTAAAAAAAATCTTGTTCAAGTGATGTTTAACATTAAAGTGTAAGTCGCGAAGTTCAAGGCATGCACTCAAGAAGCTAGTGTGGCGTCGCGTTATCTAATTAACATGAAATTAACTATGTTGACTAAGACAGGTTTCTTCAGATGTGATCTCAATGAATATCTTCATTACCTGTTGGGGGAGGTTGGATTCAATGGTTGACTGCCAACCTCGTTTCGTTCAAGCAAAGAAAGTCCTTCCATATGCATTTGCTAGCGCCGACACGCACGCCATTCCTATGTACGTAGCAGATGCACCAGTTTCTCGTGTAATTCAGGCTAACGTTGCGTGACATGCACTGTTTTCTTAGCACAAATATGAAGGTACTTAACGCCAAAGAAATTACTACAATAGTACAAGACGAGGCGAAACTGCCGAAGGGAATAATACTTTCTGCACGAATCTCAGCAGTGTTTCCTATTTGACAGGAGAAAAACTTACTTTGAACTTACTTATTGAACATAACCGTCTAATTGCCTTTAAGGCATTTAACTTCTGCACGTTCATAAATTGCTTAGTCGGAAAATGTTTACGTTAATTTTAATTTGTAACCTCGAAATCAGTTTTCAGCCTTAATATTGAAAAATAAACTGGCATAATAATGTTTTAAAGATAAACAAAACTGAAAGGACCTCTCATTAATTATATTTCTTACAATAATGTGCATTTACGAATGCATGGATATAAAGTTCCTGTAAAAGTGTGTTATAAAATTTCGTTTCCTGGACTTTATCTTTAGATATTGAATGCAGATTAGCCCGACTACATAAGTTTTAGAGACTTGTATCTTCAAAGTAGTTATTCTTTAGTTAGTATTTGAAATTAGAAGATCCTCTAGAAAGTATTTGAATAGTGTCGATGTAAAAAATAATTGAAAATCTATGGAAGACTTCATAATACTTTCTTATAATGCAAATAAAACTACCCCGTTCCTGCTTTAATAATAATAATAATAATAATAATAATAATAATAATAATAATAATAATAATAATAATAATAATAATAATAATAATAATAATAATCGCAACAACTGAGAGCAGAAAACAAGAGGCATATTTCTTCTACCGCTGGGGTCCGGGTTCGAACCCCGGCCCATCCATTTGGAATTTGTGGTGGAAAATGGGACCACTCGGCAGGTTTTCTCAGGGTCCTCCCGTTTGTTCTGCCTCTGATGCAGCATTATTATTATTACACCAATTCTCCATCATTCTCTTCTTCGCTATCACTTTCATGTTGAAACATCATCATTAATGGGTCTCAGTGACCTTAGTTGAAGGACACGTGAAGGTCAGTAAATAAACTTTGCTGGACTTGGGCGTTTCATATTCATTTATATATCAGACAGCCATTCATAGATTGTTTCCAGAATTTTTTAGACAATCATTCTTTTAAACCACTGAAAGCAGAAACACATTAAATATGAAACAGAATCTAGATTAAACAATTATATGAAAATATTGTATTAATTTTTAGAGTTTTTCATCTCTACGTTTCGAGGATTTCTTTTCCTCTTCTTCAGGAATTCCTCCAAATGTAAGATAAACAAAAAATAGTATACGGAACATCAATCAGCTTTAAGACTGTAATAATGTTACATTTTCTAAGTTTAGAATTTCAGTAAAACGTACTTAAAACACATTGAAATTATGTACAAATTATTATACCCGGTACAAATAAATTCACTTAAGAACTTTTTTTTCAATTTTAGAATACATTTCTTACTCTAAATTTAATGTAAATCTAAATTAAATTAATCATTATTTAACCTAAATTATGTTTTCTGGTTAATGTGTCCGTTATCTGTGATTTAAAAAAAGACTATCTACAAAATTCTTGTCAAAAAACCTGTAAATAAAGTTTGGTACGCGGAGCACCCAATGCCCTTCCAAGTGGGCGTGGCGCATGTCACGCATCGCGTCGCGTCGCGTCTCGGCACTCCGGTGCGACCGCGCGAACAGGCGAACACGCGAACAGGCGAGATCGGGCGCCCCTCCGCCCACCCGCCCACCCGCCGCGCTTCGACACGCGACGCCCGGCGCCGCGCCGGAGGGCGGTCGCACCCGTGCTCCCCTGGGGGGCGATGAGATTTTAAAGGGGGGCAGTGATGATCAAGGGGTCCATAGACCAATAAGCACCGCCACATTTATTTATTTATTCATTTATTTATTCATTTATTTATTTATTTAGTCAAAAACTGTATGTGACGTATGGGGGAGAAAATCATCTGCGCACGCTGTCTCGAGTTTCAGAATGATCACATGATCTGTGAAATGAACCTATTGATTACAAAATATAAAAATGAAGTTATTTTTGGTTTTCATATACAAAGGTTCAGAATATCTAATGATACTTGTTTATATGTATAAAAATTGAAAATTTTAGTACTACAAAATATAATAAAACAAACAATTTTTTCCAAAATTTTGGTCATATTCTCTATCTACGTAATTGCTATCTAGTCGTTTACGTGCAATTATTTTCTGTTATGGTCTTTTTGTATGCTGTATTTTTTAGACACATGTCAAAGAGGTTGATGAAGCAAATCATTCTTTTCTAAGGGGCCGATGTAAGAAAAAGTTTGGGAATCCTTGGTTTACACATTTCGTTTTACGTCGTGTATGAGACTTCTTGTAGGGATTCCGGCTTGTTAGAGGGACGAGTGATTATTTAGGGCTCGTGGGCGCCTCGGGTACTTTGGTCATTCGTCCCATGAGTGTAGTACATCTTATAACCGGGGGTGGCGGTGATTCTCACCCACAAAAACGTGAGATCCGGCGCCGACACCTATACGTCGACTTGCGGGGATTTCCCACTTCAGGGATCTCCTCCAGCGGGAAACCGTGCCTACTGGAACAAGCTTTAAGCTACTGTTATATGTGATTCTGAAGTGTGTGTGTGTGTGTGTGAGACAGAGAGAGAGAGAGAGAGAGAGAGAGAGAGAGAGAGAGAGAGAGAAATGCAAAGTCAGACACGCTGTAGTGGCAACTGTTGTTGTCATTGAGCTATTTCAGTGAGTTTAGACGTTTTAACCAACCCACAAATGTAATTATGGAAGTAAGAGTATTTTACATAAATAAGTAAGATTATTTTGCGTGAAATGTTAAAATATTTAATGTGCTAAAGCAACGTGAGTCATGTTAATTGAATTTTTTATCATATTGGTTCATATTAATTCCATTATAAACGTGAACTCTGCAGTGCTACTGAGTTTGTTTGCTGATCTTATGCATTTGTATTGCATTGTACTACTCATAATTCTGATACTTGTTTGTATCTATGTATTTCGTCCGTATTGAAACCATATAATATAGATTGGTGTGCATTAAATTGCATACATAGTGTTTACTGGCCCCCGATGTATCTTAATTTCTTGCCTTTATTTGCATTGCAAATAATACTTGTATATACTTTATAATATCGTGAATATGTACAATAAGCTAATAATGTCGGATAAATAGATATATGACCTCAGATAACCAGAAGCGTTTAATTTCAACATGCCAAAAATAATACTGCAAAGCATCGCTATTTTCTTAATACTGATTTATCTTTCGCTGAGAATCATATCATCCTTAATCCTGCTGCTTCTTGTTTGTTCCATAATCTTCAAGGTTAACAGAACTTCATGGGAAAGCCTCCATTGTTCAGCGTCTTTCAAAGCTGCGTATCTGAAACTAAGATACAGATTTCCCTCCACGTGTATCTTACAAAACGCACCTATGCTCACTGCCGGTTGAAGCAAATCCACGACCGCCGTTATTCCAGCATGAAAAGCGGTGTTCTCATTCGCCACTGGCTCTGGATCCCCTCGATACAATACCGTCTGAGCTCTCTTACTTTTTAGCCCCCGATCCTCATCCGTGTACCGGCATGGCGGTATCCTGCCTCAAGCCTGGAAGGCCGCAGGCGAAAGTGGGCGGGAGGGTGGGGGGTCGTATTGTGACGGCGTGCGCGTGTTTGCACAGAATTCCTCGTAGGAGTATCGCGTTGTTCTTCGATTCCTCGCAACTGAAACGATGCTTTGAAACCGCGCGTTCCATTCCCGAAACAAAGCGGTGGCTTCGGTCGACAATGGACGCGCAGGCATTCATGACGTGCGCGCCTGCGTTTCAAAGTACACAGCCCTGGGGGACGCTTAACCCCCGCGAGGTGGGTGGGGCTTTCGGAGGACGAGGTTGGAGGACTCCGCCTTCGCCTCCGCCTTCGCCTCCGCCTTCGCCTCCGCCTTCGCCTCCGCCTTCGCCTCCGCCTTCGCCTCCGCCTTCGCCTTCGCCTTCGCCTCCGCCTTCGCCTCCGCCTTCGCCTCCGCCTTCGCCTCCGCCTTCGCCTCCGCCTTCGCCTCCGCCTCGCCTCCGCCTCGCCTTCGCCTTCGCCTCCGCCTCCGCCTTCGCCTCCGCCTCCGCCTTCGCCTCCTCCGCCTCCGCCTCCGCCTCCGCCTCCGCCTTCGCCTCCGCGTCTGCCGCCACCGCGGCCTCGGCACGGCTGCAGCTGCCCGCTGTTTGCTCTCCACCCCCAGCGTCCGTGGGCTTGCTACAATGGGGGAAGCGCTTGAGATGCGGTCGCGTGTGGGGCTCGCGAAGCCCGGGAAGTTGTCCAACTCCGAGGGCGACACCGCAGCCGCCAAGCGAGAAAAAGGTCATATTTTGGTATATACTAAATGATACAGATTGCCAATGCCATATCTGGAGGTAAAGAATTATTAGTGTCCAGATAGAATGAAGCTTTTACTGCGTTTTTTTTCGGCACAGGAAAATCGGACGTTACCATCGTAACAAAACGTCGGTAATTGTGCACGTTATATGGATTCCGATCTGGTGACTGGTTCGTTCAGGTCCTACCGTTCACGATATCAGCCACATGCAGAGGTTGTATGAAGACGTGTGTGGTTCTTCAGTCCGTCGTACGGGTCGTGCTAGGTGACTCCGCGTGCTCACATACTCCTCTCAGTGGATTTCACGGAAGCGTATTTCCGACCTCTACCGGAAATGTATAGCCGGGGCGTTAGAGCGCGCGCAGCGGGGGCGGGCGGGCGTGCGAGCGGGTGGACGGACGACCGCGGGTCGCGGCGCTGTACCGCGAGACTCCCGGAAATATGATGGCGCCACTTAACCTTAGCAGCCAATTTTTGTGGAGATTTGATTCCGCCTTCCCCAAGGCGCGCATTCAACGTTTGGAAATCGAATTTCTGGCTGACTCGACGCTTCCTTGAGTGCTGGAAGTGCGGGACGAGGTTTCCGGAAAACTCACCCTCGCCGCCCTCGTCGCCCTCAACACCGACTCCGCCCTCGCCACCCTCAACACCAAGTCCGCTCTCATCGTCCTCACCGTCTTGGCCGGTTTCTTCTGCCGCTTTGCTCTCCCTGACTTTCCTGCCAATACCACCTTCCCGATCGTCACCCTCTTTGCGCCTTTGCGATCTGTGCCGTTCTCGATCTGGTCTCGTTCGCCGACATCGCCACTTGCGTAGCCCCAGGTGACCTCGCCGCTCTCGCTACACCTGCAGCGTTCTGTCCTCACCGCCCACGCATCCTCGTTTATCTCAGCGTACTTCCCCTTTTCTGTTCTCTCCTCTCCTCGTATATCTCGCAATGCAGTCACTCCTAATTCTCATTGCTCTTACCGTCCATCGACTCCTTCCTCCATCGTCCTCAGTGTCGACCGTGAGCGATATTGTTTCCTACCTTAACTCCTTCAGCCACATCTGCGTCCTTACCGTTCTCTCCTCTGTTGCTGGTTGATCCTTTTCAGCACACCGCTTCCTGCCAGATTAGTAACTCTCGCCCCACTCGGCGTGAAGTCTTATTGCATTTCTTTCTTTGTTCATACATTTCTTTTCATATATTTGGACTTTGCTTTTGAAAATATCCTGGTGATCTTGGTGCACCCTCCTTATCGCATCCCATTTTTGCTACCCAATGATATGCAGATGTATTTTACTACGCCATATTTCCCTTCGTATTCGATTTACTCATGTAGAGCGCAATGTATACACAATATGCCTCCGTTACCCAACGGCGATTCTATTAAGTTATTTTCTTGCTTTGACGTTACTACGCAGTTAATCGTCTCTTTCGTGTTCGGAAGACCACGTCTTCGTTGCGAAATTTGCGTAGGTAACGTATCATGAAACTTCAGCACCACCTTGTTAACCATTGTCTGCGCCGTCTTGTGCCTCGCAAGCTACACGAATTTGGCCTCCTTCTTCCCACTCTAATGCTATTAACGTTATCATCGTTTCCCACGTCCAATCTAGCCCACCATTACTCGCGTTTGTTGCGTGACCCCTTGGCGCCGCGTCATTCGTTCACGCCAGTCTCGCGAAAAGGCGGATCCAAGGGCGGATGCACGGCGGTAGCGCAACTGAGGGAAATTCCCCTTCGAAACAGCCGCTGACACTAACTTTTCAATTGAATCAAATTGCAAGTTGAAAACAATTCTTGATCATTCAGTGTACTGACATATTTGTAACGTGTTTCGATATTAAATCGGGAGAGATTATTTTACGTTTCAAACGCAATTTTTCCGAAGAAGTTTTCTCCACGATATTCTCTGAATCTAATCGTGGTGAAGTACATTTATTAGATCGCCCTCGATCTATATAGTTCAATTGAAAGAGAGCATAATATGTTTTACTATTTTATAATAGCAAATTATTTAGAATCCCCGTATTTTATTACACCCGTATTTTTATAAAGGAAGGCAGTTGCCGTCCTAATTTCATCAAGCCATCGAAATTTGGGAAACTGCTAGTTTACTCTTATTATGCGAAGACAAATCCATGCTTCAAAAGTTTTGGTTTCGTTTACGATACTGCTAACAAATATTCCAAAAAAGGGAAGTTTTATTATCCCGTTTTACAAATACGTAACACCGATAAAATTGTTTCTTGGCATCTGTTTAGCCATCACTTCAACATTCTACATGAGAACCAGCAAAACGCGCGAGATCCTCAAATGCTCCCCAACAGGCAAGTGTAGGCGCCGCTTCACCACATGAATCACCAAATTGAGTCTACGATCTAATCGTCGTTTATCTTAACCTCGCGCGAATAGCGTCGGGCAGTGTCACGTTACGTCGCAAAAACACGGAAAGCTGACGAAGAAACTAACCGACAGTTCAGTGTCGCCGAAGAAGGAAATCCACCACCACCACCACCACCACAGGGCATTGTCCGCGACGAGTCCCACAGTGCGCTCGTAGAGGTCTGCCCGAATGGCAGCCGTGCCGTTTGACGTGGGAAGACGGCTGCGTAGTGGCCACGCCCTCGGTTTGCGATTCGAATGCGCGGGTGGAGGCGTCGCGTGTGAACGATCGGCGTCATTAGCGTCGGCCCGCGCTAGCGCCCCCTGCTCGCGACGGCGGTGGCGGGCACAGGGCAGGAGCGGCAATGGTGGTGATGGCGTGCGGCGCGCGCCCACATGAAACGTTCCGACAGCGGCGATGGTGGCGGCGGCGGCGCGCGCGAGATCCGCGCGCCAGATAGACGCGCGCGCTCGTCTTCCGGAATTCTCACGCCGCCGCGCCGCCCGCGGATTAAGCTGCGTCCTCCGCTCTTCTCCACCCCGCTCGCCCCCTGCGCCCCCGCATCCCCACCGCTCTCCTTCTTCCTATTCCTTGTGATCGAACGCACGGTGTTTGGTTCTTTTCTCTGATTGTCTGGCCTTACTAATTAATTTCATTACCATAATCCTTTGTCCCTTATTCTCTTTTTCGTATTCCTCCTCCTCAATCTCCCTCCAGTACTCCTGCTCTACCGCCTCGTCTTGCTTCCTATGCGTCTTCATCATCTAATTGAACACTTCCTTATCGTTCTCTTGTTCTCTATTCCCTTCTTTTTTAAATTGTTCACGCTACATTTCTTGTTATTTTCTTATCCGTATTGTCTTCGTAGTTATTTTTGTTGTATATCCTATTTTGTTGCGTTTCTTCAACTTCATCTGCACCTTCGTTTACCTATAATTTTTCGTATCTGGATTTTCTTAATGTTTTTTATATCGTCTTCGCTTTATTAATTTTTTAAACTGTGGTTGGTTTCCTTCTTCGTAACGCTGTATGCCCTGTTCGACCATTGTTTCTTTATTTATGCTCTCTTCTGCGGCCCCCAGCACAACCGCTACGTTGACAAACGTCCCTCGCGCGCCCACGCGGCACGGTTCCCACTGTCCCTCTCTCCCAAATTTCCGTTCTCGGAATCCGCTGCGTATTGCAGTTATGTGCCAAGTGTACTGCAAATCGTGGAGTTATATTTGTGTTCCCGACAAGTGTGAAATCAAAGTATTTGTTGTGGTATCTGGCAAGTAGGGCGTAATGAAACAAATTACATAGCGACATAGAAATGTATCGGCAAATGATTAAATCCACTGTTTTGATTCAGTGCACTTTATTAATTACTACACATAACGTTTGTTCTGGCCAAAAAATGAACTGCCCGGGAATTCTGTACGCATTTGATTTTTGAAGCAACCCAAAAATCATTTATAATAATTAGACCTGCTTAGTAGCTGATGTGTCACGAAGTGATTTATTTTTACTGTCTCTGGACGTTTATTCCTACGTACTTGTAAAACCAGCAATGGTTGCAAGAGGGTGAACACAATTGTTTATTAATTAGGAAGTGAAGAAAGTAGGATTATGATTTGCGCCGTGAATGTAGTGTTTTTCTTCCCTCCCGCCATAACTTTTGAAACAATGAACTGATGATAGAAGAATCAGTCGATCATTTGAAACTTTCAGAGCGGGAGTGACGTAGGCTGTTACTTAAAACCAGTACGTCAGATTCTAATGAGAAATGTGTTTAAGGGACCTAGGACACTGTTTTGATTTATTTTTCGGTAACATCGTAAATACCAGTGGATTTTGATGACTGAATCAAAGGATAATCTGGTTCTGAAGCCAACTCCCGTGTGTTACCCAGGAGACACCCGAATGCGTTGGCACCCCGTTGGGAGGTCGTGGCGGTGCAGCGCTTGCCTGGCGCGTCGCGTATTCTTATCGGGTCGGCGGCAAAACAAAGAAGAGCAAAAACCCTTAATTTTTAAGACTCAATTATCTGTTTCTGCTAATTAGGCGCAGCGCCGACCGGCGCGAGAAGATTTAATGAGCGCGTCACAAAAAGTCCTCGTGAGGCCGCCGGGGCGCCGGCAGCGGCAGCGGCGGTGCTGAGGACGGCGGGCGGGGGCGCCGGCGAGGACGCGGCGCAGTGGGGCTTTTCGCTGAAAAAATGGTCTAAATTTTAAAAAAAATAATTCATTAGGCAACAGAATCTTGAGCAGTTCCACATATTCCCCACTTCCAAAAACCTTCAGGGTGTCTTGCATCTGAATTTTCAATTGTTCGGTATCTGCCAGCTTCCCACGTAAATTCTTGTTGACGTTACATTCTTTGGCACGAAAATTATCGTTCGGGATTTATTGACATTTAGCCTGAATATGACAATATATCCCGATATCTTGACAATATATCTTATATCTCTTAGCACTTCTCGTATCTCATCTCACTTCTCATATCTCATAGCAGTATTCACTTCTCCCCAGAGCACGTCATACACGGTTTTTAACTGTTTCTGACGTAAATAAATAAAAATATATCTTGCGTATATACGATGTACAAAATTGCGACCAACGTTCAAAATTTAGAGAATTTAAATATTTGTATCGTTGATAGTATTATGTTGATTAATGTGCTGGCTCTGCAAGTTTGTTCATTAGCCCATTTCCGACGTGGGTTAAAGTACTGAAAAATTTCTAGGTATCTCGTAGGTTACGAATATTACCGATAATTTTGACGTACGTATTCGCAGCCATGAACTGACGCAACATCTGCATCAGTCTTGCTCATCCGTTACTTGTGTCGCTTCCTGGATGAGTGGATATGTGATCTTTTTACGACGGGGATTCCCGGAGAATTTAACTTTTATGTGCACCTCTGTAGGTTACTTTACATATCACAAGCATGGCTATGTGTTCTAAGGTTTACCCCCTCGAAAATACACTCCCTAATCCCTCTTTCAGTACGTAAACTAAGATTTTGAACGCCAGTGTAATTTTTAGAATCAGCTTTTCAGCTGTATCCCGCGGTACGACAAGGTCGTTACGCCTTGAAATGTGAATTGTGAGGTGATATGATGATGATGATGAGGGGTCAAGAGATAATCACAAATACGACCATGCCTACGAAGGACTCGAAACTGCAGCCTCCTTTGGGCAGACGACGGCTGCCGCAACTGTCTGTACCACCAGGCTGGCTTATTATTATTATTATTATTATTATTAGTTGAATTTGGACCACGTTTTACGGTTTACTATGTGCGTCCTATTGTGGGCGGCGGGCGAAAATCGCATCCAAGGAGGCGCGTACGATATTTTTTCTTCGGTGTGCGTCGTATTTCTTGCGCTGACGTTCGCCGCCGCGTAAGATACGTTTTATAGCGTCCGGCAGCGTTGCGGGACGAGGAGCCGGGGCCGCGGCGCTGGCGGCAGTGGCAGCAGAGGCGGCAGCGGAGGCGGCAGCGGAGGCGGCAGCGGAGGCGGGGCCGGGGCCTCGTGGAGGGCGAAGCTTGGCGGGGCGGAGCGGGGGAAAGATTGCTCACCGGCGTGGAGAATTGGCTGGTGGCGCGGGGTGCGGGGGAGAGTGAATCAATCAACACCCTTTAGCTTTCGACAGGATGAGCACGGTCAACATTCCAGTTTGTTATTTTATGCCGTAAATTGATTCGCAAGCCTCCGGGATGGCTCATGGGCAGCGTACTAGCTTCTCCTGCTGTGATCCCAGGTTCGATTCCCGGTCGAGGCAAAAATAGAGTTGTGGCTTTTCTTTAAAACCGTCACAGTTCCTGTAGCGATGTGACGAAGAAAAGCTCAAGCATGCGGATCTTGCTAGTTACGGCGAAGAGAATACGTCGTGTTCGCCCCATGTTGCTCTTACCCCCAACCATGGGAAATTAACTAGCCCCAAGGGGGGACACCGCTAGCTGGCCGACGAAGTCGGACTACCGACCCAATAACGCCAAATACAAACATACAAATCGCTTCGCACCGTGGAGTTAAAGGTGGTGTTCTCGATTGACGGAAAATGGCGATATGGAAGAAACGATAATACTATTCAGTGATGTTTGATTGAACTTTATTTGAAATCAAAATAAAAAGGAGAAAATGGAAGGAGATTTGTAATTAAGCGGTAGAGATGAAGCATATTGCGCATATAGGAGAAAATTTATTTTAGCCAAGGTAAGAGATTATTCCTTCCATTTTAAAATTAAAAGCGAGGAAGTCATTGTGTTGAGCCTAATGTAGATCTCAAATTTTCAAACACTACTCCTTCACCGCCATCGGCCGCATATAAATCTGGTATCCACGTCAATTTAAAACTTTTGCCATTCGTTGACGATTTTCGTGGCAGTTATTTCGATGTGATTTTTCAAAATAGAGGTACTCTAAACGGCGCTCTATGCCACCGCACCCCTAAACGCACCGTGGCAAGCTAGGCGGCCATCTCGCACGGCCACTAGACAAAACGCAGCGCTCGAGCGCGCCGCGTGCGTTCCGTGGGATAAAATCTTCCTCGCGAGACCGTTTCCTCCAGCACCCACTTGCTCACATCGGATCACTCGCTAACGCCCATCGTCTACGTAATTTCGCTTGAAAGCTTCCTCGTCCAGTACCCGCCCTGGCTGACTGTGAGGCGTAGACCATGAAATCCCGGGCTGCACAAGGCGGCGGCGTTGACAAACGAAGCGATTGGTCCGGCGCCGGCCAAAGCATTCAATCTTCGTGCGGGTCCTCAAGATCTGGAGGCGGCTCCATCGACGTCTCCGCCTTCACCGCCGCCGCCACCTCTTCCGTCTTCCGATTTCGCGAATTCCGCTGGGCGCCTTTGAAACCGTAGCCGCCCCCACCCCCGGATTCCGCCTTCGCCTCTGCCCCTCCCCTCCCCCTCCTCCTTGTCGCGCCCGTGCGCCTCTGAAACGTTATCTGGCGATCCCGTAGCTCACAGGCTCTGCCCGGCGGGAAGGTAAATTTAATTAAGGAGAAGCCAATTAAATTCCTCAGAGACGACTTACACGTTCAGATAGAAGAGGAGACCGTCATTACGTGGAGGTGCTGGCTTCTCCGATTCGGCCCCGCCTCGTTGGAGGCTTCTGGGCTGCCGGCGGAGGAGGAGGCGGCGGTGGCGATCGAAGTGCTGGCGGAGGAGGTGAAGGTGTGGCGTCCATCGCGAAAGCGGTCGCCGTGGGAAAAGCCGCCGCCGCCGCCGCCACCATTCCCTCCACCGTCACCACACCGCCGCCATCGCTATCACCGTCACCGTCACCACCGCCACCTCCGTAACTCTCAAGCGCATTAGCTGTCCTTTTTCCTCATTTACATTGAATAAACAACCGCGATGAGGGAGATGAAATTTAGCTCAGGTGAGCTTTGTTGCTTAATTAAATATTTCCCTTCATATTTCATGAATAAAATATAATTCCGGGGCCCCGTGTGCGGGCGCTTGTGATGAGTCAGAGGGGGCGAGGGACGCGCCGCGAGGGCGTCAAGGCCGAGGAGGCGACGTCGGCTGATGTGGAGCCGTAGGTGGTGTACACGCCCGGGGAATGTTCGTGGCATGATTTGAAGACGGTAATATTACTGCCTGCGATATGATATTGATATTCCGCAGATTTCTGCACTAATATTCGTTATGCTATATAAAACCCAACGGAAATGGGACGTATGTATTTTTAAAGAAAGGTGGCGACATGTGGTTTCGGTGTTGCGTTGTTCGGATATGGGCGGCGTTGGGTGGTATGGAGAGGAGACGAAGGTGAGTAGACGGCCCGGTTGATTTCCGTGGCATTATTTGAAGATGGTAAAATCAGCCCGCGATTTTCAATTTAGAAGCCGCAGATGTGTTCACTCATATTCGTTAAGCAATAGAAAAACCGACAAGAATGGGTCGTATTTATTTTTAAAGAAAGGTGGCGACGTGTGTTTTCGGTCTTGTTGCCGCCTCTTTATGTTGTGCACGGTATCCGTGGCGTCGTCGGCGGCTTGCAGCCGATGGCGCCTTCGGCGCCGGTAGCGTCTAGGGGCGTCGACGGAAGGCGTCGACGAGGCGCCGCCACCCGCACGTAATGAAAGCAATTGCTATGATTGGCGTGTAAATTACGGGTGACGCTGGCGCGTGGCGGGGTGGCCGCACTCCGCACCGGGAACGGTTGCGCGCTAGTTGCTGCACAAAGTGGCAAGTCGGTGGCCACTGACACCGCTGATCTCCAGGTGACACGAAGAGAGATACGGCAGTGTTGAGAGTTCGGGGTTGCTGGATTTGTGAGCACGCAAAGTAAAGTCACGTAAGTTGTTTTTTTTTAAATGAAAATTGCCATATGGAAACTAAAAGAAACAGTTTTAGTACAATTTCTTTCTAATAAAATGATTTGAAAATATCGTATGTAAATTATTTTGTGTTCACTTTATGGATTTTTAACAGATGAAATAGTTTATTGTAATTTTATTCGTAATGGTATTTTAATCGGTTTTTAACTAAAGTATATATTTCTTCATTCGGATACCCTAAGCAATCTGTCCAACGTTTTGTCTGGTAAAAGAAATAATAATTTTCCACTTCCGAATAGTGTCAGCGAAAAAAAATTCCTAACCATAAAATCAACCACGAAGGTGAAAAAAAATACCCGCATTTCGAGATGGTTTCGTGTTAGATACAAATCGCCGACTGCTATTCAACATCCAGTTATGCTGAGATGTGTAGTTGATGCGCGGACAGCTCCTCTGGAGGGTCGTGAACGCGAGAGGAAGGTGGCGATAGCGACAAGAGGCGCAGGCGGAGGGGGCGTGGCCGAAAGAAAACGTACGGAATGCTTCCCTGCCCTCGCGTCCACGCTCCGGAGGCTTTATGATTTGTGGGCAATGACCGCCGCCCCCGCGCCAGCGGCCGCCCCCGCACCGAACCCGCACCACCCCCGCACCACGGCGCACCGCTCCCGCCTTCTCCGCAACGGACCCAGATCGCTTTCCTTCGACGGCGATTCATTTCCGGATGGAGCAGAAAGATATTGGGAACGCAGCGTGGAGGTGCTCCATATAGTGCCGGAAAGAGAGTAGTACACAGCGTGCGCTGCCTGGAGTCGGGCTTCGACGTTGTAGTACATTGGCAGCCCCGCAAGGTAGGCGTGGTCTCGTACCGGGATGGAAAAGCTCAAGAGGGAGCGACTGCGCAAAGATTTCTCGCTTCAATACGGCGTCATTCTACCGGACAGAAATCGCCGCTTCCTCTCACATCCAATTATTTACTGCTCGTAGGTGGCACAAAAAGGCCTCCTGACCTCTTCCGTTGAGGATTTTTTTCTTTCGTTCTTTGGAAGGAGCATTCTATGTAGCGTTTATACTAACAGTATGAAAGGCTAGTTGACGATATCTATGAACTGAGGTAGAAAGGACAGACTGTACAGTTATCGAAATAGTATGAAATAGGCACGCAATGACAGGGAAAACTTCCATATCCAAATCGAAAATATTTTCTTGGCGTTTTTCCCGTAACTATAAATGACTGAAATATTATTTATAGACGGTCCCACTTTTGTAGTGAATGAGAAAAGAAGAAAGATACTGAAGTAACGCAATCTGTCTTTACTGATTTCACGTCATTGTTCAATTCTTTGTCGAGACCGGCCGAAACGCTTCCTTCGTGAATACCGCTTGCAGCAAATACGCGTCGTCCGCCAGAACCGTGCATATGCATGTCTGGGGAGGGGGGACGTGGGGATCTGAGGGGGCGGGTGGGCACACGCCCGAGACTTGCTTATCTGCGTTGGGATCGTGCTTATCTATGTTCATATTGAGCGACCTAGTTGCGCGATTTTCCTGTACTCCGCGTCATGCTTTCGTGGCGACGCCGCTGTACCGACGAGACGCGACGCTTCGGCGGCGACGGCGGCGGCGGCGTTGGCGACTATGGGGGCGGGGTGGGGGCGGCGGCGCTTGGTCGGCGGGACGGAGGGCCACCCCACTCGTGGACGCCTGGGCGCGGGCACTTGCTGTTCCTGGACCACAAATCGCGTAGTTGCAGTAGGGTAGTGTGATGCGAACGAGTGAGTCTCTACCTATCCACTGAGGAAAGTTGCAAGGAAATGATGAAGAATAGAATCTAGAAGGCATAATGATAATACTGTAGTATGATAAAACATGTCACAAATAATATAATGAAATAAAAAATATTTAATATAGTTAAATAATAAATTTTCTTTATTAATGATGATTCTCAGGTATTTGGTCATGATGTTACGCTTAACCACGTTAAATATAATTATTTTAAATATTATAACAAACATCGAGGAGAGCAATTCTTTATTTTACTTCTGGGACTGCAAAAGAAGGATCATCGCGGCTTACTCCTTAAGCAATGGGGTAAATTCAGAATAACCCAATCAGAAATCAAGATCAGCCACATACGTGATTACATGTTAGAATGTGAGAAAGAGCTCTTGGAACCACCGAATTACATTAAAGATCACAAAGAATGCATTTGTATATATTTATAAAAAAGAGAAACGGCATTATCAAATGCCACTGAAGTGAACCACTGCTGAAAGCATGATATTAGAATATTGTCATCAATGTAAAACGTTCCTAAAATGTGTTTCCCCAGATCTGGAGTTCATAACTAATCAACTGAGACACTTTGTAGCATTGTGGCTGATGTAATTCTCTCGTGATTTTAACCGATTACTGGAATAATATCGCGAGAATGAAACGTTTCATTTACAGTAAAACTATTTTTTTTCACGCGATTAGCATCTTAAATTATCGGATTTTAAAACATGTTCATGACCTTTCATATTCGTTGAAAAACTCGTTCTGTTGTGTGCTTGAAAAAAATATGTAGTTTTTGTGTGATAATCGGGACAAGCAGGAGGAGGAGTGATCGTGTAGTAGATAATAAATTAGATGACCTGACCACCTAGCGCTACTAAACAAATTTATTCTGACACAAAGCAGCACATAATTAATGGCACCTCATTCTACCACTGCTTACTTCTATAATCATCTCATGCAGCTCCGCCTAGAAATGAGTCCTGCCTGTGAGCTGACCACAACGCAACCATTGCTTTGGAAAATAAGGAACGTACATTTGATTTTCGAGTAACCAGTACGCAATACAAGAGAACTGTCGTTAATAAGTTTCGTCGAATTTTTAGATTATAAGTAAAGCGTATAGGGCTATTAATTTGACAATGAAACACTCAAATAGAAAATGAAATAGATTTTTTGGAACTCTTAGTTGCTTGGTGGCGCTCCGAATACGAATAGACGCGAATGACTTGCGCGACTAACATTTCGGTTAGCGAAACTTTGTGGCCGACGCGATATTGTGTACATGGATGTAAAGGACTAATTTTCATTTTCTTGGTACACGAAAAATGTTTAGCATTTTATCAATAATGGAAAAAATAAATGAAAATAAGACATTTATGAAATATTGCTTCTGAATAGTATGTCACTACGCTACCTACTCCTGAGCGCGCTGTAGGCAGTGACGACGAAACTATTTAACATGATCTAAACTAGCATGGCATTTCTTATTTTACTATAACAAATTAAATAAAATAAAATTTAATATTAATCTTGTCGATAAAGATTTGTGGTCTTATATAATTAATGTATTTATAAACTTTGTCAATAAAGCACGCTTCAGTTAAACCGGCAAAATAGAAACAAATGTTCTACATATCGACGAGAACGATAATCGAGATGGAATTACATATTAGTTATGGACGGCCGCCTCGCGCCCACACACGAGTGACGTGTTCGCTTACAAATACGGCTAATTTACTTAGTCGGTCGTCCGCGACGTGAAGAAATGATTTCCATTTTCCTTTCTGCGCGAGAAATTACGGCGTTGTGTCACTGATGGATGACCCGCGCCGAATCCGTCGTTTCCAATTTCCGGTGGGCCGAACGCGCGGCTCTCCGTCGGAGGCGCGTCGGTGCCCCTTTGAGGGCGGGAGGAGGCGGTCAGCAGCGCTGCAACTGCACACACGCCTCGTCATTCGAGGGGAACGGGGGGGCTTTGAAACGAAATCCCTTCCCGGACGGCGGGAAGCTGCGGCGTCCAGCACCCGTCTGCGATTCGCCCTTTCATCCCTCGCCCGATAAGGAAATCGACAGGCGCGTCCGTCGGCGTTTTACATGGCAGGAAATAACAATGCCGGCGGAGACCGGAGGCCGGCGCTGTCAGCATTTTTATGAAAATATCGAATTTACAAAAACCTGATTCCATTTTCCGCTCCGGATGCTCAACAAAAGAGCCAATTTCTTTGGCAAATCTGGCTTTGATATTTTCACATCTCCGACCCGACGGCGACCCTTCAAGGGGGTACACTCGAGACGCGGGCCCCTTCGCTGTAAAACAAGCCAATATCGCTTTCCCCTCTTTGCCAATCATAATCCGTCGGGCCGCGCCTTGAGACGTGCCGCTGGGCCGGAGGGTGGTAGAGGGACGGGAGGGCGAAGGGGCAGGGCACATGTGCCCCGCGTGCCCTCGCCCGTTGGCTGCGCCTGTGGGGAGCCCCCGCCCCCGCCCCCGCGTGGGCAGCGGAGCAGGCAGAGGCGGCGAGGGCGGCGTGGCCGAACCCTGACAGCCCTGCGTGTTTCAGCACTCCTGACTGACTGGAAGCATCTGCTAGGCTGCGTGCAAGGAATGCGGCCGGGCGGTGGCGGCGCAGGGGGGTCGGCCTCTGGAAATCCTGCCAACAGCACTTGTTTAAAAGTCGGGGGGCGCCGGTGCCCGATTCTCCGGCTTTGCCGCACCACATTCCATTGCCCACGGAAGAGCGATAGTTGCTCTTTGTCATCACCAGACTTTTTTCCATATTAAAACAAAATTGATAATGTCTCACAAGATAACCACTAGATATATAGACTTATTCTGCATATAGTCAGGAGGACCGGTGACAGAAATTTGTTGGTGAATGCCGTGAGAAAGACTTGACTTATTGAATGGAAATAACTATTTTTTTATAAGATATTTGGCTTACTATACTGCAACATGTATGAATCTTTGAAGTACGAAATAGATACTTCATAGTGCTTGTGGAATCTTTTGCAAAATTCACTTCCCTCTCCATTAAGACATATTTCATGATACTGTGCCGTAGTGAGAAATTCCGTGTTTGCTACACAAATAGGTTCACGTCTGTTCGAATAACGAAATTATTTGTCGAAACCACAATGTCGAGATCAGTCGATGGCGTAAAACGTTTATGCTACAATTTCCCCTGCGCGCGCAGGAGCGGCATTTCAGCCGAACGCGAAGAAACGAGTTCAGTTTTTTTGCGTGATTCGTCGTTTTAATAAAAACGTTTAATTTGTGGTCTGTTTGCAGGCGATGAATCGCCAGCCTGTTCCGTTTCTCTTTCCGGCGCCGAGGCGATTACCGGCGAGGCTTTCGCACGGAGTCCGCGCCGCAGCAAAGGGATGTGCAGCGGAGGCGAGCCTTAATCACCCGGGCCTCGGAAATATCTCCTTACCGAATCTACTGCAAAATATTTATTACGTGGGCATGTTTTAATAGGGGCTTCTTTTTGCACGTGTAACAATAATAGCGTAAGGAACAAGTGGGATGAAGAACGTTCATTTAGCCATTACGAGGCTTAATCTGCTGATTAAGTTCCCGTCCGCCTTAGCACTTGTACGCGTTAGGCGGGTAGGCGGGGGGGAGGCGGGCGAATGCACGAGGCCATGGTCGCTTGCGGAGGGGAAGGGGAGCGGCGGCCCCTTCCTTCCCACCCTCCCACGCCCCGCCCCCTCCTTCTCCAACCCTTGCATCCCGCCTTCGCACAGCGCTGTCCAGGCGATGCCCCTCCTGACTTCCGGCGAGCGACCGCGTGCTTTGCAGCCAGTGACCGAGTCCCACACAACGACTCTTAAACTCATGTTATGTTAATCAGAATAAAAACTTATAACAACAAATTTCGTGATACATTAGTAATGTAGAGTGAAAAGTTTTGGAAATTATTCTAAAATATTTCTCATGCAAACATTTTTGTAATTTATGTAAAAAATTAAGTAAACTCTTCCATCGATTGTAAACGCATGACGTCCAATAGTGACTACATATTCCTTTTAATATGACGAAAATATTCCTTTTGTGTATTTTTGTTTTTTGCGCAGATAAATGTCGACTGAAACGCAGTTGGGTTTAAAATGGCGCATATATTGCGGCTCGAGTTGAGTGCAAAACCGCTCAAAAGTTTAATCCTCCGAGGTGCCCTCTGTGTCTGTCAGCTGTATTAGTGTTACAGCCGGTTCCAGCTCGTAAACTCTTTGTGTTGCACTGACTTGTGTGTCATTAGCGTCATTTAGGACGTCGTATCGATCTTCATCTCTAGAACTTAACACACCTACACAATGAACTTTATAAATTGGTATTTTCTACTACTACATTTTTGACATTACGTACTTTCAAACATCCCTGAGTATCATTGTGTTTCATTTGAATAAAAGATATTCATTTGTATTTATAAAATTGTATTTTCTTTCACGTTTATACTGTATGTATCGTGTCCGAATAGATCATAAAATCGGATCATTAGAAAGAACGGGCAAAACATTGTACAGAACCAGGAAATAAAATTTCTGCTACATGTCAGGGAATTCTTCAGAACAGGCCGTATCCAAAATGTTGAGATACACGTGACGCCTGGGGGAGAATTACTCTCTGTGCACGTTTTCTTGAGCTCCAAAATTCCTTCTCAACCGTGTTACTATGCATAGTTCAATGAAGCTACTTACAAGGCCGGATGAGCGACATTGGAAACGTTAGAAATTTGTTTACAGTGGTAGGTGGACGTTCCATCCAGGACTTTCCTCCACTTCATCTCTTTGCTTAAAACACGCAGCATGTTTCACAAGAAAACAATTTTCTTCGTTGTTGTCATAATTTTCTTCGTAACGGCTTCCCGCGACGCATGCGCAGTAACGCGTAAGACACGGAAAACAATTTCTGCTGAATATGTTAACGTTTTGTGCGCGTGCGTGCCGCAACACTCGCGCCACGCCGACAGCGCTGGGGGAGAGGCGGCAGCGGCAGCGGCGGCTTCTGAGCGTTTAGAGCGTATATGGGACGTGCGCGGGCATGCGGCTTTTCCTAATGCGAGCGGCGCGGCTTCCTCAGCGGTCGTCTCTCTGACGCCGCCGACGCGCGCGCCCCCAGCGACGCAGCCGGCAAACACTGGCCCACCGAGGGCGGCTCTGCAAATCATTCCAGAGCGCGCCGTTTAGTGGAATTGAAGAAAATTCCTTTTTAATTCTTAAAATGAATAACAATAACAATTTATAAATTAATAATATAATTATAGATCTTTAAAAGTATTCCCTATTATCAGTTATTATTATTATTATTATTATTATTATTATTATTATTATTATTATTATTATTATTATTACTATTATTACTATTATTGTTATTATTATACGTAAAACATAAACTTTATGAATAAAGTGACAAACAATAAACGAATATCGATCAATGTAAAGTTTACAGATTACAAAAGCCTCAAGTTTTCAGTAATAAGTCGAATATTGTGTCTAAAGAAATGCTTTTCACGTCACCAACGGTCACGTAAACAAATAGGGACACATTTGATGTGAAAGACCTTAATATACTATTTTAATCGATTATTCCGTAGCTGTATTGGTGAAATTATTTTGCATGATTTTTGCAAGTGCCAAGCGCCACCAAAACCGTTATCTCCGTGCGCAATGTTAGACAGGGCTAGATTTATTTCGAGAAGAATTATGCGCCCCGAAGCCTTCTCCCTGGCAACGTGCTTGACGCCCGGAGAAAGGACAAAAATGCCCAAATTGTGCGTTGTTGATAAAGATCGTGTTATGACGGAGCACGCCATAGCCTGTGGAATACGTTTTGAATTGGATGTTGGAGATGCATCTACTCGAGTTTATTGCGGAAGTAGCGTGACGAAGTTACGGTCGCTGTGAATAGCCACTTGAGCCAATGCACTCAAAAGAGTTCAATTCGAGCTACGCGTTTTTTTAATTTTTTGCAATATTTCGAGTCCTTTGACTCGAGATATATTTTTGAATTTTTTTGTAGGGATTTGCACATTCATGTTTTATCTTTTATAATTTATATATTCCATTGTTTTTCCTATTTAACTTATTTGCATCTGAACAATAAATAAATAGGCAAACCAAATATTAATTGGGAAATAAACGTATGACGCAAAACGTCTGTTTGATTTCAGAATACCTCTTTGTGCATTATGCTATTACTTAGTATTTCGTGATAAAAGCATTCTGTGTTCCAATTTAGTTGAACATTTCGCATTAACCCGACCGTTAACTATTTGATGTAGTTGCTGTTGATAGTCACACGCTACTATTCATGATGCAGGACAATTCTTAATATACCAAATATACCCACTTTATCTTGCATGGGTGTATGATTTACGATCCCCAAATAATTTATATTTAGGTACTAAATTCCTTGAATATATCAGTTTTTAGTAGATACTGGGCGTATAGGTTTATAAACCGCTGCCCTACAATAGCAAAATGGCGGCCATGTTCGTGAAGTATGTACTGCGCCAAAGCGCTGCTACTTTTAACAGCAGAATTTATCGGATTTCAAAATTGTATTAAAAAATGAAGTTGCAAATCTCTCTCGTTTCGAATTATACAAATATTTTAGAGCGTCTGTAAACGAAAGGAAGAACGCGAATCAATGTTATGAAACTTAATAGTGATATTCAGTGTAATATTCATGTTTCTAGTCATCTGCAGTAAGATATTTCTTATCATTGTAGAAATCACGACCGTTAATAAGTAGTAGGATAATGGATCACGGGATTAATTGACCGATCCCGAGATCCATTATCCTACTAAATATTTCTTATGGGAAAACGTTCTTGAAAATACTGACTTCTTGTTTGAAAAGTAGAACATCATAGGCAGGTTGGGATGAATGATGCGGGTTTCTGTGAAGGAAATTTTACGGCACTTCACGGGAAACTTTGTACGTCAGCAGAGATCAGTGACAGCTGCATTATTATGAGGTTACCAGAGCACTTCAGCATAATCCTTTCCGCCGACATTAATGTCAGCATCTGTTGTGCCACCTTATTTAACACATTTCGGTGTTTGTTTTAACGAGGTTGCCATTTTCCTGCCATCTTCCGACACATCCCCGTTGGATGCCCATCGTTATCTGTTATCTGTCCGCCATTAACTGTGGCTACCGACGTCTCAACCGATCTCTTTTCCTCGAGTTTTCTGTGAATACTTTCTTTTACCGCCACCATTTTAAAAACTCACTACCCTGCAATCTACATTTCCGCCATTTCACAGGCGTGCCCTACTTTGTTACCTCGTGCTTCTTTCATGCGGGTGTGTTCTCAAATTAGTAACCACACCCTTTCCTCTACTTCATTGTTACCATTCTCAATGGACGTCGCCGCTATGTTCTCTGTGTTGCCATTTCGCTATGTGTATGGCTTCTCTTCGCTACCGCAAGCCGTCGCTTTGTTTTGGCTGCATTCTTTTATCGTGAACGAATCACCACAATCAAGTTTACCCTGCAACTTGGCCTCTTTCTCCCTCTCGCCACTTCCCCTCCTCTGTTCCCACGCCAACGCTATCGCAACTCTCTTGATTCGTCCACCCCCACCGTCAACACATTCACGCTGCTATCTTGCCATTGTGTCGTCGTCTCCTCCACGTCTCCTGTTCGTTCTCCTCGTCCCCGCCACTGCCACCCCTTCGACTCCGCAGGTGCCTCCGCCATCAAATCCACGCTGCCATCGCCCCGTTTTGTCACATTTTCCACGCCGATTTCCACGCCATCACGACTTCCCCGCCGACCACACTCTCCACCATTACTCCGCCATTGCAGCTCGCATCGACTCGGCAGCAGCCACCGCCATCAAATCCAAGCTGCCATCTTGCCTTTAAAGTGGTCTCCCCCGCTCCGTCCCGAGAGCCTTCTCCTTCCCACCATTCCCCCACCAACGCAATTTATATCGACACGATCACTCACGCTGCCATCTTGTGTCGTCTCCTCCACCCTCTCTCGCTTATCTTAACCCTACTAGAACCAAACTTTGCTCAATGAATCTTTCAACAAAATCATTATTTTATTAGCACCGCCACTGATACATGAATGGAAATCACTAGCACTGAAATGCTTTGATAAAATATGCATCTTTTTCTGAATCTAATGAACAATACACTCAACAACTCTGTCTTTGAGTTTCAGATTGTCGTGGTAAACGCGGCTCGACAATGGATGTCATTCTTCTGTACTAAAGTTCATCCCAGTTCTATATAATTTACCTGCCACGGGGTATCAAGACTGTCAAAAAATACCACAATGATGAGAAAACAAACGAAAAATAACAAATAATGAAAACGTATGAAATCTTAGTGCAATTTTTATTTGCAGAGCTCTTTACAAATCTATGCGTAATGAATAAGTGGTTAATTTATCTATGTTTTCTCAGTTGTAAAAATCAAGATTTTGTAAGAAATCGAAAAAATTTGTTAAATTGTACTTCAATGTTAGTAACTTCTCATCAGTTTGAAACCTATAATTACTATCATCGGCAATGAGGTAAGTTAAACGTCTTATCCTGAAAAGTAGGGAAATTTGTTTTCACTAATTATTCACTGGGTATACTGATATAGCCTATTAATAATAATAATAATAATAATAATAATAATAATAATAATAATAATAATAATAATGATAATGATCATCCGACATTGATCGGCGACGTTAAAGTTGAATCACTAAAAGAAATGAAACAAAATGTGCTTCTCTCCTTCCCCTTTGTCCTAAAAGGGTTATTGTCGTCTCCTCCACGCCTTCTCGTGCGCCTCCCCGTCATTCCATTCCTCGCGGTCGCAACTACCACGGACATGGCGACCGCCGCCGGTATGGATCCTGGAAAGCGGCCAGTTACCGGGCATGCGGCTGACTCGGCGCGGCGCGGCGGGGCGCCGCCCCACCCCGCCCCACCCCGCCCCGCCCCGCCCCGCCCCGCCCCGCCCCGCCCCGCCCCGCCTCGCATCACCCCGTCCCGCTCCGCCTCGTCCCGACCTGTCCCGCTCCGCCCCGTCCCTCCCCGCCCTGCCCTGCCCCGCCCCTTCCCACCCCGCCCTGCATTTCGCGCCCTGTCACGCCCCGCTCCGCCGCGAGACGGTCAGTGCCGCACCACACTGCGCCACGCCGCGCCACGCCACGCCACGCCGCGCCTTACCGCTTGCACGGCCGGCTCGGCGGCGCGTCGGCCGAGTTAATATGCAGGCGGACTGTGAGAACTGAAGCGAAGCGACGTTGGGAGCTGGTGACGAGTTTGCCGAGCGGCCGTACAAAAACACGCCGCTGCAAGTTGACAAACCTGTAGAGTACAGTCATAACTCTCCTGTTAACATGACAACGACACGGCGCTTCTCGGAACGGCGTGGCCGACCCTCCCTCCCCCCGCCACGCCCCCCCCCCGCGCTGTCGCCCGCAGTAATTGTCTCGCCACCGACACACCTGTCCACATTAATTAGCCGCGACGAGGCCGCGTATAAAATATTTTTGTATTCATAAATTAGTGTTCGAGGAAGGCAGCGACGTGTATGAATGTGTGTGTGTGCTTACGCGCTCAATAACAACTATTCGAGCGATCCCCACGGCTAGCAGGAAACGGCGGCGGGGGCACAGGCGGCGGCGACGCTTGCGGAAAAAGCTGTGTCTTTATACGACGGCGCGGCGGTAAGGTCGTCGGCAGAGCGCTCGCTAGTCAGGGTGGATTCTTGGCGGGCTGCTGGTCGAAGTCCGCCGCCGCCGGTCACCGCGCCCCAAGCCGCACTGCCCCCCGACCGATCTCGCCAATGCAGTTTGCGATACATGGTTGAACTGGAAATTGATTGATTGATTTTTTCGTGTTTCCAGGCGCGTCAACTGCTTTGGTCATTAGTCCCGTTAGTGTAGTGCATGTTTTTTTTCTCGGGAGATGGCGGTGATCCCCCCCTGGATGGCGAGATCCGGCACCGACCTACCGTCGGCTCGTGGGGTTTCTCCCTAACCAGGACTCTCCCACCAGCGGGGCACCGCCCCAGCCGGGACAAGCTCTAATCTCCCGACCGGTCTCCCGGGATATGTGGTAGTGTAGTGCATGCTAGTGTAAGTGTGTGTAAGGGGAGAGGATAGGACAAGGAAGAGGAAGGAAATATCGCGCGCGTTCCGTGGCCCGTTTGGTAGGGTACTGCTCCGGCATTCGCCTAGTGTTGATCGGGGAAACCACGGAAAACTACCGATCAGAACAGCCGGTTGCTAGAATCATCCAGACAGCGACTGAATTCGACCTAGCTGATAAGCTAGTGTCGAAAATCCTGGCGCTGTCAGGACTCGAACTTAGGACTTCCGGTCAGAGGCGCTGCTGTAACATCAGTTGATGCACTGAGCTACCGCTACCGGTGCACTGGAAATTCTGAAGCCGTACGGAATACTATTGATGCGTCAATATTCAAATATCGATAGTTCTCAAGATAATATTATGGTGTTGACGGCACGAATGCAAATAATGAAGTGAGCGAGTGTGGGAGTGGCACGCTGATCACTTTCTACGCTAGCCACGCCGCTGATGAACTAGACAAGGCCACTGAGAAAAAAACTGCGTATTAACGCTTCTTCCCTTCTGCATTGGAACGTAGACAAGCTGTATTAAGAATTGAATGGGATGATATTTCGCTTGAACGGTTATCATAACTTATTGTTTTGAATTCGAAAATATTTTTCGATTTTGATTCGATACTGGAAAAGTTCAATTTGATATCGCAATATTATCGATTCCCCAGTACGGAGATCCATAATATCGATGACAAAAATAATAAATCAAGTAGTTCGAAGTACGTTCTGGACGAAACTACCTCTTTCTTCTTTGGGTTGACGATGCCTTCCCCGTTATTCACGTGATGAGGCAATACATTTTATTCACGTCCGTGTGCAAAAATCTATTTTTATTTTAAGAAAAAATTGATTAAATGTTAACAATCCTCGAGCAATGACTCCCCCGATGTTTCGATTCACCCAGGTCCTGGCCAGACATTACAAATTTTGTCCTTGTCTGTTGCTTTGAGGATATCGATGACGGATCAAATTAAATTACCGGTTTCTTGTGGCTGGGTTTGGAAATATATTGTATCTTTAACGGATATAAATCAGAATTAACCACAATGGCTGACATAGATATGTGGAGTGGGGTGACTTTCAAATAGATTTACAGCTTGTTTGTATCAAATCAATAATTATGAGCTCTGATGCGGATTACGGATTCACTGTTTTCTTTCTGATGTGAAAGAAAGCATGTATTTTAAATATATTTTTAAGAATAAAAATGTCAATATATACGTAACTTCACTTGATCTTTCTTCCTTTTGAAATCTAAAAAATCAATCGTGATTTGTTATTAATGATTCAATAAATCTACACGAATTCATCTCGAAAAGGCATATGCTAGCGACAACAGAATTTTCCTATCTAGAAATATGAAATTAATATAAAAGTCTTATATTATTATCGTATATAAGATGATGTAGTTTTTGTCATTTATTTGAACCGTCGTATTTTGGAATGAAATGTGTCGAGGAAGACAATTTAATACGGTTCACTTGTCACAGCCCAAGGGGAAACGAACAGTAATTTCAAGAAACTGGAACGATTCGGAAAGAAAACAATTACGTGCCAAGCTGGACCCTTAAGACTGAATGCATCGCCCCTCGAAACGACGTCTCGTCCAAATCTAATCTCGCGTCGCCCTCTTCCTGCGAATCAAAGCGCCCCGACCATTTTAATATGAAGCAGAAGGCGTCTGGCCACCGCGCACCGCGGCCAGCGACTCGCAGATGCGTGTACATACGGAGAAAAAACCGAGTTTATCCAGACAAGTCGATGGCCACCATTTTGAATTCATTTGTCGTCTTGCGGAGAACAATGTAAACCTGCCCCGTCGGCCTGGACATTCAAAAGGACAATCCGAGTAAAAAAGGACGATGCTTATGCATCAGCGTCCGCGTGTCTATAAGTCTTCCTTTTTGGCAAAATAAAATCGTGCGTTTTTCTCCTTTTTTTCGGAATTCTTTGTTACGTTTCCTTTCTGCCGTACGCGGTCAGCCATGTTTGTTGAACTTGTTAAGAACTTCTGTGCCTCTTTTGTATGCTGCCTTCTTTTTCCCAGGAACTACAATTTTTACCTCAAAAAAACGGTGGAGAGATTTTCAATAACCTGTTTCTGCCGAAGATGGAGCGGGGGAACATCGCATCCCCTTTCTGCTTATTTTATCCTTAAAATATTCTTTCTAAAGAGCATCGCTTACCTTTTTTGTGCAAAAACAGTTTTTAACGTTCCCGTTTTCTTCCTGAAAGCTACACTTTCCAACCTCGTGAGATCCCTTCGCTGATCGCGGGTCTCCGGTAACGTACGAAAGAGAGGGGGACCTTCGTTTAAATACCCCTCGCCAGAGAGGGAATTTCGCCCGAAAACGGCGAGCGAGGGGAGGGGGCGAGGGAGGGATGTCTGAGCGTGCGAAAGCCCGCGAGGAACGGGGTCGACGTTTTTTTGTCTAAAAAATGGAGAGAAACGTATTTTTTCGTAACGATTTTTCAGACTCTGGGAAAGAAAGCGGCCCGATGGAATTTTACAACGGTTTTTTCGCGTTTTGCGTCGGAATCCAATACGAACAACCCCGGCGCCGTCCTTTGGAGAAACGAAAGGCCTGACACTCCAACCCCGCCCATTTCGACCGACCTGATCGTTAGGTGATATTCCGCACATCGTGGTGTCAGCGAATAAGAAAAAAAAATTACTACGCAGAATTCTCTTCACCCCATCCTCTGCCCTTTCTCCGCCACCATCCTGCTCAGAAGCCCAACGTCTAACGCCTTTTTATTTATAATTCTCGCGGCTGGAAAATGATACTACAAAATGTAAATGTGGAGAGAAATTGTGAGGCTGGAGCCACCGGCTGATCCGGCATTCATCGCGTCGGGAGAAAAGGAAGTATGCAGGTTAGCGTGAGCGGGGGCCGGATGCTGGACGGTCGGCCGGCCGGGGAGCCAGAGGGACCCCGAGGGACCGCGAGGGACCCCCTGTTTACACGATTTCCCCCAAAAAGGCGGCCGCGGGGGCTCCGCACCCTCCCTCGCAGGCTTCCTCCGGACCTCCGCCCGGCCGCGCGTCTCAGCCTGCGGCAGCGCTCCAGCAGTTTTGTTCCATCCTCCGCTTTATTCACCGAATGCAAATCGCCGTTCCGAATAAACGGAAGCGGCCCCGTTCTTTTATACAGTTATGTTTAAAGAAGATGCATCGCCAACGTTGTTTCCCTCGGCCTGCATAATTCCTTGTGATCCTACTTAATTCAGCCTTTTTTTGGAGGGACGAAGGGTATGGTGAGGGAACGTCGTTATACCTGAATCAAGGTCCGTTTGATTTATGACGGTTATTTCGTAGTAAGATTCCGTTGCAAAGGAGCGCCCAGCAGTTTTAGCGCGTTCAGAAAACGCGAGAAACGTCGAGAATGGCAGCCGGTTTGGGTTTGCTGTACCGAAATCTACCGAAATCATCGACCGATAGCTCTTCAACGGCAGCGCTGATGTGGCGTACCAGAACTGTCGCAGGTTCTACGCATTCATTGACTGGCGTCTCACATTATTCGAGCCGCCTTATTTATGATGAATACTTTTTTAGTAAGTTTCCGTTGCAAAGGCACCCAACAGTATTTGCGCGTATAGAAAAAACGGACAAAATCGAGAAGAACTGGTTGAAGCTTGGAGGATCGAAATAGTATACAGAACTCGCAGCAGATCGTTAGTGTTTGAACGGCAGCTACGATGGCGGGTACGCGGAGGGGTGGTCGTTGCCACAATCTACACGGGGATGAATTTATCCGCGCCGTTCGATCGAACACGCCGCCAGGTGGCGCCATCCCAAAAATGGTGGAAGCGTGCGCAACGGGATGAAAAGGGCGGGCGACGACAGCGCAACGGTTGCGTCGCCATGAAGAGAGGATGGCTGGAGGGGAAGGGGAGGGAGGGGTTGCTGCAGCGACGCGGCGCAGCTGCGCTAATCACCACCGCTGCGTCTTCCGTCGTTTGGCAGAAAACGGTCGCCGTGGCCGACGCGGCGGTCGTCGTCCCCGCCGTCGTCGCCTCCGACGCCGCCTCCGACGCCGCCTCCGACGCCGCCGACGTCGCCAACGTCCGAAACGAAGAGCGCCGCGCCCCTCGCCGCCTCAGGCCTTTCCCACTCCCCCTTCCCCCTCCGGGCAGCCCGCGATTCTCCTGCTTATCCGCTTTCTGAAAGCGTTTCCGTTAAAAAATCGGATATTCTTTTGGGGGCTTTTGGTGGAAAAAAGGAACCCGTCCCGTGCGCTCGTCGCCAACACCGCCGCCGCGTCGCCTCCGTTGCCGCCGCCATCTTTGACATTTGACTCGCACCCCTTTTTATCCATCTCATTGGTCCCCGGCGCACACCTCCCCGTCGAAAGGGTCCCGTCGCTCCTCCAATCGGGCCGGCGCGGAAAGGATTTTAACATACCCGCGAGGCACGCGTGACGACGGGGCGGGCCGCGGCGGGGCGCGGCGCGGAGGGGGGCGCGGCGGGGACGACGGCGGCTGCTGCCTCAGCGCGTGTCTCCGTACGGCAGGTGGCGACCCGCGCGCCTTCGGCTCCGCCTCCTCCGCCGCTCCGCACAACGACCCTTTCTTGATTTGAAATGTAAAATCGGTTTGGTTTTGGTCGCGTGCACGTCGGGGTCTCCGCGGGGGGAGCGGGGAGCAGCGGAAAGCGGGGAACCGCCCCGCGACAGCTCGGGTTGCAGCAGCCTGACGCCACGCGTTGCGGATCCGAGAGGCGCCTCAGCCGACCCTCGTCGAGAAAGGTAAAGGAGCCTAAACCTTTCATTCGCTTTCCGCCCCCACCCCTTCCCCCACCCTCTTCGCTCTTTCCTTCACCCACCTTTCACCCGGCTCCCCCCTTTTTCCAGTGTGTACAAAAAGTTACTTTCGACGTATATATTTTAACATTTGTTCCGGCCGCGCCTGCCTCTTTGTGTGTCGCGTCGCCCGCTCGTTCGTTTGCTCGCTCCGGGGCTGCATTGTGAATAAATGAAAAAAAGCTTCCTTTTTTAATATCGAACCCTTCTCTCTCCCCCGGCCCGGCGCGGTATAAAAACATAGTTTACCGCGTGCGCGCGCTCCGCTCCTGCCTCCGCGCCCGCTCGCGGAGGGGGTGAGGTTGTTGACCTTATAAAAGATTTTTTTCCGTTAGAGGGGAGGGGATGGAGCGGGCGGGGGCCGGGACGGGGCCGGGGCTGGGGCACGCGCACCCCATTGGAGCGGTGCTCGCCCGTCGCCCCGTCGCCCCGTCGCCCCGTCGCCCCGTCGCCCCGTCGCTCAGCGCCCGCGCCGGCCCGGATGTAAATAACCCGCCGTAACCCTTCCTAGTTGGCGGCACGCGCCGGCCCCGCGCTGGGCGGACATCCTGCGCCGCGCCCGCGACCCCGACCCCTTCATGCCCCCCTGCGTGCGCCCTGCGTGCGCCCTGCGTGCCCCCGAGAGCCTCGCGCGCGCGTGCCGGGTTCAAGATGGAGGTGCCGCTGCCCGCCGGCTCTCTGGCTCCGATTTTGTCCAAAGGCTGCCGTAGCTTATGTGAGCTTCAACATTACTTTGCGTGCGCGTCTTTGGCGACGCTCGTTCGGCGCGCCTTCGCACGCTAGGCTCAAGACGGTGGGCCCCACGTTCAGCGGCTCGCTGGTTCGGTGTTGGCGACCTCTTCTCTTTTGAATGCATAATGAAACTTGCTTTTGCGCGGCGTGTTGCGGCGCGGGTTCTTGACACCTCGCGGGCATTCGGGGTTCAACGTAGAGGCGCTGATATCCAGCGGCTCCCTCGCTGCCATGATGTTGAACAATTACCATATTCTATGTGGAGTGTAATTATCTGAATTAAAAGAGGATGGAATCGATTCGGACAAGTGTAAATTCCGATGATGGGATACAGCTGACGAATTATATTAAAAACGTATGATTTAGAAAAAAATAATTCTTGAAATTAACTTTAACTTTAACAAGTTTTTAGTACAAATAACTGTAGAAATTTCTGTGCGATTTACACAAACAAAAACACAATTGGTTTAAGGTTTATTGCTACATCCTACGTTGTTGGTTTTCTTTCCAAAGTCGATTCTCATTATTGGGCTACTGATAATTAGAGTACTTCTGTGTAATTAATTTTTATTTGCGAGAGTGGCCATGCGCTTTCCCCACCTCTTTATGCGCCTTCCCTCCCCGGGTGCGCGTGTCATGTTCAAAATGGTGGTCTCGACGCCGAACGGTTCTCGGGTACAGTTCTTCTCGAGAAATTATCACAATTTACGTGCAATTGGAAATAAAATATTACATGACGGATGTTTAGGGTTCTTTTCTCTTTTGATTGGAAAAAATAGTAATTATTCAATGCTTCGACCGAAAATATTTCTCAGAATCTGAAAAAACGCGTTATTGCATTATTTATTTTGTGGAAAGTTATTGAGGGGTATTGTTACCTTTTGATCAAAAATATATTTGATATATTGGTGAAAATCAAAATTTTAGCGCGGTATCTAGATCTTCTGGACTATAGAGAAGTATAATAGTAGTATTTTAAAGAACAATTATCACATTTCCTTTACATGTAATTGAATTTCGTGAAAACTGTCGACGTGATGTAATTGAATTGAGGGTAAGTGATAATGATGAGTAATTTTTTGTACAATTTACTTCCATTTCTTGCAAAAACAAACGATACATTGTTTTGTAAAACGGTATTTTAGAAACAGCAATATTCCCCTTTTTCGAAGGACTCTTTATTTCATCATCTTGAGTTAAAAGCAATTCGAAGTTGTCCATGTAACTTGTGACCGATAATGCTTGAAATCCCTCTCTTCTATCAGGCTATGAAATAACTAACTTAAAGCAGACGTTCTTTGATTACTGGAACCGATATTTTATTTGTACCCAACTGTCCACAAGACAAAAGTAAGATACACATCTTCCGCGTCAGTGCAGTCCGCAAATAAAGTTTTGCACTCTCTTCCTATACATCTTACTATTGTTTTCCTTTCACATCCCTAATCAAATCATCTTTAGGTGCCTTTTGGACTCGTGTGTTCACCCTTCCCATGCGTCGCGTCGGACGTAGCGACGTGTTCCACAAAATGGCGACGCCGGGCGCAACGCCGAGCGGTCACGTTGGTAACGTGTGCTTTGTTAATAAAAAAAACCCAGATTGTGCATTCTGCGGGCGAGCTAAAGGAAGCGTGCGGCTTTTTGCTCCCTCCCACTTTTGTTGCGTTTCTTTTGAAACGGCGGGCGGGCGCACACGATGCGCTGTCATTGATTTTTTATTGTTTCCTAACGAAGGGTGAATATTGTGAGGGCATTATTGCCGCCTCCCTGCGCCCTGTCGTCGTCGTCATCGCATTAGAGGCGCTACTCTGTGTTAATAGATCTGCGCCGCAGCTGGCGATAGCGATGCCCAAGAGAAGCCGTTCATCCGATTCAACTGAAAGATATTATCACCGCTGTTGTCAAGTTCTTTTTAGTATTGCGAAATTAGGAAACTTGGTGCTGCAGTTTTCATTCTTTCGAAATTGTGCCACAATTTTTATAACGATAATAATAATATTAATAATAATAATAATTACAGAAACAATTATACAAGATACGTACCGTTTTGAACATGAAAATAATCCAAACCCAAAAATAATGAAAACCCCGAAACAACAAAAGATGAATAAAAGAACGAAGAAAAAATAAAACGAAAAGATGAATGAGATGTCAAAATTAAGATAAGGTCTCTGGAACGCCGAGATTTTCTCCTAATAATTCCGAACTGCTGAAAAGATACACATATGGGCAACTTATTTCGACATTTCTGATATAACCATACTTCACTGGCGTTCGTATTCTACAAAGAAGCCGAAATGACTTTGGAGGGGCGCGGGGGAGGGGAAGCGACTGCAGCACTTTTCCTCGGCCGGTGGGACCACGCCCCGCGCCCCTCCCCCATCCCCACTCGCCCGCGTCGAAAGAGTTCCTTTTCGCGCGCGTTTCAGCCCCCGGGGCGAGCGGCGGCGGTTGCGCCGCGTCAAAGCGCCCAATCCCGCGTGCTAAAACGCTTCCGGCCGCCGCAGAGTGGCTCAGCCTCGACAGCTTGCTCGACCGCTGCCACGACCGCTGCCTCGACCGCAGCCACAACCGCCGCCACAACCGCCGCCACGACCGCCGCCATGATCGCCACCACGACCGCCACGACCGCCGCCACGACCGCCGCCACGACCGCCGCCACGACCGCCGCCACGACCGCCGCCACGACCACCGCCACGACCACCGTCACGAGTGCCGCCTCGACTACCGCGAACCAAGAGTGCACGCGTTGACCTGTAGCATATACAGAAATTAGATCAAGACTTTTAGAAGAGTGCCTTTTAGAGAGTTATTAGGAAAATATCGTTATGGTAATCAGATAATTCGCGTGTGTCTGTCCGTCCGTCACTCACGGTTTGATCCTTTCCAGCCCACTATTGGAACAAGTGAGATGTCATTCGACCCGCCTCGGCCTGCCTGGGAAACATGCTATTTTATTTGTATTCTTGGTGAAAATTATTATTTTCGTATGTATAAAAATAGTTGATACTGGAAGATGAAATCGCGGAGAGGGTGAAGCATGAAAAGCAATAATTATACACCCCTTCCTGTCCTCCGATTGAGGAAAGCGATTTTTCATTGGACATGTGTGAGTGTAATGGTGAAGAACTGGTCATTTTTCATATCCTTTTTATATAATTAACAATCACGAATTAAGCAGGTTCACACTGAGGGATCTTCTGTTTACCTCAGGTTGTCGTTGGGGGTGACTGTCACCATTTTGTACTCCGTTTTGTACATTCGCTCCTCGCCCCGAAAACCCGCGGTTTATTTATCGGCATCGTTTTTCTGTGTAATGAATTAGTCCGATTACTTAAATTATTCATAGTTTTATTTTTTGTTGAGAGAAAACCTCTCTTATAGTAGAAGGCATTAAAGTGTTAACTAGTGATATTCTTCATCGTTTCGCGATTTACTGTATTCAGCAAGAATTTATTTCTTTTCAAATTTTTTCCTTCTTGAATACTGAATACCGTAACTCTATTGCCACATTTCATTTTCATTCCACGCGGTGTGCTACTTTTTGATATTACATTCGTTCCGTTTTCACCAATCGCATTCCATATCGTTCGAAGCAGGAAAACTATGAGCCCAAAGAAACAATATTCATCCGTTGACCACGCTTCCTTTGGCAGAGTGAAAACGTAATTTTGTTTCGCGCGTGAATCGAAGCGAAGAAAAGCTCGTTCAAACGCTTGGTCACAGACTTTGCCTGTGCCCTCCCCCTCCTCCCCCACCGCCGTCGCCGCCCTTGCCTCCGCCGCCGCAGCCGTTCACTGGCACTTTGGTCATCCCACACTGTTCCGAAATATTTTCAGGAGGTGTAAAATAGTGAAATCATTGGATTTAAATATGTGACCCCGAAATTCACAAATTTCTAAAAATAAAAATAAAATACAAATCCTTGACTGAATTTAATTGTTAAATGTAAGTGATTTAATGTTCAAACGCGATCATTTTCAATCACTGTCATTTGTAGCTCATTCAATTTCTTTCATGAACCTGCATCGAAAGAAGCAATTCAAAATGGGATGAAACATATCGTAATAATTTTCGTTCCGTAAAATGGGAAAAAGTGTCACGAAATGGTTTCGAAAATAAACACGGAGATTGAAATAGGAGCTGAGAAAATGAATGGATATATTTCATTTAATGTTGTATATACGAGTGTATAGTATAAGTATTCGTATGTTTTTCATGAATTGGTTACTATTTTTGAAGTTAAAAGCCTTGCTTCGGAATTGAAGAAAATGCTTTAAGCGAGATTTTTCGTGGTGCTTTCCCTTCGACCTACTGTGCAAGTCGTTACCATCGGCAGCCCCACTTCTCTCTTCCCGCGCACTCTCGCGCCCCCGCCTCCGCCCCCGCCCTCGCTCGCCGCACCTCGGGAGCCGCGATTCTGCCCCGCCCCCGCCCCTCGCCCCTCCCAGTCCCCCAGGCGCATTGTGCGCAGCGCGCCGAGTGCCGGGCGGAGGGGCGTTAGTCAAAAGCAAGACACACAAAAAAGTGTCATTTCTTTGAATGGCGCCCGAAATCAGGACTTTGGTGTGTGCGGGAGGCTGGGCGGGCAGAGTGCGGGCGCGGCCGCGGGGGCGGGGGCGGGGGCGGGGGAGGAGGTGGTCTTTTCATTCTTCCCGCACCTCTCCGGAGCTCCCTTCGCAATTTACTTATCGACAGAATTGAATTGTGTGGGCTTCCTTCAAAAGGGCCTGTCCCTTTTAGCATGGGCGGCTGGGCAGTCCGTGGTTTCCATACCCTGCCTGCGGCGCGGGGGCGAGGGTGGGGAACGGGGGCCTAGAGCAGACGCGGCCCAAAGTGCAGGCGACCTAACTAGCCTATTTCTTCGCTATAGTAAAGCGGAGAGGCACAATGATAGTCGTTGCTCTTAAAGGTTGTTGCTTTGTGAGAACATATCAATAACATTACTGTTTTGAAATTCGATATATAGCGTTCCATTTGAAAGAAACTGTTGTCAGAATAATGCCGCGAAGTTGTGGAAAATGTCCGTATTCTGCCTCCAGTATAGTGCTGCAGTTGAAGACGTAAATCCTGGCAATGTGTGCTGTGGTTCACGTAAGAATTGTTACCACACAATTTAAAATACAGCTTGGCTAGTTCATGCAGCACACTGTATTATTTATGTGGAACGGAAGAGGAAAATAACGGGACGATCTGATCGAGCTGAGATATCTACAAACCTGAACATTGTTTTAAGTACGCATTCATTGAATATTGTATCACTATACGCAATGGTTATAATTATTAATTGAAAAGAGTATCATAAAAATGTATAATTTTAATATTTGAGTATCGCCTTAATGCCCTGAGTCACCAGTGCCGCAAAAGAGGAGTAAAATAATGTGTGGCTTATTGGATACCATTAGATCTATGGCGGTATGGAGCCTCAGCTATAAGTCAGTGCAGGAAGGGCGCTTATTTATTTTGGAACATTGAGTTTTGGGAAACGTGGGATACTTAATACATAAAGCAACACGCACACACAAGTTGCTACAACGCTTTACTCGTTTGAAAGTGTTTGGAGTGCGCATTAGAGGCGGCATCGGCGAAGGCATCGCTGGCCAAGAGTGACTCGCCGCAGCGGAGACAACGACGCCGCGCTAAACTGCACGAGAGGCGCCGCCGCGCGTCTTTTAATTGCTTTTAAGGCTCCCATTAGGTCGATATTCGCGCGCGCGTGTGTGTGGGCCTGCCTGGTAATTTGTATAATTTAAGCCAATCAAGCGACCTTAAAGATGTGTGAAGCCCCGAGTCATGATGGAAAGCAGCCAATATGTCCGAGGGCTAAGGCGAGCCGGCTCGCTCGTTGAGTGTGAGAAGAAAACGCAGACGGATGCTCAATTGTCATAAACCGCCATCTTGAATGCTAACTGATGTGAGAAAGTCGGGCCGCGCGTGGGCCAGTGCACGCGGGTGGGTGGGCGTCGGAGGAGGAGGCTGTGTTGCGGGAGCACGCTGAGTGTTCGCGGAGTCGCTGGCGCTATGTTGGTGTCGGCGTGCGCTACTTAGTACTAATTTCGACGCCTCCGCGCGCGTGCGAATGGTTCTTCTCACGCTGCTGTATGTCGCCGCGGACGGACTTTCGTAATCAGCAATTATGTTCCCAGAGTGTGTTTGCACTCGGCTCGTGTCCGTTGTTAAAAGTTAACGAAATAAAATACAAATGTAAAAACTATAGGCTGCATATTGTAAAGACGCAGGTGTTCGTACTTTATCGATAAACATTGTCAGAAGAAATAAATAAGGAATTATACTTCTTCACATTTCTTTTTGCCTTCTTCATGTTTCATGTTGAGCCTCTTTCATATATTGACATGCTCTTGTTTTTTCCTACTTATACTTACACTTTCCATACTTTAATTTTTTCGCGTAATATACATATCTCTTGCTCATAAATAAACTTATTTTATGCTCTTAATTTTCTTGTTTTGTTTTTCTGTTTTCTTAAAATGTATCTACTTGCAATTTTTTATTATTAATTTACTAGTCTAGTAACCATACGTGAAAATTTCTCGTATTTCTCTCATGTTTCTCAGAATTCTATAAGAATTCTCAAAGAAAATCTTGAAAGGAATACTGGATAGCATGATCTCTGGAGACATACCATACTGCGAATATAATTTTGATTGACTACTGTCAGCAATGTCTTTAATTCTTTTTTAATAATATTGTGACCATTTAATCGACGTCAGAGAATCTGATGTAAAGGCATTCTATTCGCATCTTCTTGTCCCGGCGCGCCCCGCACCGCCATCTTGACACACCGGATCTCATTGTGCGTGGCCTCCCTCGCAGCCACTGCCAATCAGAGTATCTCCTTTGCCACCCTCCGTCCCTTTGTGCTTTTACTACTGTCATCTTCGTCCCTGGGCCGAGAACATTGCGCCATCTCCGACGCCATCGGGCCCAGCTATTAAGGGCATCCTCGGCTCTGCCACCCTTGTGTCACTGAGCTTTATCCTGTGATTGCACTGGCCGCGCTGCCGTTACCATCACCACCTGGTCCTTCCTACGCGCTCTCCTTTCCACAAATCATGTATTTGATTAGCTGTGCCCTTCGCACTTGGAATCGTCCGGGCGCCTGCGTACTTCGCATTTTCTTGCCATGCCATGCACAGTTTACATTTTCTAACATTATGTCTAGTTATTTCTAATGTTTATGATGTTCATTTCATGTTCATCAAAAATACATTAAACAAATCGTAGTTCTAATTTCCTACGTACAGAAAGATTTGTAGTATTAATAATGAAAATAATATTCAGATTGTGTTCTTTATTTTGTAGTTATTATATACATTGCGTAAATATAATAAAAATAAAATGTTTAGACTTCATATTCAATTAAAAATAATTAGCCAATTAAACCGGGGAATTATTACATTACATTGTGTTTATGTATGTATCAAACAACATTATTTTTTTACTGCGTTATACAGTGCAATGGTAATTAATTTTTAATGAATGTTATACCGGAAAATGTGCAGTGCAAAGTATTTTTGTGATTAACTCCCACAGTCAAGGACTTGACTACATTACTTTGACGAATTAAAATATTGCTTGATCCCTCTTACTATTGAAGCGAAAACACAATATATTATGTTTCATACATTGCAGCTTTATCGAAGATTTTTCGCTAATGACGTTGCCCTTGCGGCCCAGAATAGGGCTTCATAAACAAAATATTGAGCGTCACGTATGAGACGCGGACAGTATCCCGCTCGTGTTTCGCATTCCTTCCCCCCTCGCCACCCCCGCGCTCGCCTCCTCGCCCGCCCCCGCCCCCGCGGCCGCTTCGCTCGTGCATCTGCATTCGCATTCGCATAATGAGGGGCCCGGGCCGCAGGTGGCAGCGATGGGGCCATTGTGCCACGCGAACTGGACCTCGGCGCGCTCTATTCACGCCGGGCGGCGAAGGGGCTTTTCAAGCGACTGCCGCCGCCTCCGCCGCCGCCTGTTCTCCTCGCTCAGAAATCCGCGGCCCCACCCAAAACACGTGAGGAAGTGCAGTGGCGGTGGCGGTGGCGGCGTGGCGGACCTTTGTCCGAAGCGCGGACGGCAACCTGCTCACGCGTCGGTCTAGGCCCAATGAATACACCAGACGGGAAAGTACTGTTATGGCGGTCGGGAGTTTCCAAGACGGGGAGTGGTGAGGGTGCTCATTTCTTCGCAGATTCTTTCATATATCAGTGCTAAGTTTGTTTGGGACAGTTTCTGCTTATGGTACGTTTGTCACGGAATCTTCATCTGATGCTTACCGTAGAAATATGCATTTTAATTACATTATTACTTATGTTATCTTATCGTCAATGTACACGTGACTAAGGAATTCTCCGTTCCTTTAGGGTAAACTTTTAATGATTTTTTTAATTATTTTAGGGTCGAAACATTTTTTCTAATTACTGTTTAAAATTGATTATGTATGCTCAAAAATCGATTCATTAAAACCAACAACGATGTGTGCTATGAATTATTTAACAAATATAACGTATTATGATAGTATTATGTGACTCGTAAGATACCTAGTTAAATTATTTATTTTAATTTTATTGCTTTAAATCGTTTATGAAATGAAACGAGAAAAGAGAAGAATTAAGAAATGAATTACTAATTTCAAATTCAACAATAAATATAACAATTTTTGTATGCCATTAGAAAATGTATTCACATGACCACACAGGAGTGTCTTGAATAATACCCCACGTGTGTTGGCACTCAAGCCCTTGCCTCCGACGCACCCCCGCGCTCCGCCTCCTCCTCCAAGTCACGACGCCATCAAGTAAATAACGTCGCGGGGGGGGGGGGCAGCGAAACGCGGCTCTTGACAGACGGCGGCGCCGCGATGCCGCGGCTTCTTTCTCGCACTCCTCCCACCCCTTCCTACCCTCTCCTCCCCGGCTCCCCGCCCCTCCCATTCTTCGCAATCCTCTCCCGTTTTCCTTAATTCCCGAGACTCCCTCTCTCCTCTGTTCCCCTCCTCACGTCCTGTTCCCGCCCCTTCTACGTCCCCGCGCTGCCCGCCCCTCCCTTTCTACACGCTCCCTGAACTCCCCCGCCCCTCCCCCTTTCCCTCCGTTTCCCCTATCCCAGTAGAAAGCGGCACCGCCCTTGTGTGTGCGTCCCGCTCTCGGAAGCAATTATGGTGTCGTATATCAGAAGCGCGCTGCGAGTGGGCCGGCCGCCGCCGGCCCAGAACTCGGATAATTTACACGCGGCAAGGATTAAATTCCTTCGCGGAGACTTCGCCTCCCGCGCCCCTTATGACGACGATGCCGGCCCGTGTTACTCCGGCGAGACGCTGGCCGCTGCGCGAATCGAAGAGTGGGCGTGTTCAGACGGGCCAGTGTAGGCGACGTCTTGCTATCAGGGACGGCCGGAATACAATCGATCGTGAAGGAGTCGAACGTTGTGATGAATGAATTATTTCGTAATTGATATGTAAACCATTCATTATCATAGAGTAATAGTTTCGTTCAAATTTAGCATTTAATACATTTTGTCTTGTGCAATATTTGTTCCTTAATTATTTTTTACGCTAAAACTATAAAGATTATAATGTCACATTATGATGTGAAAGATATTTCATTAACAAAAAATTTGTTACTCAGTGTGTTGAATCAAATAAATATCGGGTTTTGTTTTAATCTAATTACAGTAAGATTCAGTTCAAATGAGAGAATTCTAATCAATTATTTCGATGAAATTGCAATATTTCTAGTAAAATATTGTGAAGATATGGCACCAGGTACCTCTTCGAAAAAAAAAAGATCTCGACAAATCTCTTCCTAATTTTCTCTACTTTCACGAATGTATTCTTTAACGTTAAACAGTTTTTTAAAACTCTTTTTAACGTTAAATAAGTAGTTTTGTTTGTTTGAAGGGTCACAAGTGTGCACGCTACGCTGCTTCCTTCAAAATATCTCTCACCCTTTAAGTTAGGGCGTAAAAATTCGCTTACCGCGATTAATCAAAATCACTGATTTGAAAATTTTTATAAAAGTGTACAAGTGCATATTACTTGAATATACACCAAGAATATCGCTAGTACATACCATATACAGATGTACAAAATTCACTGTGGTGTCCTGACAGAAAAGGGAGGTCATAAAACTTTAAGCCTCCTCCATTGCTTATGTTCAGTGGGGAATATGGTACTTATCTTAAGGCGTACAGACAACAAAAAGGTATCCGTAGATTGGAGATTTTTCGCTGCTATTAAATACATTACTTGTGCTTATACATACATCATTTGTGCTTGATCTATGTGATTTTTGTATTGGATACATTCATTTCTGTTTTGTGGCATTTCTCTGTGCCTGTCCCGACTGTTCAATGCGTAATGTCGCCCCCTCATTGTGGAAACCGCCTGCTCACGGCCAGTCTCCTTGTCCCGCAGGCAAGCTGTGGCTGGAGGCGAGCGAGGCGTGGCGGCCCTCGGCAGCGGCGGCCGCGGCGGCAGCTGCGGCGGCGGCCGCGGCGGCGGACGCGCAGGCGGCGGCGGACGCGCAGGCCGCGCAGCAGGCGCAGCAAGCGCAGCAGCAGCAACAACAAGCGGCGGCGGCAGCAGCGGCGGCGGCATCCGCCCAACAGCAACAACAGCAGCAGCAGCAGCAGCAGCAGCAGCAACAACAGCAGCCGCAGCAACAACAGCAACCGCCCGGCGACGACGCCGGCTGCCCGTCGGGCCCCGGCGGCAGCCCCGCCAGCGTCCACGGCGGCGGAGGCGGCGGCGGCGGCAGCAGCGCGGGGAGCGTCGGAGGAGGGACGCCCGGGCCGGGCAACGGCGCCGCCGCCGCCGCCGCCGCCCTCCACGCGCGCCTAGGCCAGGCGGCCACCGGTGAGTGCAGGCGCGACACGCAACCCGCGCAGCGCCGCGGCGCGCGGGCCCACGGCCCACAGGCGCTCCACGGAATGGAGCGACGAGCGTCGTCAGTTTCGAAAGGGGCATGGATGCAGAGATGAGCTCTATCTAATCGGGGTGAAAAATATTTGCATGCTGTAAATGTACACGACAATACAGGAAATTCAATATTCTAAATTAAAATCTTACTCGATGTCTTCTTTTACGATTTTTCGAAATTCGTTCGGTAGGAGTTCGAAAGGAAAGACCGTAGAATTGAGGGATGAGTTTCCGTATTATATCAATATATAGTTTGTTCAAATACCGTGATAAGTCTGTAGAAGTTGAGTCAATGCTAGTTTGTATAGTTGGAATCACATTTCGATATTAAACATTGCTCTAGAGATGCTCAAATCTCATGATATATTTGATTTCTGTAATACTGGTGACAGATATATAAGAAATACGAAGGCTATCAGAATGAAACGCTGCTGTTTTATGCTATTGAAGTACTTTATTTGTCTATTAATAACGAGAAGGAATATTAAACTCTGAGCCCTTCTATTTGCATAATATAGTCTGGACTCTCAGATTCTGTTACCAGCTGATGTGTCAAAATCAAAATTATCTCAGTTTGCGACGTAGTTAAAACTGAGCGAATACATTTTGAAATATACTATGAAATATTCATCAAAAGGAAGTGGGCATTCTAAAATGCTCTATAAATCTCATATTTTCAATTAAGCATATATCTACCGCACAGCTAATAAAATCGGAAGATTTATTTAGAAATTAGAAAGAAAATGTATAGATTTATTTACAGACTTACAATATTGAACAAGTTATTTCGATGCAACTAGTGATTCGTATATTCGCTATTGCCATGTTGCAAAAATGGGAGTATGTAAGAACTCGGGGACTAGATTGTGTATACAATGTAACTCCGTAAAACGGTACTTGTAAAAGTACCACACATATGGGCGGTGCAGTGCGTATCGGCTATGCTACACATATCACGGCGCGCGCGTCGCAGCGCAGCGCAACACTTAGTATTTGCGGTAGAAGCGGCGAAAAAACACTTTTCTAGCGTTTTTGTCTTAGAACAAACTTATACCTCGCATGCGGTTAAACTAATCTACGTACTTAATGTCTCCTTCACTGTTTCCCTAGGTCGAAAAATGGCTCTATAAACAAATGTTCTGAGCAAAATTCTTTTTGATTTTTTCCTGTTCACTCGCCCGGAGGCCACGCGAGCGCTGTCGGTGAAGATGGACGGCCGTGCGTCCCCATTGTTAGTTAGTTAGTTAATGCCTTATTTTACGTGTCGAGACTAGGGTCATCAGGCCCGCTCTTCCGTCCGACCACGCAAATTTCGCTACGCTCTTTTCACCATCTAGCGGAGAAGGAAGGTATTGTTGGGTGACGAAACAGGTGACTTGAATTTAGCTCAGAGGCTTCTTTTAGGCTTGAGGATCTTTTACACGCAGTAAATCTACAACATGGGACGGTCGGCTTTACTTCCCCTCCGAAGGAAGGCGTACGAAGGATTTTTTCGTCCTTAAAAATCCACGGCTTCGATCGGGTTTGAACCCGCCAACTTGGGTACAACAGTCCGGTACGCTAACCGGTATACCAGAATATATAAAAATATAGAAATATTTTCGATATGGGTGTATTTTGTGATTTGAAACTCACATTAAAAAAAATGTTTCAAAAAACTTTTGGGGAATATCGGAACGTAACCTCCCCCCACTGTATTACAGATCCATCCCTGGCCCCCTTTTTCCCGTCTCGGCTTTGAGACTTCTCAGGTTTTGTCTGGGCAGATCCCTCTGCTGGTTTGCCCACTCTGCGATCGCTGTTCGGATCTCGGTGGTGGACAAAGTGTGTTTGCCAGTCGTTTGCCCGGGTTTATCCCATTTCTCACGCCAAACAGCGCTTTCAGTATTACCATCCGCCCTCTTCGGTATTTATTGAAACACTTGAGTACAGAAAACGTGTTCCATTTTCCTCCACCATGTTTTCATTTGCAGTTTTTATACTCGATTGAAAGTAGAGCGTATTGGCTTTTGATCGGCTGGGACGTGATTACCCAATAGGGAGCTTCAATATAAAAGTTAAATTGTAAGGAAACTCGTGATTGTATAACTGCGTCCCAACTGATGGCTATCAATTCGCATAACATTTTAATCGCAGTATGTCATTATATTATTTTCTTCTTGTACCTAATCTCGTGTTTTTCCTTGACATGGGTGGCATTCTCGTTAGACTATGTTCTCATCTTATATTTTGCTTTGCTAGATATGTTCTCCCCTCGTTTTCTTCACGTCCGAATTTCATATTTCTCTGTTAAGCTTTACCTCTTATCCCAATATCATATGCTTCTATCAAAACGTGTCGGTGTATTTTTCATGTCTTCGCCGTCTTATTCCTAGGCGCCCGAATTTGTCCTTTCTATTCGCTGTGCTGTCTCCAGTTTTCTCAGTCATGCTTCTCGTTCGGTCGCTCGCGTGCCAGCAGGCTCGACGGGCGAGTCGGAATATTACGGCGCTGGCGGTCGAAGGGCGGGGCGGACGGAGGGAGAGCGGGTCGGGGAGCGACGCGTGTACATCTGGGAAGGAGAGCCGGCCGGATTTGCTATTGATTGCGGAGCCGTTCTGTAAAAGGCTGCGCAGCAATCTGGGCCACGCGCCGATGCTGGTGGTGGTTTCGAAACCGGAGGAGAGGCGTAGTCTTTTATAACGCACCGGCCGGGGGAAATGTGTATCTGGCCGAGGGTTTCCGGTTTGCAAATGGATGGTTGCGAGCGGAAATTTGAAAAGTAGATTTGATTTTTATATTACTGAAGCCGAAGAAGTCAGATTTTCGTCTGTTTCCTGCGTAGGAGGAAGGAAAAGACCCTGCTACATGATAAAGGAGACGACTACCTTATCATTTGATTATAACGTAGTCGCACGAAGAGAAGTGAATTAGAAATGACCGGAGATGATGGTGCGATTCCGAAACACCTTTTCTAAAGTGAATGAGGTTGCTGTGTGGCTGATGTCATGAATTAGTTTCCATCCTCTCACGTGTTCGAGAGGTATAGATGCATATTTTCAAGTCCCAAAAATACTTTACACATTGTCTTACTTTGAATTTCAACTGTTCTGAGAGTTTGTAGAGGTAACTCCCTTCATGCGATATTATAAACAATTTGGGGATTAAAAAAAAACAATTCTTTTTGCTTACGTATCTGTATAAAGTCTTGACTCTGACAGTAATGTCAACTTAAATATAGTAGTATAACGCATAATGTTTCAAAATATTCAATATATTAATTATATTTCAATATATTAAACATGTCAAGGAAGTGTAGCTAGAAAAGTGATTGGATGCAATAAATAGTGCACTTACATTAGAAACAGTAGAATAGCTTGAACAGTGTAATCCATGTGGTCGATTTGTGAGGCAATATATCCGTGAGGGCTTCGTTTTCCTCGAGTCTCTCAGTTTGTCTCACTCGTGCCGGCAAAGAAAGCGTGACCAGAAGTCTTTGTGGCAGCCAGGGAGACTTCGAATGACGCCAAAGTTTCGGTCATTGACACAGGAAAAATCGCACAAGCAGGTTGCTGTTAATATGCGGGATCTTATGTGAATGCTAATTTTATCCGGTGTTTTCCTTCAGGTTTTCAAGTTTCCCGCTTGTTTGGCAGGAAGTGCCGGTTCGGCACATTGGCAACCACCTAACATCATTAGCGCTGCAGTTGTATCAATTTAGATCGTTGTAGCCATGAAATTTAGATCTTGAAATGAAAAGGTCAATGAACAATTAAATGAATGAATTGGAATGTAAAGAACTAACCATTTCAAGTCTGGTGTACAATATACCGCATTGATTTTCATGTTATTTTTTTAAATTTTATTTTACTACATTGAACATTATTCCATAAATATTCTATTTCCCTTCCTTTTAGTGTTTGGCTACAAGGATAGAAATACAATCTCGCCGTTTTTGACACCTACTTGTGTCATTCTTATTACTAAAATATCACTTCTCCCTCCATCCTCTCGCAACACTCATCTTTTCCTTTTCCCAGCTTCCATTTTCTTCTCTTCCTCTTCCATTTTCAGTAACACCAACTCTGTGACATGACCTCCTCCATCTAATTCACCCTTCTTTGACTCCGTGTCGCCAGATTTTATTTGATTTAGTCAAAGAACAGTAAAAACTGCATGTGCTGTGAGGGGGAGAAGTACCATCTCCGCACGTTTTTTTGAGCTCCACAACACCTTCCTAACATTTTAACTATAAATAGTTGAAAGATGAATAATAGTTTTAAAAAGTATAAATAATAATAATATAAATTCAAAAAGCGCGAGATTTGAAAAAAACATTAAACATTTTCGCTCCATCCAACACTTTGATTGTTATTGCAAGTCAACTTCGTCCTGCTTCCGTAGGTTTTCCTCCAATGCATTCACCACCTCCTCCGTGGGGGTCTTTTTCACCGCCATCACCTTTTTGCTTACACGCCGGCGTTGAACGTTCTTCGTTTATTAATAGTGATTTGAAAGTTAGTATTTGGAGTGTATTGATGTTCTGAAGAATAAATTAAATAAAAATGTATATTAAAAAATAAATTGGATAAAGAAAATTAAATGATACCGTAAAATGTATCATTTCATTTTCAACTGTAACAAAAGCAAGTTGCCTTATCATTAGTTGTTGTTTTTACTTCTAGCTAAGGCACATGGGCATCTCAACGAGTCATATTTGTAAAATTTTGTTTTAAAGATCTTTTACAACTGTTAATGTTATTGATTACTTACTATATTCTTGAATTACTCAGAAGATAAATGTCGAACAGGGTTTAGCTTGAAGAAACGTTGTGCCAAACAGGATTAAAATTTACTGATCACATTCTGTTACTTTCCAATGATTCAAAACACCCACGTCAAACATCGATCTTCTAGGGTCCACCGCCTCAAATCCTTCGACATATCCCCATCCCTGGCTTCATATATCCGTCCCATCTGCTCGTTTGTCCTCTTGCGCATCCACCATCATAACGTTTCTTTCGTCCACCTCCGCGACATTTCATGGGTCATGTCACCTTCGTCTTCCACCGACTTCGTAACCTTTTCACTGACTCTTCGTCAATCGTCTCCGGCGCCACGAGGCCCTCCGTGGCTTCCTCTTTCGTCCTTACTTGCCACCCGCCGCCTTTCGCCTGCCTCCGCCTCCCCCACGTCCGCCGCCGTCCGCCGTCCATCGCCGTCCTTCGCAGTCCTCCACGGTCTTCCGCAGTCCATAACCGCTCCCCGCCTCTCTCCGCTGCCGCCAGCGCGTCGGCTTCCGCCCTCGCCTCCGTCGCGAGGTGCTCCGTCGCTTTCGCAACTCTTTCACCGACTCGTCCTCCGCCGCCCTCCTCCCCTGCGGCGCCGGCCTCCGCTCTCCCGACCGTCCGGCAGCCCTTTCAGCGCGCGCGTGGGCCCTTTGTTCGAACGGAGGCCGTGGGGCGAGGGTGCGGTGGCGGCGGCGCCCGCGAAATGTTTCCTCCGCGCCAATGGGCGCCCGCCACGCCTCGGGATTAGCGTCCGCGGGGAGGGGCGGGGCGGGGGCGGCGGGGCGCGGCGAGCGCGTGGCCGGCCGTCGCCAACGCGGGGGGTACGAGGGGGGAGGGAGGTCGCTGGGCAGCTGCGCGCGTGCGGGCTGGCCAGCTGACACTGCCCACCGCGCCCCCTGCCATCCCCGCGTGCGACCCCTCGCCGCCCTCGCCGAGCCCTCTGCCGCCAGGCGAATTAAAATAATTGATTTTGTTTAAAGCACCTCACACATTCCGTCACCCACCAGGGGCTCCGGCCTCCCTCCGCGCCCTATCACGGTCTCGATAATGCACGTCCTCGTAGCAAAGAGAAGTCCTCGCCGCCGACCGAAGGGCGACCTGCGACCCCACCTCCACACCCGCCTCCGCCTCGCCTTCACACCACCTCGTCTCCCTCCGGTCCAAACCCGCCTCCGCCACGCCTCCTCCCCTATCTCCACCCTCACCTCCACCCCGCCTCCGCCACGCCTTCACACCACCTCGTCTCCCTCCCCGCTTCCGCCCCGCCTTCACCCCGCCACCATCACCGCTCCGCCTCGACCCCGCCCTCCGGTCCAAACCCGCCTCCGCCACGCCTCCTCCCCTATCTCCACCCTCACCTCCACCCCGCCCCCTTGCTAGCACCCGCCTCCCTCTGCAGGCGCGTGCCTTCCCACGCGAGCTGTCCCCGCGTGCCTGCAGGAAAAGAACCGGCAGCCCCCTCGCTGGCGAGCACGAGGCAGGCGCCGTGGAGCGTGTTCATTTGTCGCCTTTCGTGGAATCTGCGATTCAGAAACGGGAACGGGGTGCGTGGTGGAATATGCATTCCGACTTAGCGAGGGAAATGAAGGTTGAGAATCGGAGAGTGCTGTATAGATGTCTGTTGTTGGCAGGAAAAGGGAGTCCGATATTAGCATGTTTTGGATTCCGTGATTGAGAAAGCAGTTATTCTGATCTTGACTAAAGATGATAGGTAAAGGGAAAATTTCAACGTGCCACCTGCTTGCGAGTTACGAAATGCTTGTCTTTCGTAAACAGAGATTTTTCGTTTAGTGTTTCAATGTCTGTTTAATAAACATATTTTTCAAATTACTATGGCGCAAGAAATTGTAATTGTGTAGGAGGATTATAAAAATCTAGGAGGATGTTACAGTGGCGTTTGTGACATGGTCTTATTCGTTGAAGAATAGATCAATAGACGGTTCATATTTCCATTCCGGGTAACTTCTTAATTTACTATACTTCCCGTTTCTAAATACACTCTTGCACGCACACACACCCGAAGTCGCAAGAGATTCAGGTGGAAAACAGGTAAAACACGTTTTATAAGTCTACATAATTCAAAGCCGATTATAACATTGGCGTAAGTACTATAAATGAAAACCTGAAAGAATAACAGACTTTTTGTTCTCAAATGTTAATAGGAAAGCTTATAAAAATTCTCTATGTGACATGGAACATTTTATATGCTCTTTGGAGTCCAAAAGAAGTCAATAATGTTGCAAATATATGATTGGTCATGTTCTTTTCAAAGTTCAGTCGCAGATGTTACCAAACAACATGTACTCATAATGTTATAGGCATTCTGACCCATGAGGCACTTGGCCATTCCACCCACTCGGTAATCTAATAGGGTGTCAGCAACGCATATTCCGATATTCCCGCCAAGGAAAAAAATAATACAGCTCCATAACCCAGCTAATAAAACGCCCCCTCACCTAATATCCCGCTCGTCTATCGCCGACACCGTGTCCCTCATCACACTCACACCCACAGCACACTCACACCGCGCATTGTCTTGTGGAGGCGATGCCCCTCCCCTCCTCAACCCCTCCTCCCGCCTCACCCCGCGCGGACTCTATCAACACCCTCTCTATATGTGATGAAGGTTATTGCGCGGGGCGGGAGCGGGAGCGGAGCCAGGGGCCGCCGGGGCGAGGAGGGATCGCCCTTCCTTGCCTGTTTAAACGCGCGCTCGCCCGCCCACCGCCCGCGGCCCCACCCACCGAGAAGCCCGCCCGCCCGCCTCCCCGCGCCCTCCCGCCTGCCCCCGCTCGCCCGCCCCCGCCCGTCCCCGCCCACCCCTGCCCGCCCCCGCCCGCCCCCGCCCGCCCGCGCGCGCCCCAGGGGCCGGTTTTCACCGAGGGACACAGCGAGCGGCCGGCGGCGGCGGCGGCGGCGGCTGCTGCAATATTTCTTGCGTCCCCTCCAGCCTCCTCGGGGCACTCAATTTGAATGAGCGGGGGCGGGCGGACAACTCAATATGTCCGCGCGGCCAGCCGGCCGGCCGACCCACCGGCCTGCCCCGCCTCGCTCCGCCCGTTTCCAGCTCTTATATCACCTTGACCGACGCCGACTAAGTGTATTCGGGAAGGCCATGAAGTGTGCAGGCCGTCGTCGAGGGGGGAGGCGCCAAGACGCAAAAGAGGTCGAAGGCGGAGGCGGCGGCGGCGGCGCCTTTGGGGAGAAAGAAGGACTGCTGGCCGCCGGACGGTGTGGGACGGACGAACAGCCGGTCGGGCCGCGGCGCCTGGGGACGTCGGCAATCAATAGGCGCGTTTAGGCAGAGGCGCGCCCCGAGGACGTCTGAGGACGGCGCGGATCAGGAGATGTCGTGTTGAGTTGGAACGGACGGACAAGAGCAGCGGAAGAGGATGGGGGGAAAAGGAGAAAAGGAAGTGTTTTTATTTTGTATCATGGCATTCGAAGAGGTACTTGATTGCTTTTGTATTTAATTTCGAAGTATTTTGTGAGGACCTAAAGAATATGGAAAGATATTCCGTTCGCGTTCACGCGATGTTCGAGTAAACAGTACTCTGATAGGTTAATTGTTGGTGTGTCTGTAGAGATTGTTCAATAAAACGTAGAACCTAAGGAACACACACTAACAAGGAACATGAACACTAAGGATCATGGATGATATGTTTGGTTCAGATGGAAAGGAAGATGCGCAGACTGTTTGGATTTTACCTGAAGTGGTGTATTGAACTGGAATGCAGGGAATACATTTTTTATGGCATACATTATTTAGGGTAATATTTTTAGGGAATAAAATATGTAGCACAATATCTGGTTGAACCTTTCATGTACAAACCGTATGCAGTCCCACTAATACAACTTGAAAACTGTAATTGGTGCGAATCGGCCAGGAGTATTAGCAGAGTCGGCGAAGGGATATGCGGTGCTAATTGCTAATAAAATCAAAGCTCGTCCTCGCGGCTTGGTTCTACGTGCTTAGCCCATCGCGCCTGCCTCCGAGCTTGACCGCCGGCCGCGACCGCTCCGCTGAACGCCGCACCGCGCCGCCGCCGCCACCGCCATCGCCTCCGCCTCCGCCGCCGCGTCCGCCACCGCAGCCACCGCCGTCGCCGCCGCCGCCACCGCTGCCTTCGCCGCCGCCGCCGTCCCGAACCAACCGTGCGCGAGAGGCGCCGGGGCGGCGACGACGGCAGCGGCGGTGGGCGCAGGCGAGGGCAGCGGAGCGGAAGATACTGCCGAAGCGGGCAGTGCTTATCGGGCGCGGACACGCGGCGCGGCCGCAGCGGCGGCGCGGCGCGGCGCTCCGCCAGCAGCGCGTTCGCTAGCCCGTAGGCGCTGCCCGCGCGGCTGTCGCCTGACGTACGGGGACGTAAACCCGTGCGCGAGTTACGAGCGGGATCAAGCCAGGCGCGCCAACATTACCGGCCGTGATCTGTCAGGGTTGCCAATGGGCTTAACCCGCCGCGTGGCTCGTGTGAGGTTTATGGCGTGTTGTGGGCTCGTTATTTTAAAACCGGCCGCCGCCGCCGCCGCCGCCGTCGCCTTCGCCCGGGCGCCCGACGCGTGTACGCACCGGCTCCTCCGGACGTGACCTTTGGGGAAACCTCTCCCACAATCTCCTCCGAGTCCACAGCTTCGCGCGGTGCGCTGTTTCAGGAATTGCGCCCACCAAAATGTACTAAATTATTATCAGTCATGTGAACTATCGCGTCAATTTTATGTGCTTATTATAATTTTGACTGATGACAATGTCACGAACTGTTACGAACAACCAGTAATGCGGCTTAATCGTTGCGCTTTTCACGGTGTGGCAATGTCCGTGTATAATTTTTACGAATTAATAACTCAACTGGCTGGTCAAGAAATTCGAGCTTCGTCCTTCTGTAGGCTCAATGTCAGCGAAATGCTCAACGGATGCGAAAAACCTATGAGGTGTGGCGTTTGCTCTAAAAACTCAAATTGAAGTTGAGCTAAATATTCTCGGCATATATCTATTATATATCATCGTATCGATTTTATAATTATAGTTTCAACACTAATAACTATAATTTACCGGTTGAAACTGAGGGAAGGGGGTACATCTCTCTTGGAATTACAAAATAAATAAATAAAAATATTTGAATCCTTGTTTTCCTTCCATTTGCTATTGCATAAATGTTAACATTTCAATATTTAATGTATTTCGTAGTGTCCCCAAGCATGAGTGAGCCTAAGTAATCCCTTCGGCACTTTTGGTATCCTCATCCCTAACGAAGAGTGGGGAAAATAAGACTCAAACAAGCAACGATGCCAAGGAAACAGATGGCGAAGACGGACTGCAACGAAGAGCAGAGGAGTGCCCATCCGTTTGTCCACTCCTCGGCTGCGGCGTCCGCGTCCTGTCCTCTTTTTCCCAGGCGGGGTGGGGCGGGGCGAGGCAGCGCGAGGCGGGATGGGCCTCCCTTGAAGGGCCAGCCGGCCGCCCCCATCAGCCAGTCAAATGGCCTCGCGGCCAGCGCCCTTGCTCTATTTATTCTGTATCTCAAGCAGCGGCAGCGTCCAGGCCGGGCCAGGCCAGGGCAGCGGTCCGCGGGGAGTTCTCGGACGGGTGCGTTTTGAAATTCGAATACGGGGGATTTAAAGAAACACTTTGACATGGAAATGCGAGGGCGCACCAGCACTTTACATAGCAAACAATGCACACGCGAACGTTCTTCGGGGAGCGACCGACCGCTTGCCGTGGGGCTTTCAGGTTTTTAATTCTCTCGCACGCGGAAGGGGAAGGGAAGGGGGAGGGAGGGCACTGGCAGTCGGGCGAAGCGCGTGTGGGCGGCCGGGGCAGCACGAAGCTCTCCAGATCGCATACGAGGCTGCGGTAGTGGAATAATGGACCACGGAGGGTCGAATGATCGTGTCGTTGACGGGGATCGTCAACCTAAGGTATATATTTTGAGGATGGTACGACGAAAAATATTCGATAAGCGGAGATTGGTAGGCCAGCAGTCGGGGAGACGATAGAATCGAATCTGATAAAAATGTATTAATTCTTAATAAAATAAGTAATATATTTTGAGGATAATAGGTGGGATGATATGAACAAAAATACCGAATTGTTCGTATACTATTGAATCTACTGAAAATATAAAGTAAGTCACTGCATAATAAATATTCCCGAACTGCAACAAAGATCATAAACAACAAAGGAGGGTCGGTCTGTTTTGTAATAGCCTATCAATTTTGCTTGAAAATAGGCATATAGCATTATGTATAATTTTTATTTGATAGAATGTCTGCGAACAATGTTTCGTAAACTGCTTAGCTCGTCTACAGCGGGGATTGTTCTAATGCCAATGAAACCATCACCAGGGGAATGTTTAACCCTAAACCTTTAATATCTGCTAAGAAACTTTCTCCACAAGACGTATTTTCTCCTCTGGCCTTGGGCATCCCATGCGGTGTATCGCTCGCCTCGCCACCAGTCCAATACACACACTCGATCTCTCACTCCCGCCTTCGCCCCCCCCCACCTCCCCAACCCCCGTCTTCACCACCCTCCCGCCCACGGTTTTTTGGCGCTCTTGTCTCTGTTCTCAGCTTCCGAACTCACTCCGCCCTCATCCGTCTCTTTTCCGTCTGATTCCGTTCACATCCTCCTGATTTCGTCCACTCCTCCGTCCTTACCTCCATCCTCCCCTCCGCTCCCATCAACGTTCGAACCCCGCGCGCCTCCGTGCCCGTCTCCCTTCCCGCCCTCGGTTGGTTGGTTGCATTGGCACGTCCATTGATTGATTGATTGATTTTTTCGTGTTTCCGGGCGCGTCAACTGCTTCGGTCATTAGTCCCGTAATCGTAGTGCATGTTTGTTCTCGGGAGATGGCAGTGATCTTCCCCCGCTGGATGGCGAGATCCGGCGCCGACCTACCGTCGGCTAGTGGGGTTTCCCCCTAACCAGGACTCTCCCACCAGCAGGGCACCGCCCCAGCCGGGACACGCTCTAAGCTCTCGACCGGTCTCCCGGAATATGTGGTAGTGTAGTGCATGTTAGTGTAAGTGTCTGTGTAAGGGGAGAGGAGAGCACAAGGAAGAGGAAGGAAAGATCGCGCGCGGTCCGTGGCCCGTTTGGTAGGGTACTGGTGCGGCATTCGCCTGGTGTTGATCGGAGAAACCACGGAAAACTACCGATCAGAGCAGCCGGCCGCTAGAATTCTCCTCCAGACAGCGACTGAATTCGACCTAGCTAAAAATCCTGCCGCCGTTCCCCGCCCTCGGCCACACCGCATATTCCTCCCTGCCTCCGTCTCCACCGTCCGACCCGAGCCCCGCCCGAGCCGTCCTCTCCCATTCTTCCTGGCGCCTGGCATCGTCGTCGGCCTCATATAGAAGACGCGCAATTATCGACTGTACCTGGTGGCGCGCGCTCCACCGAGCGACGAGCACGCGCCGAGGGGCGAAGAGCGCGCCCGGCGGCCGCTCTCGGCTGCGCAGCCGAGCGCGAGGGCTGCGGGGGCGGCGGGCGGAGAGCGACGGCGCCCCGCCCTGCGCCCCGCCCCTCCGGGACACGTCGGAAACAAGTCGCTGGCGTCTAATTAAGGACACCTTGTTCCTTGGTTAAGTTGTTTACTCAGCGTAGCTGCTGCTGCCGATTACCCAATTATTGTGTAAGAGACGCCTGCGTCTTGTAGGCTGCACAAATTACACTCATATCCAATTACTCGTTCCTTAATAACAATTAAACACCAGAAATAATGGATCTGCTAACGTTCCTCCCTTTCTCCGCTTTCGGCCTCCCCCTCCCCTTTCCCCTGCAGCTAAATCGTTAGTAAGAAGGAGCGATGGGGTAGTTCCAGCGGTCGCCGCGAGGGGCGCTCGGAACGGTTCCATGATGGCGTCTTTTAATTAATCGATAAAAATAATTATTTTCCCGGAAAGAAACGGGGAAGACAAAAGGAATTAGAAAAAAGAAAGTGCAAGAACATGAGGAAGAAGGGAATAACTTCTCAGATCGCGGAGGGAGAACAAAAAAATAAAGATTTAATGGGTAATTTATTAGTTCTATGTTCGGTTTTTTTCTCATATTATATTATATCATCTGGAAAGAAATATTAAGGTAGTTTTGGCTCGTTTTCGAAGAGGAACAAAGATAGAGGCGAATCTATGAAGGGAAAGTAATTTACAGTGGAGATAAATGACCCCGAGACGACGAAAAAGACCGGAGAAAAATTAAGAAGGCGTTGTTTAGTGTCCGTGTCGTAAGAAAATTGAATCCCTGGGGCCGGGGCTCGGCGCCAGCGCCGCTCCGCGCCACGTGCTCCGCGCCCCGCGCCCCGCGCCCCACGCCCCACATCCCACGCCCCGCGCCCCGCATCGCAGCGAGGGCGTTTTGCGCACGCGCCTTCGCACACCCCTCCTCCCACTCCCCTTTCCTCCCGCTGCCCCTCCCCCTGCGTTGTGGAGCGGCGCGCCCTTCTCGCCATCATCGCGCTGGCCCCGTCGGCCCCTCCGCCTCGCGCCCCGCCTCCTCCCCGCCTCCTCCCCGCCTCCCCGCCTGCCGCCCTACCAATCTCGGCCCTTCGGAACGGAAGAATACGCTTGATTTATTTCGCCATCTACGGGCTTATTACTCCACGTGCCGGGCTGCGTTTCTGTATTTTAAGCTGCACTCTACGTCGTGGTTCATACCCAAACACGCGGCATTTCAGTGTCGCATCGACTGCATAACTCCGCGCCGTGCTTGCCACGTCGTCAGACACTTCCGTTCTTATCGCATGCCACTCGCTCTCCTTATTATAAAATCTCTGCCAAACATGACAACACGTTTTTCAACATACCGCCTTACGAATCACTGTACTATATCTTATTACTGATTACATTAAGCAATGATGCATTATACTACTCTTTATGCAAATTATATTAGTGGCCACACTACATTACACTATCAGGCTACGTTTCTTCGTCATATATCTCTAAACATTGACACATTAATAACAGAATGAGACTTGTAAGATCTACGACATGATATGCTACATAATACATTCCCAAATGTACATATTTCAGTAACACTTACCATGATCCAAAATCGATGCCGGTTTCCGTGTCTCGGAATGAATACTAATACTGTCTTCAATTTGTTCTTACATTCTTCGGTCATAAACCGAAATTTAAAGGCGTCTGCAGCAACTGATCAGGAGCCAATAACATTCTGCATTGAAAACAAGAAATGAATTCGTACCCACATCCGCTTCGCTCATTTGTGGATATGCATGAATGCAAGAGTTCTTTGCTAGAGACTGGTTCGTGTTTGCGCCGGTGCCTGATTATCACAGGATTATCATGGATGATCAGCTCAAGCAGTGCAACTACCGCCGAAATTGTTTCCGTCTCCACAGACTCCACAACAGCTGTCCACTTAACTTTTAACACCACCACCACCTCCATCACCTCCTCCTCCTCCATCACCATCGCCACCACCACCACCATCGCCAACGTCTTCATCACCATCTCCTCTACCACCGCCGCCACTATCACCAAACCCCACGTCCACCAGCACCGCCCTCACCATCACCACCGCCGCCACCGCCGCAGTCGAGGCCAACGGCAGCGCGAAGAGTCGGTGACCGCTCGTGATCTTCGAAGGGCCCGGGCAGCGGAGGGCAGCTACTGCCATCTGGCGAGCGGAGATCAATAGAGGGCGATCGTGTGCGTGGTCGCCCGCGGGCCACCCGCTCGGAAAGGGCGATGTGACGGCGGATGTGGAGGCACGGTGACAATGAGCACCTTCACTTTAGGCGCGTATGCACAAACCGGCCAGCGAGAGGATACATGTGGGACTCCAAGTGTTGGGAATGAAAATGCTTTATGATTATGTATTTTTTGTTATATACAAACATATAATGACTTTATATTGCAAATAATCAACCATATCTACATTTAGAATGCAGATTCGTCGCAACGATCGCGAATTTGGTCTTCATTTGGCGCTGTCTGTAGTTGAGACCGACGATATCATTTCCACTCTCCTCGTCAAACGACGCTCTCAGGAGATTGGACATCACGGCCATTAAAATTCTTCATGGCAACGAAATACCTGTGAAATTTCCTACCTGCAAAGAACTAGATAGAACACTAATCGATGGGCAAGCTGGAGTTTATTAGTTGTTGCTATGGTTACCTGAACCATCGTTAAAATCCAGAAATAACTTCTTATTAACGACAGAAGATGTGCGATTTCTTGGTCATTTATAACAAGGTTCTACGAACACCCACACGCCCGATTTTGCAGAATTTTTTTTTCTTGAACGGTAATTGGAGTAACCATGGAAACTTCTGACGTTCTACTTGCCCTTCGTTCTACGTTGTCCGTCCGTTGATTCCTCTCAAAATAGACTCAGCGCCATTGAAAAGGGCTGCAACTTTTTTGCTAGACAGCAGCTTTTTTTCTCGACGCACGCGTATTTTCTGATACAATGATACAATACGTTGCCATGGCAACTTATTCGGTCTGCCCTTCATTTCCCATGAAATCCTCAGGACGTCCGTCCCTTAAGGTTTCAACTATTGTCAGGACACATTGTGACGTCTCTTTTCGCATCTTTCGTGGAGTAAGTAGCCAGTTTCTTCAATGCTAAGAGCTTGTCGTTTTAAAAAGCATCTGCAGACGTGGGCATCATAGAGACTCTTTTGTTGTGTACACACCTAAAAAGACATTTTGTAGTGTATGTCGTTTTGTAAATCTTAAATTCACGAACTTGACGTCGTTCTAAAAATTAATGTTTGGAGTGAAGTGTTTCAATTTTTTATGAATGTATTTATTTTCTTACTTCAAGTTCGATTATTTTTAACTGAATAAAAAAGTGTTTGCTGTTGAACTTCATTCCCATCGAAAAGCCTTGGATCCCACTTTGAACTTCTTAGATCACCAAGGATGTGTGCTCCAAGTAGAATTCGGAACCGACATATGTTGACAGAGACGCACGATGTCGGAAACACTGCATTTCATCAAAATAGCAGAACCCCATCGATTGTTTGGAAATCTAGAAAAAAAATGTTGTACAAAGACTATGTCAGGTGTCATTTATCAAGATTATTAAAAGTTATAATATAATTCATAAATTTGTGAGTATTCACTATATTAGTCTGTACTATGACAATGAGCTAACCAAATAAAATAATATAATCATATTATTTCACCATTGCAGCCAGACGCTGTTCTAAACAAATTACTTCCCTGAAGTTTATTGCCTTCTTTCCTCAATATCGCGTGTTCAGGAGTTCATAGAAATTGACACGCAACGTGCTAAAATTCAAAATTTACAGTCGTCCGCACCACTCCCCCACTCGGCCACCCATCTACCCGTCCACTCTGCTACCCAATCACTCAGCCCACCCCCAACCCACCTGCCCCTGCTCGGGCCCGCCCATTCACGACCGTTGATTGGCTCTCGTTAAAATGCTCCGCTCATTAGCGACCTGCGCTAATTAAACCGCGGCTGCACGGCGATCGCGGCGCGGCGCGCGCGCCTGACGGCCAGCTGACGCGGCGCCGCGGGCGACGGGGGGGGGGGAGCGGGGGGGGGGGGGCAACCGCGGCAAGGTGGCCGAGGACGGAACCGCTGCCGGCGTAAATACCAGCTTGGCCGGTCGCTGGTCGACCGCTGGAGACGAAAGGTGCGATGATGGATGCAGTGACGCCGTCTAACCGAGGCGGTAATTAGAATGATTACGGTGAATTGTTGACGGGTGAAATCGATTTTTCTGACACGGAAGTCATCTTGTGATGTACTCCGTGCCCGAAGCGTTTTTTTTTTTGAGGTTTTACTGTAACGAGAATTAAAATCTCTCGAACATGTACAATTTTATAAGCTGAAGATTCCTTATTCGGATTTGAAGTAGTATTTGACCAAGCAGCTCTTTGCCATGGATAAATGTTGTGCTCTGTGACTCCTATATACCTATGACTTGCTTTCTAACTGCAAAGACAGTTTTTTGAACGCACATATATGTGAGGCAGGAAAGGGTAAGAACTAAAACTATTCCAAATAGATATTTTATTCATTCTTAAAGTCTTCGGCTTGGTTGAAATTTCGAAACGAATTGAACGTAGCGCGTTATCTGTATTTGGCGTATGTAGTACCTACAGACATTCGCTTTCCAGACCGTTTGGTGCAAATCTTTCTTTGACGACAACGTGTTCGTGTGCGGATGCTGAGCGGCAAACGGAATAAACGCGCTGCCTGGGACAGAATCCATCGTGTTTGCATTCTGGGCGAGGCGTCGCAGCGTGCGAAACCAGTAGTTGCGCGGGGCGGCGTCCAGATCAGTTAGGCGGCGAGCCAGGGGTAAGAAATCTCCGTGAAGTGCGAGATGGCAGACGGCAAGTGCCCGCATGCCAAATCGTAATTTTGCACTATTGCGCGAGCGGTTGGATTTGCTTAACCCACGGTCAGCGCACTATTATAAAGAAATGTTTTTCGCACTATTACAAAGAAATATTTTTCACGCTATTATGAAGAAATATTTTAACGAGGCGGTTCAACAAAAGAAAACGATGAGCTGTATTTACGTTTTCAATTGTGAACATTAAGTTGAATTTGGGCTATTTGCCCGAGACTAAAATCCAAATATGGAATTCTGAAGCGACAATACAATGAACAATTACATTTTTTCATGTTTCTGGAGTAAAAATTTAATTTTAAACTCAGTACCAACCTCGCCAAACTTAAAATTTTAAACATTAAATATTTTATAGTTAATAGTATTAAATTAATTCTCAAAATGATGTATCATTTTGACGAATATTTATAAAAATCATTAAAAATTTAGATTTAATTGTGTTCCTTTTAAGTAGAGGTTACGGTCCCCATAATGAGCTGAACGATGAATGAGCAGTATTGAAATGAGAGGCAGGGAAACCGGGAGAACCTGCCACTAACCGGCTTTGTCCACCACACATTCAACATACGAGAGGGGAGAGACTCGATCCCTGGTACGGAGAGGTCGAAAGCTAAGGCCACGGGCTGTCCGGTGGGCGTGGCCCCGCCCCACGGGGTCGCTTCGCACGCCCGTTGCCCCTGGGACCTCCGCTGCCGCCGCCGCCGACCGATCATCCGGACGTGACAGTCTGCGGGCGGGGGCGGGGCCGGGTCAAAGGTCGCAGCGGCAGCCGGCGCGCCGCCTATTTGCCGCAAGGAACGCCGCCCGGTTCTGCGAATAACGCGCCTTCGCTGACGCCGCTCCCCCGCGGCGCGTTTGCACGCCCACACATTTCAAAGTAAAACAAGAACTTGCATTTATTATACGCTCAAGAGAAAGACTAGCGTATTATTGTAGAACCGCATAGAAGAAAACCCTCTGCTGCTCATGCGCTGCAATTTTGATTGATAGCCGTGCCTTTCCGTAACCAACGGTTGCTGACGGCAACTTCCTCCCCGTTGATTGACGTGGATTCGCCATGCGTTCGCTCTCATGTACAGTTGATGTTCTTCGATCTCGATTGCGTCGCACGCATGGTGCGCCAGCTTCAAGAGGGCGCGTTTTGCCTTCCGCTCCTCAGGCAAGTCTCGTCCCCTGTGTCGTTTTATACTCAGTACTTCTAAAAAAACGTTGACGAGAGAAATCATTAGGTTTTAGAGTAATAGAACTAAAACGTTTTCGTGTACATGCGATTCTAAATTCTAATTATTTTGTTATCAGTACTGAAGCGCTATTCATTACATTGATCCAGGTCAAAACCATTTAGTTCGACTGTAATAATATATTTCAGATGGCATATTTCTTTGCGAGCGGACAGCGAATATTTAAAGTAATATGTCAAAATAGCAGAACATGGCAACATCATTTCTTGCGGATCTTCCCTCGCACGTCGAGGTCCTACTAACATAAGTGTGTTTTTTTTTGTCGCTTCCTGCCTTTCTGACAGTTGCCTCATAACCTTATGATGGATGGAATATAATTGTGTCGCAGAGCTCACTTGCACTCGTTTGTGCGTCCCAACGGCCCCAGCGGCCGTTTGAAGGTGCCGCTCCCGCTTCCCTCCCCCCGGCCGCTTTGGTCGCGTCATGGCTCTTCTTGGTCTACTCCCGCTTCTCTCTTCTGGGTTCCCGAAACTTCTTTTCTCTTGTAGATGGGGCTTATAATTTCATTCGCCCGAAATACGTCTTTATTGTTTCATAGCTTCTTTTATGTCTTCTTTCTCATTATCGATTAAATTAAGATTGTTCTTATTGGTCTCTCCGTGTTTCGTATCCGCCCGTTTTTGGACGTCTTACATAATGATCATCTACGTGACTTCCCGTATTTTCGAATTTTGAAATTCAATTTTCGTGTGCTTTTCCAGCTAAGACTGCTGAGCTCGTCTTGTTCGTTTCGTGCCCTTTCCTCTTATTCTCCGTATTTGCTTTACTGTGATCTAACTCCGTCACTTACCCTTCGTTGCCCTCGAACTCACGCGTTCCGCCCCTTCATCAATTGAACCGCTCGGTGGCCAAAGCCGCTTCGTCTCGCCGTCTCATTCTAATTTTGACCTCCCTGCCCCGCCCACGTCGTCATCTCGCCGCCCTCCCCGCGCGAATAGTGCGCCGGCGCGGGGATCCCCGCCGTTACGCTGCGTTCGCGTTCAGTCGCCCTGCCCTCCTCTGCTCCGTCCCTCTGTTCCGTCTTTCCCGTCTCCGTTGTCTCCTCTACCAGCTTCCTGCACTCGCGCGCACGTCGGCAGCGGGGGCGGTCGCCACCACATTCGCGACTACCTCCCCTCTTCGTCGGGTGAACAGCTTCCGTTGCGACCGTCGTCTTCGCTCTCCGCTTCATCTCTCCACCTCACTCTCATCTTTCTTTTCCCGCCCCGTCCCCACCCTTCTCGCTCGAGTCGAGTGGCGGCGTTCCCCGCCACCGCTCGTCAGTCGCCCCGCTCTCCACGTCTGTGACGCCGTCGTCCCGCTCCTCCCCGCCCCGCCTGCGCCCCCGCTCCCACTCCCCGTCTCTTGCGGGCGCGTTGGCTGGAGTAGGGCGGCGGCGGGGCCAACTTTCGCTAAGTCGCTGGCGCCGGCGCCTCCGCCTGCCCCGCCCCCGCCCCGTTTAACTTCCCGTCATTTTCCCTCGTGTGCCTCCTTCCTTCCCGTCGGCGCCCTCCCGTTAAATAGACTGGCCCCGCTACTTCTTCCCATTTCCGGTCGGCCGTTGTTAAGATCGCTCGGCCGGCCGCGGACGGTTCGATTCTCGATGGCGGAGGGTTCCGGAGGGCGGGGGAAGGGGAGGGGCGGAAAGTGGCGCGGGGCGAGCTGCACCGCCAAAGGGTTGGCGCTGAGACGGGCAGGAGCTGCTCTCGTAGGACGCCAACGCTTGGCGCCCTTAGTTCTTTTTTCTGGTAAGAAGGCTTCCTTATTTTGCCTGCTTCTTGTCGTTCTCTTCGTCCTTTAAATCTTTCGTCTTTCATCGTTGACGTCGTCTTCCTCCTCCGATTTTCCCTCCCCTCTCCTTCATCCATTTCTTCAAGTTTCGTTTGTTCTTTTTCTTCGTTATACTCATCTTGCCATTCTCATTCTTCTTTCGTTTCTCCTTCTTTTGACATCCATAATCTGCAAGAGCCATCCAAATCAAATTGTCTTACATCGCATATTGTTTTATCCGTTGCAAACTGGGCTATAACAAATTCCACAAATATAAATACATTCTCTATCAGGACAATGAAATTCAGAAACCTGGTATTTAATGATAATATATCTCACTTTACCCTAACGTGACCAACATTTGTCCTTTTTTCTGTCTATTCTATTCTATTCTAAATGTGCATACGTAGAAGTTTATTAGACAGCACAGAACATTATAAGAGTAATGATATACGAAAAATATTTTTTCGCCTTTAAAATTCCATGTTAATAAAATGCAAAGTATTTCCAAAAGATATCGTGTGTTCAAGAAACGGTCCTGTCAACTGAAGGTAAATCGCCGCTGTGTGAACGAACGTCAAAGGTTTCCGTCCCCGCGCCTTCCGCCTTGCTTTTTTGCATACGGAGACAAACGCTATTTCACGCGCGGCTCGCCAGGCGCGGGCGACCGTGAGGCGGGGCGAGGCGGGGCAGGGAGAGGCGAGGAGAGGCGGGAGGGGGCGTGCGACGGGGGTGCGCGGTCGACTGCACCGGAGAGCGCCGGGGCGCGGTGGGCTGCATGATTTTGTCTCTGCGCCGCCGCTCCGCGCCGCTTCGTGCCATGCCATCTGTATGCAGGGGCGGTTGCCGCGGAGGAAGTCCACCGGCCGCAGCGCTCGGCCAGAGCAAGGGCTGGCGCAGTAGGGTGAAGCGTGGACGGGGCGGGGTGACGGGATAGGCGGGGAGGAGCGGGAGCCAGAGCGAGGGCTGGCGCAGTAGGGTGAAGCGTGGACGGGGCGGGGTGACAGGATAGGCGGGGGGCGGGAGCCAGAGCGAGGGCTGGCGCGGTAGGGTGAAGCGTGGACGGGGCGAAGTGACGGGATAGGCGGGGGAGGAGCGGGAGCCAGAGCGAGGCTGGCGCAGTAGGGTGAAGCGTGGACGGGGCGGGGTGACGGGATAGGCGGGGAGGAGCGGGAGCCAGAGCGAGGGCTGGCGCAGTAGGGTGAAGCGTGGACGGGGCGGGGTGACGGGATAGGCGGGGAGGAGCGGGAGCCAGAGCGAGGGCTGGCGCAGTAGGGTGAAGCGTGGACGGGGCGGGGTGACGGGATAGGCGGGGAGGAGCGGGAGCCAGAGCGAGGGCTGGCGCAGTAGGGTGAAGCGTGGACGGGGCGGGGTGACGGGATAGGCGGGGAGGAGCGGGAGCCAGAGCGAGGGCTGGCGCAGTAGGGTGAAGCGTGGACGGGGCGGGGTGACGGGATAGGCGGGGAGGAGCGGGAGCCAGAGCGAGGGCTGGCGCAGTAGGGTGAAGCGTGGACGGGGGGAAGTGACGGGAAAGAGCGGAACGGAGCAGAGAGCGGAACGGGTAGGATAAGGGGAAATAAGGAGAGCTAGGTCTGGCGGAGCAGGGCGGAGTGGAACGAGGCGGAGAGGGATGGTATAGGCGGGGAGGAACGGACCGGGTTAGCTCAAGCCGAAACAAGGAGAGCGAGGGTAGACGAGGTAGGGTGAAGCGTGTGCGGAACAGAGTGGAGCGAGGCGAAGTGGAAATGGAGCAGGGAGAGCGAGAAAAAAGTTATGGGTTTGGGCGGAACGGTGCGGAGAGCCGAACGGGATGGGACACGTTGGAGAAAGGCGAACAAGAACCGGCGGAGGAAGGTGGAATAGAGTGGAAGGGGACGAAGAGCAGTGAGCTGGGTGCGGGATAGAGCGGCGGAGAACGGATGGGTCAGAGTGGAGGTGAGTGCGGAGTGAGCAGAGTGGCTGTCGGCGGATGGACGGGGGCAGCGCGGGGGCCGAGCAGGCAAGATGGAAGATTTGGAATGGGGAAAGTGGTTGCGGATGCGGCAGGTGCGATCCTGTGGACGACGAAAGCGGCGGAGATGCATACTAATGCGTTGTTTGTATTCCGTTTGGGAAAAATTCGGAAAAAGCATTCAGTTCACTTGAAAGAACGGACATCTAAATCTACATTTAGACCTCTAAGTTCTTTCTAAGGGACTTTCCATTATAATTTAAAATTACGTTCAGAATGTTGAATGTAATAAAGTTTAAAAACATTATTTGAATATTACAGTTACTTGGGTAATTGTAACGTCAAGAAACACTAATGGCTTTTGATCTTTAGAAATTCATCGCGACGCAATATCATTTCAGAACAGCATGAGAGCAGAAATCAGCGTTGAAACATTGATCGTATCTCGGGAGGGTCAGTCAGTGATCATAGATCGAGCAGTCAGCATTTCTAGAAACCATGTAGAATATCACCACATAATAATAATTTAATGTAGGTTTACTCCATGTAAATGACAACTTTTCACTCTGTCAAGATTTTGATATTTTATTAAGTTGAAATCACACTGCATCTCATTTTATTTGTCCCCGAGTGCACGTGTCGAAATATTAAAAGTATTCGTAAATAAAAGCGTAATAAACGTAAATACCGTAATAAAAGGTCACGCATTGCAATCAATATTCGTAATATAAAAACACGTATTGCAGAGGACTTGCATTCGTATGCATGGAAAGATCGTCCGGAACCGCAAAAAGCTTCGACAAGCGCGGCGCAGCGGCCCGCGCGCTTGCACCTCACACGGCCAGCCCATCTCCACCGCCCCGCCCACCCGCCCGTCCTCACCTCCCCGTTCGCTCCAGCGAGATCCTGCACGCGGCGTGCGTCTCACATACAAAGTGCGTTTCATACTTGATTAAACCGCCCTCCTCCCCGTCCCCCGCCCTCCGAGCGTGGACGGCGCGCCGGGGACCGCGAAACCGCAGAGCCGCCGCCTACACGCTGAGAACGCGCGGCTCGCCACCGCCGCCTCCGCCGCCCCCGGCGGAAGCCAATCTGCAGCCCGTGTTCGCCGCGGACACCCTCCCGCCGCCGTCGCCGCCGCGGCTGAGGCGGCTAGTAGTAATAGCCACGCCACGCCGCGGCGCCCGCTGCGGCGAGATTTTTATGCATTGAGACGGCCCTAAACGCGGATGATGCTGTAGGGTGGTGAGCGTCGTTTTGTCGTATGTTGGCTAAGCTGGAGTCAGGGTAGAATTTAAATACGTAGTGTTAGGGAACTGTGTATGAATTTCCATTGCTGTATGTTCTAATTTTGGAAGGAATTTTTTCTCAATTTCTGTTGACAATTCAAGTGTTGAAGATTGTGGGATTTTTACAATTTGAGACAGTTCTAAAATACGATTGTGTTAGTTCGTGGTTAGAGAGCTTTGATAGCATATCTGATAATGAAACAAAAATTCGTATCTCATTCCAAAATATTCTAGGAGTTTGAAAGCATGTTTTCTGCGTGCATGTTTTTTGTTGTATATGACATCCTGCGAAGGCTTCAACGTTCAATTCGAACGCTCATATTCAGTGGGTGTCGACTCGAAGGTCGTGTTGTGCGACGATGATAAGAAAAAGTCCTTCGACATATGTATATTAAAAGGCAGGTATGAATGCCAATGCGTGCGTATTCGTTATCCTCCAAGGATGCAGGACTGCAGGTGGTCCGGAGCGGACGACTCCGTCGCGTTCTCTGAAAGGAGCACCCTGTGTCCACTTTATGTACTCGTATCTGCTTAAAATGGTCTCGAAGAAATTATGTCAACTACCCATCATCTTCAAACTCAAGAATACGTAGATTGAGACACGATAGCACGGCGTGATAGCATCTGGGCAGTTTAATGCCTGGTAGTACAAATTCCATTCTGCCTTCACTTTTTCTCTAACAAACTGTCTAATGTAGTGTATTTAAGTCTATATCGTCAGCCTTACATAGTATTCTCTTACCTTCTCTGCACTACAGACGCATGCCAGATCTTCGTCTCTGCGACCGCGCATCATCATCGCCGATGCCACCTCCACGCCCCACATTTGCCCATCTTCTCTCCTTTCTTCGCGCGTCTTTCCAGCCCCTTCGGACGCAGCGGCAACGGCTGCACCCGCCTCCGTCTCCGACCCCGCCCCCTCCCCCTATCGCCTCCCGCCGCCTCCCCCGCCGCCGCCGTATGCATGTTGCATGCGGCGGTCAGCGCGGGTATGAATGCCGCCGCCGGACACGCCAGCTCGTGAATATTTGAGCGCGGGCGGGCGGGCGGGCGAGCTGGCGTCGGCGGTGAGGCGCGGACCGGCTGCCCGCGCGGCCCCATTTGGTTATAAGCGATGTATTTTTAAGAAGGTTACCCCATGTGCATGCATATAGACAGGCAATCACGACCGACCGCTTCTGATTCACCGCGTGCCGCCGACGCCGACCGCCGGGTCGTAGGCGCGCGAGCGGCGGCATAACCGCTCGTCGGGGGGGGGGGGGGCGCCCCCCCTTGCCCTTTTCGAGTGGCGAGGCATCGCAAAATCAGATGCGTATTCAGTACTAAGGGCAGACTTCGTTCATGGTGGTTCACAAATATACTTATCCCCTAGTGAAGACTTTACACTATAAAAATTTAACCGTTGAGGAATTCGAAATACGTATTATTTAAGATAGATGGCACGTTACGCAACTTCACTTGGAACACTTGCGCGTAACGCTACGAAACACACTGTACTCAAACGCAGCGGGGTGGGAATTGACACGTCTACCTCAGCAGTGTCTTACGCCCATATCTCTTTTCCTTGTAATTTTTCTACCCTTTAAGCGACTCAAAATTTAAGAAAAATATTTTCGATATAAATGAATAAACTTGATTCTTATGAATTTCTGCTTGTGTTGTTCTTCAAAGAAAAGACACTATGTACCGTGTGTCCTTTCGCTATTCCCTTTCTTTAGACTCGCTCCGGTGGGCGTTGCCTATGTGGCGATATTGCCCCTAGATGGAGGGCTTGAGCTCGTAAAGCAGCGGCGCAAGTGATTCGATGCTTATCGGCCGCCTTGCGCACAGGCGAAGTTGTTTGTTGGTTTTGAATCGACTCCTGCGTTGGATTGCTGGCACTAGAGATGCCGGTCAGTAAAAAAATGTGTGGTGGATTATAAAAGGAAAGGACTGCTCTCAATGCGCGCTTTTCCCTCGTTTGATGGAGAATATAATTACATTGAAACGAATTCTCCACCTACCATGACTTTTCCTTCGGTTACTGTATAAAAATTATGCATTACCACAGAACGTAGGTTGAACATTTAATCGTTGCTTTCGATACCAAACGTATTGAATCAAATATTCATATTCTGAACTCGCGATTATGATCAAGAGTAATAATTACAATCCTTCGTACTTCACACATTCATATATTTCCCCATTAGACGTTTATACTTTCATGGTGTCGTTTTTTAATTCTGTGAATTAAACATGTATTAATAGAATGAAACTATGCCTATATAAAGTTCTAGGGACGTGGATGTGTTGTCGATCCCATGAGAATGAAGATGGGGATTCAGAGGGGGAGTAAATTGAAGGTGAGGCAATTATGGTAAATATCGTTTCCCGTTTTGGTAAATATCTACGGCACGTTGAATTTTTCCATAACACATCACCATCACATTCGATATTCAGTCAATGAAACTTCTGTAAGTACAAATACTCGATAACTAGATATTTTTCTTTTACCACACAGATTTGCTACATGGCTATACCGACTGTTCTCTACCCTTGGCTCTTCCGATAACTTCCCCGTAACGATTCTTCTCCGCGTCCACCCCCTTGCGTAGGGCCATTTTCCGCCGGCACGTTGGCAGCGCCGTCGGCCGTCGGGGTCTCTGGCGCGCAAACGACCGCGTCGGCGCCGAGGGGGATCCCCGGCCGGCCAAGGCGAGCCGGGGGACACAGGCGTCGTTTGAGGACGTTTACGCGCGCAGTCAAATGCGATGGGAATCTACCTTTGGCCGAGCACAAATGGGACTCTTTAAAATTCACTACGGTGCCGTAATGGCGCGGCGGCGGCGTCGAGGGAGCCGTGTCGCGACGCGGGTGTTTTTGTGCGTGAGGGGGGGAGGGGGGAGGGGGGAGGGCGGAAGGGGAGCAGGCAGAGCAGAGGACCCGGACAGAGAGGTGCTCTTGCCGTTTCGGGTGATTCGTACGGATCTAGTTTTTTCTTCCTGGCCGGCGGCGCGACGGGGTTTTGTGCTTGCTTGCACGTGCCGGGGCAGCAAGGGGCATTGTGTATGAAGGGTGCGCAAATCGCTGAAGTCGTCGAGCTCACCTGACGTCGTACTACTCGCTAAAGTTTATTGTCCTTATTTAGTTCTGCTGTATATGATGGTAATGTTTTCTGTAACACTTTTGCAGAATGATTGTTTTCTACAATATACTTGATTTGTTGTTATATTGATCCTTGACTGATATTATTATTGATATAATATTGATCGTATTCAAAAATATGAAAGCTGCAGTTACGTTCTTTTGGACGTTTCACACACGTATGTAAGGCGACTGGAGCTATTAGTTTTCAACATGCATACGGCAAAATGCTTTTCTTCGCGAATTATTTTTTTTTGTTCATAAAATATTTTCAATGAAGAATTCCAAATACATCTATCAACATTTATATCACTTCATCATATATCTATCACATCAAACTTTGGTTATCAAATTAATTCTCAACATGAAAAAATACCTGATGTAAGTAAATCGAAAACCGTTCTCATGAATCGCGAAAAAACAAGGAGATCGATTCGATATGAAAGGAAACCCTTGTCTGGAAACTTGATCGAACCAGTCTTCGAATCCGGTACCTGAATCTACCATTTGAGGAATTCTTAGGCTCACTGTATCATTATTCGTTTCTCTTGTTAAGGTGATGTCTAGCGTGCAGCATATGACGAATGTTCGGTGTCTGCGGTTTGAAAGAGCCAACCGAGTTCATGGCAAAGTTTCAACAGTTTGGGGAACATAGGAAACATATCCACGAACACGTGGCCATTCATACTCGCAGGTTTTCTCCGAAATCAGATAATGCGCCATTCACCCTTCGAGTTGTTCCGTTCATATTGTCTGGAAGTGACCTGTGTTGAAGAGGAAAGAGTTTTGCTTCTCGACTTGGAGACTCGGGTCATTCCTTGCGAACGCAAACTTACGGCCGTTGGTGTTTTCCATCCTAGGCTGTTTCTTCGCAGAGATTCAGGGGAGTGGGGACATGTGCCTTCAAGGATAGCGATGTCTTTTCCAGAATCTTTGGTTCCAGAAGCTTTGGTTCCTCATGCCCTCTCATTACAACTCTATCGTAAGTGCGTTTCGTTTATATCCTCTTTTCGTGATCAAGAATCATTTTTACTTCTTTGGTAGTGCACTTTAATGTGCGCGTATTTGCATATGGATTGTACACATTCTTCTTTTAGGGTGAACAATAATTATAAAGTTGTTTTCTTTACGTGGAACTGATGGTATCTTGAATGATATTTTTGAGAAGCCTAGATCATAAGCCAAAGTTTGGAGATCAGCCTTAACATTACTATGTCACTCTTCAAGTGTTATTTTTCTAACGTACACTCAAGCGCGGGTAAAGAAATCTCCGCACTAGGATTGATCTTGCTAGCCGGAAGAGGTGAAACCCCAAAGCTTGAAGGTGGTGAAGCCAGAGAAGAAGGAGGAGAATGAAATAGAAAGAAAACAAAATGAAGGAAAATAAGAATAAAAATGAAATAAAAAAGTAAAGAATGACCAACATTGTTCACAATTACATAATAAATGACAACCCTTTGACATTCAACGTTTCGGCCATTGTGGTGTTTTTCATACCTAGTGTTGCTCTAGTCTATTCATAGTCAAAGCATCAAAATAAAAAAAGAACATGGACTGCGTCCGTCATTGATTGCTTTCCCCATTTGTTTCGTCTGTCACCGGAGTGTTTGCAGGGCGGCCGATTTCCCGGCGGCACAAGCTACCGCGCGGTTCTCAAGGCGCCGGAGCGGCGGTGGGCGGGGAGGTCGCCAAAGGAAATTGTCACTTGCGAGCCGAAACGCGTCCGCGGCTGCTGCTGGGAGAGCGCGCTCGCCGCTTCTCCCCGAGCGCCCGCCACGCCCCCAACCCCGCGCTCCCCACCCGCGCCCACTGCCCGCCCGCCCGCCCGCACCGCCCGCTCGAGCAGTTGCCCCCGCCGGGATCCTTGGCGAAGCGCCGGTTTATTCTCATTCCGGGCGGTACGTCGAAATGTGTGTGCGTGTAATTGCTCTCCTCCTCGACATTCTTTGGAACAAGAGTTGGGATAACTCTCTGTATATATATATATATATATATATATATATATATATATATATATATATATATATTATATATATACCACTGGAATAATTATTAAATCATATTATAAATATGTAACAATTTCTATTAAATTAATAGTTAATTTGGGACGCGTTCCGGAACCTAAAAGTTTAGAAACGACGAAAATTTTAGACGATCAACGAACTCTTTGTGATTTGAGTTTAGTGTCTTCGTAAACACTTCATTCCCTCTGTTAAAAATTGATGTGAGCTAATATAAGAAACGTGTAAAACGTAAAGCGATTTATAAATTTGGCCAAGATTACAAATTGGCGTATCCATTGCCAATTATCTACGCTCAAATATTATTGTGCGAATATCTCATACAAACGTACAATTCAGCCGCATTTTTTATTGAATGCTTGTAGAAAAGCGTATTTAGGAAATAATATTCTTTGTAATACTTGACAATTACTATTTTTTTCATAAAATAATCCCACACAACTGTGCAATTTGGGACAGTATGGGGACAGTTAGTTCCATCACCGTGGACTAACGTGTAATTCCCATGATACCATTAATTCAAGTAATTAGAACTTTCTACCATATTCTAGGAAAAAGACTTTCTTGTAGATCTTTCCCATTCCCGTCGAACACCGCCTAAAAACAAAGCTGTATCGTAGGAAGAAAGGAAGCAAGCCGTTTCGTTGTATTTCACGGTGACTACGCACGTACCCGTGAGGCAATTTATTAAGCACGAGCCCGCCCGGTTACATTTCCTAATTAAATATGCTCATGAATCATTACGTCTGTCAGCGCATCATCGATATCGTAATGCCATCAACGCATAATTAATTGCCGAAAGGCGCTAGGCCAAAGGACCTGCCACGAGGCAGAAGATAATAATAAGATGCTCATGCTGGAGCTGAGGTTTGGATTACGCCGAGTGAAGAAGCCATGTGTAAACTTACACGCGGTGTTCTTTCTGGGCTTGTGGAGGTTGCAGAGTTTGAAACATGGCGCTGTTGCGGGATGTGGTGGAGTGGGAGACGGAAATGGTAGGGAAGAAGAATATCAATGGTTTCTACAATAACATAACTGGAAGACGAAATATAGTATTCAGCAGGCAAAATCAACAATGGTATCGATGCTGGATATAATGATTGTTCAGCCGTTAAGGTATAGGCAGTTACTCGGTAGTGGGAGAATCATATGGTGCCGTTGGCAACAGAACTCGCGGGTGCGACAGAGGTGAATTCCCGTACGTGTCGTAAAACTATCCAATGTGATAATAAAATTCCTTTGCTGCCCAAAAAGAAAATATTAGTTAAACTCTGTGGATTGCGGTGAGTAATGATAAGTCAACCGTTAACGAACAAAGATGGGATTCAGCTTAATGCACTTCTAGAGCATATTATATTGCTGCCTCGTGTTGGAATGTGACAAATACTCCTTCGTTTAGTGCAGCAGTAAAATTATTTGTACTTAAAATTTAAATAGTAAGGGTCCAAACTAATTGTATTGAAGAAAACATAGTCAACGTCTTTTGTTCAACCTCTTAAAGAATTGCTGGACTGAAATCGGAAGGTCTACTCCACTCGAGACAGGGACACCTTAGCTCACACGTGGAATTGTGGTTTAATTTAATAATCTGCGCCATCTACACACCTCTGAAATTGGCGCAGTGATTCCGAGTCCATTGGAGTCTATTTACAGATTCCAATCTGACCGGGCCCGGCACTGTAGTGCCAAGACGCCACCATCAAACGCCGCAAAGGCAGCGGCAGGAGCGAAGGCGGCGGCGCGCACGTGGGGCCAGATTTGGCGGCGGCGGCGGCGGCGGCACAGGCGGCGGGGCGGATGTGGTCGCGGAGGCTCGCTCGAGCTAACAAGGCGAACCGCCCGGCCCCGAGCCCCCGGCGACCGCAGGCTGCGGCCACAGACCCCGCCCACCCCCGCCTCCGCCCTCGCCCTCACCCGCGCCTTCAGCTCCGTGTACGAGCCCATGCTACCGCCCCCGCCTCTACGCCTCATTCGCCCTCCCCCCCTTGCCTACACCCTTTCCTCCGCTCCTCACCCTTCCTTCGCCCTCGGCCCATTCTGCTCTTACCGACCCCCCCCCCTGCCCTCACTATCCTCTTTGCCCCTCCAACCCCACGGTCTCATCGCCACCGTCTCCTCCGTCGCCCGCTCCTCTGTGTCCGCGCCACGCCCGCCGTCCTCCTCCTTGTCCCCGTGCGTCGTGCCGCCTTTGTCTGCTGCGATTCTCTTGGCGCTTATGGCTTTCCCAGGCTCTCCTTATGGCGCGGCCTACACCGCGTTGTTTGGAAACGTTTACGTGTCTCGGTTTACCCCTTACTCCCAGGCCCTGCCCATTCTCTCACTGTGTGGACTACACAGTGGGAGTATACAACAATGTGTCTTTAGTGGTTTACTTTTTTGTTGTACTACGTGTATTATATTTTGTCACTTCCTGAGTCATCAGAATCACATTGGGTTCGCACAGCAACATATTTAGTTAACGAATGTATGGAAGAAAAATTCTCAGACCTCCATTTGAAAGCTCATAGCCAAATCCTTGTATTTCCAAGTGATTTTATGAAATTAAAATCTCATTTTTGATGAATCTTTAATGGGAAAAATTGTTCATCACTAGCTTACATTAGTCACACAATAAGGTTTTCAGTGGAGATTGCATCTCCGTCAAATGACTTGCTCCGTTACTCTTCGACGCCTCTGGCGTCAGTATGCGGTCGTGTCGCTTGAAGAATCTCGAAATTTTGTTAAGTCTAAACAATTTCTCTGGTACTCCATGAAAATATATTAATTATCGCTTCTTGTCATCAAATATTCCCCAATGAACTTTTATCTGCAACTGAATATTCTTCTTCTTTGTAAGGTTCAACAATATTACATATTCGCTAATTATTTTGGCTTACTGACCTGTTCTGTGACCAAGTAGCATTCTTTCATTCAGAAACAGATGCAGTGGTATGTAGAACATGGGAGAATAATATTTAATATATTTTATACATTTCAATACTTTGGAATGGAGAACTGTACGTTTTTGGATTTTTGTGTGAGAAGAAATTGGCGGCAATAAGACAGCTTCAAACCGTTGTAACAAAGACCACAGCAAGGTTCAACTATTACATTTTATGGGAGTTGGGGAGGGGCAACCCGCAGTCCCTACCATATGGCGTCGTTAGCCCCTCAGCCGAGGGCCCAGCCTGGGCCGCCCCACCAGATGTCCCCCCGACGCTGCCTCTCGCATCTCCGCTCTGCTGGGCTCTGCTGCTGGTCCGCTCCCGGGAAGCGACGGGTTCGCAAACCACACGAAACACGCGCCGAAACCCGAGCTTCTCGGACCGAGGTGCGCCTTCCCACTGGGTTACGCGGAACACTCGTGACGGGTGCGGGAGAAACTTCTATGGGAGCATTTCAAGAAGAAAATAGGAGATTCAGTGTGTATTGCTTTTATTTTACTATACTTTTACAAGACGTTGAAACCCCATAATACTTCTGTATCTGACTGACTGACAAAATCTTGAAAATATGAATAAGTATTCTCCGCCAGTGCTATAAATTCACCAACGCCACAAATTCTCGTTTAGGGAAATTTCATCGTATGGATACATGTTTCAAACGTTTGAGAACCTCAGATCTATATGACAAAACTATTTAGGCCAATAGTTTTTAATTTTTGTAGTTTCTTTCCTCTATCGGTGATACATTTTCATTTATATTTTTAAGTTATTTCGACTATGAAACCGGTTACGTCTAGCTATTTTAAGAACACATCACTAAAAGTGTTTCTTGATGATACTAGAATAATTTTAAATATAAAATTAAAATATTTTAAAATGGTTTCATTTGTTAATTTTCTTCCCTTTGTTCGTTTCAAAGCGTTTATAACGTTCAATAAAAGTCTTATAGTTGAAAATGTTAACACTTTCTTGAAACCTTTCTTCTAAATAAATAAAAACTGCCCTAAGACAGCATTCATATGCCCACGTGTGTAGGGCTCCCTCTGCCTCGGCGCGGCAGCGAGGTCTCCGTGGACTCATTAGTGCCTCTGTTGGAAGGCCCTTCGCCTTCGCACTCGGCAACCAGAAGCCTCCGCACGTCGCCATCCACAAACTGCCTCGTTCGTCGCGGTTGGCTTTCAAGCGAGCCCCGCCCCCTTCCCCTTCCCCTTCCCCGACACGACAATCCGCGCCCACTGAACTCACCGCTCGCCCACCCATCCACCCACCCAGCCACCCGCCCACCAGCCACTCGCTCATTCCTTCACTATTTCCCTCGCCCACTCATTCACCCACTTCCTCGTCCTCGCACCCGCCCACCCAACGACCTGTCCACCGTCCCCACCATCCACCCACACCATCACCTGGCCGCCTGATGCTACGCTTATTAATTTAGCTGGCCTTTAAGCGAGCGCTCGCGGAGAAAAGAAATCGATTGGCTTTTATGAAGTCATAATTTGCGTAAAAATGATGGCATGCTCGCAGGCGGTCGGCGGCGGGGGCGGGGGCGGGGGCGGGGGCGGGGCGGGCGTGCGCTGGCGTGCCGCACGCGACGCTTGTTGCGTATTTACAAAGGTTGCGGTTACGTCGCCCTCGCGCGTATGAATACGTCAGCCGGACGTCAACGAAACGTCAGGCGCACGTCATCCGTCTTGTGTCCGAGGTGGACGCGCCCGCCCGCCCGTGAGGGACACGCTTGGGGCATTGTGATCGAACTGCCCCCGCCTACTCCCTCTGACAGCCGCTCATGTGAATGTGCGCCCCACACACAAAGGAGATATTGTTTCGCGGTAATTTGATTTTTTTTGTGGCGTGTCCATGTTCGTGGTTTTCCGTATCGAAACTGTGAAGAACGTTCGAAGACGATACAACTTTTTACGTAGTATTTATTGAATACTACTCAAAGATTCAGTGCACCCACTGTGCCAAGGAATGAGATACCAATTATCCGTGATTTTTGTTAGGGGTTTATATTCAGTGGCGCGTCGACTGGGAAGGAGGGTGCCTCATGAATCTGCAGTTCTCCAGACGGCCGTACTTGTTTCAGTTAGATTCTTTTATTATTTATACTATTTATTCTATTATATTATTTCTGCGTAGAGTAGTAATAATAAACTCCCCGAGTTATTTTAAGTAATTCTCGTGAAACAGAATGTAGAAGATTTGTAAGTACTTCTCTACAGAGCTACTTGAACTTCTCAAACCTATTCCTCCAAAAATACTCCTATTTTCTTATTTCTCTGGTAGATACGCGTATTAAAATGCCTTGTAGTGCATCAAGATGCAACATAATGCGATTAGTTATTCTATATTTTTTCAGAAAATGAATTCTACCATTCTTTTCTTTATTTTTCGCATTCCTACAGCGTGGATATTGTGAAATTCAATGTCAACTGTAGAGAAGCTCCCCTTTCCTTTCGCCAATAGGCTTGCATACGTCATTCCATCTCGACAGCTTCAGCGATGCCCTCTCATTTGAACGCTCCGTGACTCTTGCGCGTAAGTTCACATCAACTTTCCCACAGTTAGCGAAGGCTTGATTGCTCGCGAGACGTCTATTAAAGAGATGACGCGACCAAGTAACTCGCGAGGAGGGGTGGAGACGTTACAAGAACGCCTGCATCCCGCTGCCCACCTCTAATTCAGAGCCGCCTCCCTTTTTCCGCACCCGCATGACTTGATGGTGCAACTAGAGCGGCATAGGGGGAGATAAAGCAGGCTGTGCGCCCTTTGATCAACTTGAATGGAAATCGTTGTGAGAGATTATATCTGGAAGCACTGTATGGAACGTGGAATCCCGTATTTACCTCAAAATTTCGTATCATGTGTTCTTTTAAGTTCAGATAGCTATATAATGAAAATTATTTTAAGCAAAAGTTTTTAAAATATAAATTAAGATATTTTCTCGTTCGAGATGCGGCTTTAATTCCCTTGCTTGTAGCTCAGAATAGAACTGCTTGTAGAACTCTAGCATCAGACTTGACTTCTCATCACAGGAACTTCACCAGCTATTGCCAACTAGATGTTTATTGCGATTATTGTGAGTATAATATATTTTACACATACAGTACATTTTTCATCCAATTTTGTAGGTAATATGCAACTTCTTTCTTGTTTAACTATGGTCAAGAAAATCATGCGTTTTAGATCAGTTTTAAACAAAACAGGAAGTTTCTATGGCTGTAAACATTTTTTACTCTATCAGAGTAGTGAAGGTCCCCAGGCAATTATGACAAATATATTTTTTAATAAGAGCCATCAAGTTCACTTGTGCACTTTCGAGTTCGTTCGCAATTGTTCACTTTCAGTTGATAGTTCATGTTTACGATGTACCTTTCGTAGTACGACTGATGGGTTGCGAATAGAACTCGAAATGTTCTGCAAAATCATTGTCATCGTCTTTCAAAGTAGATGTGAACGCCGCCAAAGAACATAACCCAAATCGGAGGTCACTTAAAGGAGCGGGCGATTGAGTAGTCACCGATTTTCCACTCATTTATGAAAAAGGGTTGTTTTTTATTTAAGAATTTGTCTCGTAAGGAACACTTATTTTAAGTGAATTTTGTCCGAAATGAATTCTGTCCTTGGACAGCCCTCTAGTACCCTTGGGATAGAGAGAGAGAGAGAGGGAGGGGGAGAGAGAGGGGGGAGGGAGGAAGAAAGAGAGCAAAAGAGAGATGTCACAAGAAAGTGATAACGATCCCATTGATTTTCGGTTGGCGCTTCGGAAAGCGCGGTGACCGGTTTCCCCCTAGGCAGCGTGCGCCGAGACTCGAACCCAGCAGCGCTGAATGCTCGGGCAGCGCGCGAGCACGTGTCGCCACTTGACGCCGCGGGCCGTTTCCCGCCGCCTCGATTCCGACAGCGCTTCCTATTGTTCCCGGCTAAACGAGTGGGAAAACGCTTCTCCGAACTGCGAATAAAAATCCATTAAGACGCCAGAAAAAACCAGAGCGCGCCGCCATGCAGATGTCAAGACGAGCGCCGCCGCCCCAGGGCACGCGAGGGGGTGGGGCGAGAGCGGGGGTGGGGAAGGGCACCGGGGGGGGGGGGCGAACGCTCCGCCGCGCCCGCGCGCTCAAGGAGAAATTTGGACCAATTAAAGCAACAGCGAGGAACAAATGAAGAGCTAAGGAAGGCGTAATTGGCAAGTTTATTTGCCTCACAATCCATCACGTCTAATTGCATGCAGGTCGGGCCTCCCGCACTCGCCGTGGCGCACCCTCCCGCATTTCGCGTTCTGCTCTTCTCGCACTGTTCGTCGGCGCATGTGTTGTTTTGATGTAGTGCGCCTTCTAACGATTAAAAACGTTAACCCAAATGAACGCAACATGACGTTTGAAAGCAATTAAGCTACTAATTTGGAAGTAGTGCATATCCGCGCGGATCGTAAAAGGGGAGCATTTTCCGGGCTTTAGAATCGGAAATGATCTTCCTGGTGAATTCATCTTCGTCACGCCGCGCCGGGACGTTTGTGGCCGGCTCCGGACCCCTCAGCGGGCGCGTGGCCCCGGCCAGCCCAGCTCCAATGGTTCCAGTCTCGACGGTGACAGGATTTGAGACACTAGCGATATAGGTGGTTTGATTTTAACCATTGGCTGGAGATGTATTCTAGCGGACCAACTACACTCGTCAATGGTTTTCCGATCAATACAGGCGAATGCCGGAGCAGTACTGTAAAAAACGGGCCACGGATCGCGTGCAATCTTTCTTTCCGTATCCTTGTCCCCTCTTCTCCCTTTTATACGAACACGCGCACTTACACTAACATGCACTTCGACACAAGCTCTGAGCTGGTCCCATCAGTGGCGGTGCCCTGCTGGTGGAAATACCTGGAGGGGACCTCCACCTCAAGCGGAAGTATAGGTCGGCTCCGGAACTCACGTTGTAGCAGAGGGAGGAACATCACCACATCTCGAGGTACAATATTCACTACTCGTACGGGACTAAAGATTACACGCAATTGAGCAGTTGACACGCTCGGAAACTTGAAATAATCAGATCGCCGGCGCGAGGTTGTGGCGAAGGTACAGTCCGCCATTTTCTGCGTGCTAGCTAGGCATACATTCATACTACCTCAATGCTACGGAACGATCTATTGTAATGTCTTTAAAGAGATTTGGGAGGTTTAAAGATGCGGTCGTTGTCGAGATGAAAAGTAGTCATTTAATCAAGGTTCCAAATCTATTGACGATCATCGTTGCACAATAAAATTGGGATTTTTTATTCAGGCATGTTGAATCAATCTCGTTTTTTAAATGTACTTTGATTCGAAAGAAATTCATTCATGTAGTACTATGAAGTACCTTAAGAGGGTGCAACCGGCATAAGACGTCAATCAATTTTGAAATTTTCGTGTTTGAACTGGGCGTCAACGATTTCCCCTTTCGATTTTTTAAATATGTGTCAAATTCTACATATATTATTATATGTTATTGAGGTATATTATTAAATTTTATTGAGGATGATTTAGCGGTGTGCAGACTACAAGATTCCGGATTTAATCATACTTCGAATCTACTAACTAAAGAGGGGGAATATCCGTCCGATGAAGCCGATTGTCCATATGTGTTGACGTTGGGGTTCGACTACGATAGGCCTGGGAAATATGAACAATTATATTCCGTCAGTGTATTGGTACTTTAGTACTTAGAACTTTACTTTTAATCAATCATACTATCGAATCTCACAGCCTCTGTCCACGGTAATTCAATTTCGCTCCTTTAAACTCTAAATTTCAATTTTTCTGTCAGAAATATTGATGTGAAAGAGTGTGTGTGTGTGTGTGTGTGTGTGTGTGTCCGTTAGGGATTAAGGATTCGCGTGTTAAATTTAGATCTCTAGAATTTTGTTGGCGATGTTTCGCGTTTGATTCGTTGCATAAATCTATTTTTATACTTTTCAAATGCATCAAAGGAAACGGTTGCGTTCCAAAAATATCGCTCTGCCAGAATTTCTTGGACGTCCAACGAATTGGCGCTAGGGGAGCCAATTTGAATAGGCCCGAGGCTGCTCAGTTCCCTTGGCGTGGCAAGGGCTGCGCCGAGATAGGGCGAGCCGGCTGTCGAAGCCCCTCCTCGCGTGGCCTTGATTCATCTACCCCGCGATCTCCCCCTCTCCCCTGCTGCAAGAGCCGTTGGCACCGCGCCTGCCCGAGCCGCTCGCGGAAGGGTAGGGCGGCGCGGCGCGGGGTTGGTTCTGCATATATGCATCAGGTAGACGGCACAAATTCACGGACGAGGGGGGGCGGGGCTGAGCCGAGCGGCACGCTTTAAAAAACGCACGCTTGCAGCCAATGGAGATTAGAGGAGAGTCGTTACAGCTCGCCCGTACCCCTGTCTCACTCCTCAGTCGCCCCTGTTCGCTTTCTCTCTCTTTCTCTGCTCCTCGGTGTGCTGGCGTCACCCCGTTCCCTGGGCGACGAGGCCGCGAGGCCGCCGGAGGGCGGAGGGTGAAGGTCGCGAGCTGCCAACGGCGCGCGCGCAAAGGGGTGGGCGCGACCTCATTGTGCATGCGGATTGGTTCAATCGCTGAATGCGTTAGGGGATGAGGGACGGCGAGGAAGGGAGTGCTGCTTGTTGTGTTTCTGGCGAGTTCAGTTGCGTGCGGAAGGTGTCAGCGGTGTGTCGCGATCGGAAGAACGGAACGCGCTAACTCGGTAAGCAGGCGATATTTTGTAGATGGGCGCCTCGGTGGGTTTTCATCGTGTCACGTTATGTGTGAGAAATTTCTGATTACGCGATGACACTCGTGGGAATTTGGCGTAAATGTCGTGTTCAAAACGTTTCATTACTTGTTGAATGAATGTCTTATCGACTGACAGCCGTTTTTCTTGATCTTTATAAGTCGAAAACAGTGTTTCACCATTAATACTCAAGTGATACGGGACATACAGTTTGTAAATGGAACATAACTTAAATGCTTATTTCTAAACAACAATACTGATACTGCTGTTAATGTACAATGTTTCTCATGCTATAAAGAACATCAGTGTTAATGGGGGAGTTGATCTGTACATCGAATTAACGTTCCAACAGTTCTAGCTCTTGTTAGTGTAAGTCGTGCAACACCATACAGCCCCCCAAATCAATTGCGAATTTGTTGCGAACGACACTCCCAAAAATTCACAGTATTTGTTTTCACGTTCCGCCTCTCTTGGGGTGTTCGCGTTGGTTTCTCGCTGAGGAAGGGAGCGGGCGACAGCTGTGAGGAGACGGGTGTGCCGCAGCTGGACCTGTGCTGCTCGACGCGTATTGTCGTGGGGGTGGCGTAGGAAAGACAGCGTGCCTGACCGTAACCCCTCCCCGTGTTGCAGGTGACTTTGCAGGAGGCGGCGGGGGAGGATCGGGTGACGGCCACGACAGCAAATTACGGTCGCCGTTACCGTCTCCGGGTCAGCGAGGTGAGTAGCCAAATGAGTGTGACGTGCAATGAAATCTCGATATCGCGAACCTGGAGAGGGAAAAAAAATCGTCTAATCGAAAATTTCGGCAGCTAGGAATGACTTATATCGAATGTCATGAGAAGTAGAAGGGAAATTTCGCGAAATTTCAGTTCACGTTATCGAGATTTCATTTTACGAATTATTTTACCCCCAGATACTGTACAGCGTTTTGGAGTGATTGGCTGTTTTGCGTTTAATATGGTAGCATAAAATGTGTTTACAAGCGCGATAAGACACCATTTCATGACGCAGCATCAGGGGATGTTCAAATTTGCTCAGTTGCACTACATTCCTTTTCGACCTATAACGTATTGACAAACCTTAAATTACATTCCTATTAACCTTAAATTACCTTGCAAACATTTATTCCGGTAGGAATATTCAAATCGTATCTTTCATTAATTGAAATATTCATTTAACATGAGCTTTAATTGTAATAGATTTCATCAGACATGGAATGGATTTACCTGCAAGTCAGGAATATTAAAAGAGAATATTGAGTATTTAATTTCGAGCTACCGGTCACCAACGTGTTGGAAGTTGTTTATGAAATATTGCCCAACTGTTGTGCTGACTGGTTTGCTAGTAGTTGGAAAGTCAATATCAGACACATGAGTCTCATGAGAATTCTTGTTAGTGATGTAGCAAAAATAGACAATAATAATGTATTATGCTGCATTTGTTATTTATAGTAAATTCAATTTACATAAGTGCCCCATATTGTAAATTATATTGAAATAACTGTAGGCTTCGAAAATGATTTATCTTTATTTTCAATTTCAACTGTTGTATGGTGTCAAAACCAGTTATTGTTACGCAATGTGACATCACATTTGAAGCGTAATTCCACGGACCAATTTCTTTCATGAGATGTGCTCACAGAATCTGAAGAACTTCTAATTACCCGTTGTCGATAGTCGAACGGGATGATGTGCAATTACATTTGCGCTTCCCTCATTTCAGACGTCAAAACGGCCAGAAATAGAAACTTCCCGCAGGTAGTGCAGGTCATCTGAAATAGTATACAGACGTTTATTATATATTCCTTCTGGGATCTTTTCGTCATTCGAGATATTTTTTTTTTAAATACATTACCTCAGTTATGATAATATGTATAAATCTAAAAAGTAGTCGTTCTAGATATTTAGATGAAAGTATTAAGCAATTTGGTTACAAAATTTCAAGGACATTGGGAAAGTAAAATTTCTTAATGATTCGTCATTTGCTTTCCATTTATTTTATAGACCATTACGTAGCGCATACTTAGTTCTATCACCGTTTTTTATCTGAAATTTAATCATAACTCTGTTGGGTCAATTGCATGGAATATGAAGTGAAATTCAGGAATATCGTGAACTCGACGCGTGGTTGATTTCTCGACTTTCGCTATGTGCTTACACAACTAGTGATGTCCCCAAAGCCGTCCAAAACCAGATCTCACTAATAATAATGCTTTTGAAATGATTGTATCCATTGTTTCATCTCGATGTAAAGGCTTTTTTGCAACTCCGCATTCCAAACACGACTACGTTACAGCGTTTCAGCTCGAGTCAATTGCTAGCGCGCGGTGGTTGTCCGAATCGGTTCTCTTTGCCACCGACCGCCGGACCACACCTGCTGGCAGCGTGCTCATCTACAGTTCGGATACCGCCGCCACCCCTCCCACGCTCTAGACACTTTTCCGGCGGCGGTGGCGACTATAGACCGGCGCGGCGGTGCGCCGCGAACGTGGTCGTTGCTAATCGGGTGCGGGGGCCCTCCTGCGGCGACAGTCTGCGCCCCCCGCCCCCTCCCCCCTCCCCAACCCCACGCCGCCCCCACCCCCGCCGCCGTCGTTGTCGTCGTTTAGCTCCCGGATCGCGAGTCGTGCGTGAACGAATCTCGCGGCCACCGCGCTCGCCGCGGGTCCCTCGAAACTGGAGTCGTTTTCTCTCCCCCTTCCCCCTCTCCCCCCTGAAAAACGGCCGCTCCTTAATCTGCTGCATTGTGTGTTCGCTTCGGGGACATTCGTCACAGAAGCGTCGCCACTTTTAGCGTCGCGCCTGCAAGAACTAAAGGGCTATGATGAATGAATGGGAGCGGTCGGCGTTTTTGTTTGCGGAGGAGTTTAGTCCGCCCCGACCGGCTAATTGTAGGACGGCCATTTGGACACGAAGTTGATCATACTGTAATTGAACGCCATTTTGTTTCATCGCGCTCTGCTTCGCTATTATGTGTCAATTACATGGTAATTTTGAGAGGAGTTTTCTTAAATGGTACCAGAGCCGTGCGGTGTTCACAGCCTCATTTATATTGACAGAACGAATCTGGTAACACAGAGTGTGTTTGCCCATTAACAAATGAGGTAACGCGAATGTTAGTCATTTTTACTTGAAATTTCGTACACAAAATTGCGATAGCATTATTTCAATGAGTGTCTTTGTGAATTCTTTGCTGTGTCTTTGCTTCTTCTGTCACTTTACTTCATACAACCAAATGAAACAAAAACGTCCAAAAAATCAAAATACTGTATACAATTTCGTAACAATAATTTTCAATCCGCCATTTCCGCTGAACGTTTTGCAATCACTATTTTTCCCAATAGCGTACTTTCGTTGTACAGTGCTGCAACGCAGTGTTTTTGTAGTTTATAACATCAATAAAACAGCAATCGTCAAGTCGTAAACCAAACTGATAGTACAACGTTTTTATGTCCTGTTCGCATTCCATGCGTGACAAAATTTTACGATTTCCGCTTTCTCCCACTCATGAACGAGTTCACACGAATTTTCTAATGTTCGGGAGGTAACGAAATTAGACCTAATGCACCTGCCGTCCCAGGTATGTTATCTCCCCAGTGGAACCCTATCTCCTGTGCTCATGATATTTTTCCCCTAGAAATCAGTTGTTCGTATGATCAAATTTCAGTAGATTCATATCAGTTGAATCGAATGATCAAATTTTCTCTTCCGTGCTTTTCATGGATTTACAATGAAATCACCACGAATAAAGTTCTCATTTTGTATCTAATGTCAGAAGAATGATTGAAGCATATAAAATAATTTAGTAAATGGAAAATATTTGACAAAGAATTATGTTTCATATCTTAGTCTATTTTTTGAAAATGGGATGCTTTGAAAAGTACCTGAAATTATTTGTTTTCATTTTTAATCTCATCTTAAATTTAGTTTCATTATTTTCACGCATTTGTAAACTCAAAAGCAATGTGTTCTAATATGAAAGAAAACACTAGTCATACGCGGAAATACACAAAAGGATGGCAAAAATATCCAGGAAGTGCAGATAGAGTATAATGAGACATGATTCCAATTCGCTTGACCCTTCTATAAATGAGCGATGTATTCACCACGTGTACACTGTACCTCCTGAACCAAATCGTACCGCCCACACGAGCTCATTCTCGCCAAATTACCTTCAAGTGCACTTACCTCTACGCTCCGCACCTCGTCGCCTGCTCATCTTATTCATGCAGTGACCCCAGGTGAGATTTCCTCGTCCCTTTATACCACCTCAAATCGCATGCTTCGTGCACGCAGTGCATTTCAAGCCCTCAACGTCTGCATGACGCTCCAGTCAACACGGCTTGGCGCACGAGGAACTCACGATTCACTTCCATGCAAAAGGGTATTCGTGGGAGGACTAACAAAGTGATCATTTACAATTCAAGTGACGTGAAAGGAAATATTTGCTCGTAGAAAACATAGAGATATCGAAAGAATTCAGAAATATAAGATGAGATTTCAATTGTCGAACTCGAGATGTATTCGTCACATGTAGGTCGCTCAACCATCGCAACGAAAATGGACCTCCTCCACGAACTCCTCGCAAATTATCTTCCAGGCACACCCACCCCATTGGTTTGCTCGTCATTCTAGTGCAGTGAGCTTCGGATGATTCTTTTGCGCCCCTTTACAGTTGCGGAAATCCTCCAGGGAAGTGGGAATTATTGCGGAAGTGTGGGAGCAATACATGATATGATTTACACACGCTAGTCTTTTGTGTCAGAGGTATACTATTTTCACCCTTCACATTAGGCCTCTGGAGGCTGGAATTTATTCATTCGAATGAGGCATACGTTCTTACGCAACTGTCTACCGTAGTTTTGTAGCTAGCGAACTTCATTCTAGCTTCAATGAAATATCGTAAATATACTGTGCTT